>LR738714.1:744003334-744027229 GCA_902687465.1 Secale cereale
CCCCCCAGGTTGCCCTTCGGACGCAGTGTTGTTTCCGATACGCTGATTTTTTATATAATTTTTCTGGATTTTTCTGGGCAGTTCTCGAAACGTGAAAACCTGAAATACAAAAACAGCCGAAAACAGAAACTGGCACTGGGGTGCACTGGATTAGTAAGTTAGTCCAAATATGATCAAAAGTGTATGGAAGTGTATGAATATCATAGCAATATCACCCAAAAGTGGCATGGAGCAAGCAGAAATTATAGATACGTTTTGGACGTATCACATGGCCGCGGGATGCCTGCCACAATCCCCTCTGCCTCCCTGTAGCAGGAAGGAGATGAGTGGGAAGGTGGGTTGGGCCTCCTCTGCCATTAAGGCCCAGTACGTACTAGGTTTAGGTCTTTCCTTATCCTTCAATTGGTGTTTTATTTAATCTACCTACTGCTTTCTGTAAGAGTTTTATTTACTTTTAGGCTTTATAAAATATAACACTAGCCCTAAATTAGTATTAAAAGCTAGACCACTGCCACAATTAAATTGGCACTAAAATAAATTACTTTAGAGTTTTTACAAAATAAAAAGCATTTATTTAATTGTTTTGGCCACTGTTTTAAATGGATTAGGGCATTTGGCCATTTTGCAAAAATGTTGGTTCACCACCAATATTAACAAAAGAATATTTGCCACATGATGAACATTTTAGTTTTGACATTTGAAAACTTTTAATTTTGACTTTATTTTAAAATTTTGAATTTGAACCGATTTCGAACCGAAGCGAGTTTAGTAACAGTAATCATGGTGACGTGGCATCATTGCCAGAGGGTTACTGTAGCTTGATTACCCGGGCGTTACAAATCTCCTCCACTACAGGAAATCTTGTCCCAAGATTTAGGAGGTAGATTAAGGGGAGAAGGACTCAGGAAGGACGGAGCTCAACACAAGATAGGTTCCTGGGAACTATCTTAGTGAACGTGGCATAGAGGAAATCTCTCGAGTTGAAAATTCAAGAAAGCCATCGAGAGCAAAGTAACGAGGTACAATTAGAAGCTTCAATCGGGTAAGCAATCATTCGTTGCCTGAAACAGAGGTTGAAATGGGTTCAGAGCAACGAAAATAAGTATGCCACCTGATACCAGAATAGATCATTAGGAAGGTGGCTCGTGAATTGCACACGAAGCAAAAGCGTGAGGAATAACCTTGGAAACAGGGGTGTTCACGAGAGTCGGGTTTTGATCCTGAGGAACTGTGGGTTATGGGCCCACCATGTGGGTTAAAGGTAGGAAGGGCGATGATATCAATTCATGTCAGAGCATAGACTGGCAGTTATGTTGGTAACAACGTCGGTACCAAGGGCGAGGGACGAAGAGAACCATTTTCCTGCTCGTTGAACGAGACAGACCAATAGGTAAGGTTCTCGTCCATCGGTGGTTACCGTAATGTTATCAACAAAAGTAACAGGGTCTTACTGACAGAGTTGTACACCAAGGTGTTTACATAAGCAGAAAAGTATTACTGCTTACATTATATGTAGATCAAAGAAAGGTTAAACAAACAAATGGAAAGGAAAATGTGTTTAAACAGAATGGATAGGAGTATATCATTAGTCGGATAACAAGGAGCTCAAGGTATAACACAAAACATGAACAAGTTTGTGTTGGAGGGAATGCAAGAATGTTGTCAATGTTAATACAAATCATCGAGGGGTAAAGATGGTATTTCCCATCATGATTTCGATTCACAACTTGGAAGAAGGCAAATCATTGTTCATGATGATCACGACACATTTGTCGAGGGATTTCATTAGGATGTAACCGATCGGCGATGACATCAAGTCAAATGAATGATGGAGCGAAAGGTTATTGAAACCACTAGTAAAATACAATCTTGAAATCAAGCTAGTTGTTCAAGGCAAAATGATGTGACGAGGAAGATCGGCGTAAGCTTAGCTCATTGCCGAAATTGTGCTCCAGGAAGAAGGACCAGGTAGCATAGTTAAAAGGATGCACGATAATGATATAGCCGATCAGGCTAGATACGACTTGAAGAATTAATAAACTCATAAGCAATGGAGATTACTTTGAGTTATTGAATCGAAGTGCGGAATTGATTCATTTATCGGTGTCCTTGAGTGTCTAACAACTCAGAACTCGGGGAAAATTGGAATCGGTGAGAAGCAATACTTGAAGAAGAACTCATAAGAAGTAATATTGTTCTGTGACATTATCGAGATACCACGGGGTAATACTCGAATGTAGACCATAATAGAGGTTGGATGGGTGCATTGACCTGCAGAGGACAAGTGGTTTACCTTGTCCGAGAAATGGTATTTAAAGGAGAGCATGGTCAGAACCACGATTGCAAAAGGCCAGATCCCAGATATAAGATGAACTTATATCAAGGGGATAATTAATTTTAAGAGAAGCCTTAATGATAAGATCCACACCGTGTCTATGGGCATGGACAAAAGGTTGACTCACACTTCTTCAATGCATAACCTTTCATTCACTGCTCTACAAAAAGATGAATTGATTGTGAAGACTTTCCTGGTGAATTACCAGAGTAGTATGAACCTTGGAAAACTTTTGGGTTCGCACGGATTAGGGAAGGCATAGGTTCAACCCATAGCGGCATCTTAGGAATATATACCATAGGCTTCAAGAGTAATAACACCAGCTCGAAGGTAGGGCATGGTTGACAAAAGCAGAGGATACAATTTACCAAAGGCATTATGTATCTGAGGAAAGACTCACAAAGTTATAGGGTATGAAGGACAATGTCGGATAATAATCCAACAAAGGATCGGACCGTTCATAATGGAGCCGATGTGAGCATCGACACACAACGAGAGGAAGAAAAAATGCAAGGCATTGGATCATAGAAACAACTGACTAATCCAAACTCAATTGCGAAGGAATTATGATTTCCAAATCAGGGGATCAGAAGCAAACACTCTGATAAAGGATGGATAACTTGAATAGACTTACGGGTACAATCGACGACAATTTGATTGGTCGAGAACCAACTCATATTCGGAATGACGTATGAGCTGGAAGAACGAATTGTAGTTTGACTGATGATTGCGAGTATTTGCAACCTATTGAATCAATAAGATCAGAAAGTCAAGCACAAAGGATTTTAACAAATATTGATATTCATATGGAATTAACCATAATGCAACCAGGCAAAACTTTCCAGAGCAATAGGTTGCTGAGGATTTTGGAAGACTGAAAAGCATTTCGAAGACATTTGTGAAACGCATGAACAACTGGGGATGAACGAACCCCTGGTAAGTGTGAGGAATTATTCATACATGTATTTATGCGGAAATTCATACATGTATTTATGCGGAAAAGGAGCTGCAAGGCAGCAGGCACAAAGGATTCTCGGAAAATCCGAAGTATTTCAGGGTATCTTGTAATAACAAGAACAACTAGGGATAGAAGTATGATCGGCGAGGGTACACAGTTATCCATAAGGATTCAACGGTATTAAGGATTGCAAAAGAAATGAACACAAGTTCTCGGGAGTACATCGGAGAGTATCTTCGAAGTCTTCTGATGAAGCGGGCAACCATCTGGAATGAAGGGGCTCTCCGGGGAAAGTCGTTACGAGAACCTAATGTAGTTAGTAAAATCAGTTAACCCGAATAGAAGAGAGATCGGAATCCTAGAGTATAGACGAGGAATAAAAGATCCTAATACCACCCAATGGCGACGTGGGCCCGTAAGCCACACATCCATGTTAGTAAAAGTTTTGCAATGACTAGACTCGACTTCGGCCAAGGAGTTGGAAAGGGGGGTTCCTACAGGCAGTCGGCTCTGATACCAACTTGTGACGGTCCCGATTTGACCGTACACTAATCACGCACGCAAATGTGTACGACCAAGATCAGGGACTCACTGGATGATATCACAACACAACTCTAGACACAAATTAAAAATAATACAAGCTTTATATTACAAGCCAGGGGCCTCGAGGGCTCGAATACATAAGCTCGAATACACAAGAGTCAGCGGAAGCAACAATATCTGGGTACAGACATAAGTTACACAAGTTTGCCTTAAGAAGGCTAGCACAAAACATCAATGATCGAAAAGGCAAGGCCTCCTGCTTGGGACCTCCTAACTACTCCTGGTCGTCGGCGGTCTGCACGTAGTAGTAGCCTCCATCGGGGTAGTAGCAGTCGTCAAAGATGGCATCTAGCTCCTGGACTCCATCTGGTTGCATCAACCAGCAAGAAGAAAGAAGGGGGAAAGGGACAGCAAAGCAACCGTGAGTACTCATCCAAAGTACTCGCAAGCAAGGATCTACACTACATATGCATTGGTATCAATGAAAAGGGTAGTATCTGTGGACTAAGCTGCAGAATGCCAGAATAAGAGGGGGAGAAGCTAGCCCTATCGAAGACTAGCATCTTCTGGAAACCACCGTCTTGCAGCAACAGGGGGGAGTAGAGTAGTATATCATAAGTCATATTTATGTTGTTGTTCCAACGCTCCGGGATCCTTTCTCGACTCCCGGAGCAACATATCCAAACAATGCCTCAGCATCCAGTTCTAGTTGTAGCGACCGGGATACAACTCCAAGTGTCCGTTACCGTAGGACATGCTATCGATAGATGTTTTCTTCCCTGCAGGGGTGCACCAACTTACCCATCACGCTTGCTTAACTCCGGCCGGACACACCATCGGGTCATGCCCGCCCTCGGCCAAACAATACGCCACAACCCGACCTAGGCTTAATAGAGAGGTCATGCACGCCGGACTAAACCCTATGCCCCCAGGGGTCATGGGCCAATCGCACCGGGAACTCCTGCACGTTGCGTACGCGGCCGGTGAGCAGACCTAGCAACCTCCTTTAAAAAGGTAGGAGCCTAACCAGTCAAACACGGCGCGCGCCGCTCAGTCGCAATGACGTTAGTTAAGCTTCGGCTGATGCATACGACGCAAAACGCCCATACTATGCTCATGTGATGGTTAGCGCTATCGGGCCAGAGGCCCCTCGGATCAAATATCCAAACCGTTTAGTGTCTTGGGAACGCGCGGTAACGAGCAGAGACGCACGAACATGTGACCCCATCGCCCCGTGTCGAGAACTTGCGGCAAGGGCGAGTGCCCGGCCACGACTCGTATTTATCTCGTGGGCACCTTCTAGGTCAACCCGACTACACATCACTCGCAATTAAGCTCGCGCGGGTACCCCTCAGGGTCGACCCGTCTTTAGTAACCAGGTTCAGTGTAAAGTCATAGTAACCATAGTAACTGTGTGTCTGACACCGAAGGAAAACCTGAGGAAATCACCCTCGATGGAATTCCACCTGATGTTTATCTCAAGGTGAACGAAAGAGGAGTCACCCTCGAGGTCCACTCTTGAGGAGTTGCATGACAGTGTCGTTATCGGGAGTGGAGAAAGAGGAATCACCCTCGATGACCACAACCGATGAACTAACCTACAAGGTTAACATCAGAAGTGCTGATGAGGTCTCACCCTCGGCACTCGATAGTAACCCAGTAGTGTCGAGCAACTAAGGGGAAACTGATGTGCGGTGCCAGGTCCTGGTCTTCGATCCCGTTGATCGGGTCTTCTGATAATCCAGCAGGGCAGTTGGGACAAGGTAGGGGGTCACTAGTGGATCTCTAACCAGCCTATACTAAGCAGTTTAGTATAAACAGGTAAGGTATGAAAGTAGTATCAACAACAGGCTATGCATCAGAATAGGATCATAAAAAAAGCAGTAGCAGTTCTAATGCAAGCATAAGAGAGAAGCAAATGGGCAATATCGGAATGATCAAAGGGGGTTGGCTTGCCTGGTTGCTCTAGCAAGAAGGAGGGGTCGTCAACACCGTAGTCGATCACCGGGGCATCTTCGGTCTCGGGGTCTATCGGAGAGAAGAGGGGGAGAAACAATAAATACAAAGCATACAGATGCAGTAAAGGAGCACGGCAAGTTAACACGCAGTGCTAGGGTGCTCTAACGCGGTGGTACACAATACCGGCGAAGGGGGGGAACATCCGGGAAAGTCTCCCCGATGTTTCGTGTTTTCGGACAGATGAATCGGAGGGGGAAAGTTGCAGGTTCACTATGCTAGGGACGTGTGGCGAACGAACGGACCGCATATTCGAATTCGTCTCGTCGTTCTGAGCGATTTTCATATATAAAACATTTTCATCCGAGTTATGGATTATTTTATATGATTTTCTAAAGTTTTAGCAATATTCTAAAATTATTTTAATTCGAGAATAATTAAAAAATTGCTACGGATAGCCATCTCCGTGTACACAGAAGTGCACACAGAGGATGACATGTGGGCCAGGGGGGACCCAGTTGACCAGTCAACATTTGACTGGTCAACATGGGGTGGGGCCTCCTGTCATAGACACACTTATCTAACTACAGATTCAAATTAACTAATCTAGTTAATTAGTTTAGTTAAACCTAATTAATTAAGTTAATTACATAGTTAATTAATTAATTGATTAAATATAAATATTAATTACTTAGTTCTTTTTAAAGCCAGGGCGCACTGGGCCCGCTGGCAGTGGCACAAGGCCAGACCAGCGGGGCGGTTAACGGGCGGAGGGGCCTGGATGCCCGACCCGGGTGCGGCAGTGGCCGCGGGCGAGGGCTCGGTGAGGCCCTGCCGGACGGGCACAACCGGCAGGACGGCGCAAGGAGCACGGGCGCCGGCCACGGCGCCAAGCCGGCGAGCAGCGGGCGGCGCAGGCGCGAGGCCGCAAGCAGGGGAAGTGTGGCGGTGGTGGAGGAACGGGGCTAGCAGCGGGGAGCGGCGGCGGTGTCAGCGGGCAGTGGGCGAAGCAAGCGACGAGCGGAGCTCGAGCTGGGCAAGGCGCGCGCGAGTGGCGATGCGGGCCGCGGCCGTGCCAGTTGCCGGCGACGGGGCGAGCAGGGGGCCGCGGTGGGCGGCAGCATCACGCGGGCGCACACAGCTGAAGGCGGAGCGAGCATGGGGGCGCGGACACACACGGGAGCGAAGCTCCTGTCCATGGCGGACTCGGGCGGGGCACGGTTCTACAGCGATAGATCGACAGCAAGGCAAGTGGGAGACGGAGGAGTAGCTCACTGGGATCACGAAGAAGAGGTCGGCTTGCTCGGGGAGGCTCTGGTGGTCGCGAATCAAAGGCGGCAGTGGTCGGCTCCCGAGGTTGAAGACGACGATGTAGGCTGGTTGTGGCCCCTGTCGGACGAGTGCGCAGAATCGACGTAGACGAGAACGTCAGAACTCCTGGATGTCCTTCCGGGCGCCAGGGAGGCCGGTGGCCGCGATGGCGATGATGGTACGGCGACGGCTTGCGTGTGGGGCAGAGAGCAGCCGCACGGGGAGGGGGGAGGAAAAGGGGCTAGGGTTGTCGAAGGTGGCGGGGACGAGGTCTTATACTCCAGGGGAGCCGAGGGATGGCCGGCGTGTGGCCAGGCGCGGCCATGGCCGCGGGATGCCTGCCACGATCCCCTGTGCCTCCCTGTAGCAGGAAGGAGATGAGTGGGGAGGTGGGTTGGGCCTCCTCTGCCACTAAGGCCCAGTACGTATTAGGTTCAGGCCTTTCCTTATCCTTCAATTGGTGTTTTATTTTAATTTGGCTACTGCTTTCTCTAAGAGTTTTATTTACTTTTAGGCTTTATAAAATATAACACTAGCCCTAAATTAGTATTAAAAGCTAGACCACTGCCACAATTAAATTGGCACCAAAATAAATTACTTTAGAGTTATTACAAAATAAAAAGCATTTATTTAATTGTTTTGGCCACTGTTTTAAATGAATTAGGGCATTTGGCCATTTTGCAAAAATGTTGGTTCACCACCAATATTAACAAAAGAATATTTGCCACATTGATGAACATTTTAGTTTTGACATTTGAAAACTTTTAATTTTGAATTTGTTTTAAAATTTTGAATTTGAACCGGTTTCGAACCGAAGCGAGTTTAGTAACAGTAATCATGGTGACGTGGCATCATTGCCAAAGGGTTACTGTAGCTTGATTACCCGGGCGTTACATGTATTTCCTCACAAATAGGTGACATGTATATGATAACAGTGCAATTTATTATCGATATTGCACCCTGTCAAATACCCAAATGATAAGTGTCACACGTGTGGCATGAAGCACTCCGGCTCTAACGTTTTTTACAATTAAAGTTGTCATCCGAACAGAAAAACCAAGTCTGAAAAAACTAGAACTTGTCATCCGAAAAGAAGTTGGCATGCTTGACACTAAACTTGCCATAAAAAACGTTCGGAGTTGCCAAGTGTTCGTGCCACACGTGTGGCACTTATCAGGGACCATCAAATATTACACATGTTTTCTAAGCTACACAGACAACTGAGATGAAATTACACAAATGCAAATTAGCCCGGACAACGTGTAACGAAGAACGTTAAAATGAAACCTGAGAAACAAGAGTGTCGCCAAAATAATTGTCGCTAGGAGCTCAGCGAAACCCTAAAAATGCCCGTGTGGATCCTACTGCAAAAGATCTTATCATGCATCCTCACCACCAATGAATTCTCCGGTAGCATCCCAAGGCGAATTCAGGAAAACCCGAAGGATGCTCCAGCAGATCCAACAGCTAAAGATCTCATCCTGCATCCTTGCCACCAATGAATTCTCCCGTAGCATCCCAAGGCCTAGTTTCGAAAGATTTCCCGACCATACTCCTCTTCTTGTTTACTGTCCCGTCGTCATGCGCGTATTCGGGGAAATAGTCCAGGAAAGATTTACTTCCAAGAGAATGCACTCCTTCGAACAGGAACTCAGTCACCAAATCCTGAATATCAAAGCAATGAGCAACTCTGCAAATAACATGAACTGGGTATGTGTAAATATAGTCAATATCGCGGGAAGAGAAACCTTGGCATGGCTTTGACCAATCAACTTCTTCAGAAGTGGAAACCCAGGATCCTGCCCGTAGACAAGGCACGAGATTAGTGGAAGATGCTCTGTAGCAGCTATTTTTACAAATGATAATATCTAATGAACAGTCGTAATTTGGCGCAAGTAACAGTGTAATGATAAATCACTAGTCAATGAATGTAACTTTCTGTGCATGGTTTTTGTGCAAAATACAAACCTTTTCAGCCCTCCATGTGAGATATCTATGCTGCGCCTCCCTGTTACGAACAACTTTCGTTGTGTCATTTTCTTCAGTCGCTTGATCCATTAACTGAAGCCAAACCTGCGTCGTCAGAAACATGAGAAAACAGGGAGAATGATACTTGAAATTGCATGTTTGGCACAACATTTCAGAAAATTAATAAATCAATCATAAATACCTTAAAGTAATCCATCAAAGCTGAATATAGAACATGATGGTTGCGTTCAGTGGGCTCAAATATAGTCCAGATCACGATTGGAGAGAAGAATCTCAGAGATTCGCTCGTAATCTTGCCACCCCATGGCAGAAGCTGCATTTTCTCTAAATAAAGATAACACTCTATGCATAAAGCTAAGAGAAGAATAATGCGGTAATACATTTAGGTGAAGGATAGATAAAAATACCTCACTATACTTCTGTATAAGAGGCATCAAATTCCTGTAGTATTTATCTTTGTAATCCTCGTCGTCGGTTATATCGTATAGCGGATTGAGGTCCCTGCAAGTAATTCAAATAGTTCTTTCAGGTTATTATTCATATTCTAGTTTAAGCACAGCAGATGAGTCTTGAATGGCATTACATATCATCACACTTACAAGACAACAATACTCTGTGCAGGAGTCGTAAAAGCGTTGGCGCAAAATATAGGAAGATCGTATTCAGGTTCAGAGAAAGCAGCAAAGTCAAGAACCTGCATGGGCAAATATGGATTATAAGTATAGCTTGGTGGATCATATGCCTCGATAAATGAAATCCTCAATGACACTCCCTTGTCCCCTCAGTCATAAATTGACTGAGTGATGATTTAGACAGAGATAAGAGATCTCAAAAGAAAAATATAACCACTGATTAGACTTTACAGTATTCTAGAACAAATTAAACCTGTGATATTATGAAACTTCAGATATATTCAGATAGAACAAACTGCAGCTGTAATATTCAGATATAATCAACTTCAGATGTAAACCTATCTTTCAGTTCATGGCCTTTTGGGATAGTTGTTGGACAGTTGGAGGGTTTTGGTCAAGGGAACTTCGGACTTGGAGATGAAGTACCTGAACCGAGTTTTTCTTCTCAACTGTCAAGCTGCGAAGCAGTCTGATCTTGGGTGCGCTGAACGAGAGAGCATCCAAAACAGCAGCATCGTCGTTGGCTCGTATGAGCCTGAACTTTTCCTGGAAGCATGACACAGGACAAAGTCATCTTCTGTGAATGACAAACATGACTGGCGTCAGCTGACATTGTTACAGGAGACCTACACTTTAAGATGTTCTAGATGGACAATAGCATAAAAAATGGCTATACCAGACTCGGAGACTGACCCTCAAGGCCTTAAGTAGTCAATAATTATGAGTATATCTGAAGAAATAAGGCTCGTGCTTGGGGTCATTGTTTACATACAGGAGACAAAGACCAAGCACCGAAATTCAGCCGGTACTAGCGCGACATCACAACAGTAGTGGTTTTGCTTCTCTGTTTTAGACTGAATTTTCAGTTAGCAGGCGCATCTGAATTCGTGGAGCTAACGGGCTAGCATGGACACCAAATATGCAGTCACAGCTTCACAAATCAGCCCCAGCAGAGCATGCTCGCCAGTGCAGTGCGTGTAGTACTGTATTATACTGTACGTAGCAGCATCTACCGAGCTAGGACATTGCAAGGTCGTAAGGAAAGAGGAGCATGGAGCTGAGCAAGGCGAGCAAGGGAAGCAGTGGCAGCAGGAACCAACCTGCGAGGGGTGGGGCGTGAGGGCAGTGCGGAGGCGGGTCTGCTCCAGCGCGGTGCGGACGAAGCTCTGGTACGACGAGCCGGCGCCCAGCACTCCGCCGCCGCCGCCGCTCATCCCGTCTGCTCCTTCCGCTCCCCACTCCACCGCTCCGCTGCGGTGTGCGAGGCATGGGATGAGAGGGGAGAGGCAAGGCCACGTGGGACGGCTTCCCGTTCCATCCATCCAACCAACCAATTGGACCAACCCACATGCTGCACGCATCTTGATGTGATAACGCAGTTCCATTTTTCCCAAAGAAGAAAGCAACTTGCAAGGTAGTACGTCAGGTTATAAATAACCAATGTTGAGGATATCGCTTATCGTTATCGTCTCGGACAGCTGTGGATTAGAGATTAATCGGAAATCGGTCGATTAATCGATTTTATCGGTCGACTATTAATCGGCCATTTTTTGCAAATGTTAGGTTTCCAACACTAAAATATGCTATATTCAACACCAAAACAATATCAGACGTAAGTGTTATCTTGATTCCTAGCGTTTGAATCCTTGTATAATGACGAACAATATAGGACAACAGTACGAGTAGGGCATTTTGGAGACCGAGCTCCATGGAGCCCTTTATTTGAATAGTTCAAAATTCATAAATATTAGTTTCAAAAAATTCTGAAAAAAGTACACATGTATGCAAGGATGTAAAGTGTATGTGTGAAAAATTTCAAGATGAAATACCTTGAATTGCAAGCTGTACAAAAAAACCAAAATCATGGACTTTATAGATGAACAGTACATATGCTAAAAGGCCCTAGATTTGTCTTTTTTGTGTAGCACACATTTTAATGTATTACGACCTGAAAATTTGCACACATATACATCATGTATCTAGGTATATGTGTATTTATTTTCAGAATTTTTTGAAACTAAAAAGTTTGAATTTTAAAGTTTTCAAATAAAGGCCTTCATGGAGCTCGGTCTCCGTTTGGCATTTTCGCAACAGTACATATTACATAACAAGGTCCACAAAATGCAAATAAACATAGTTTTTGCCAACATAGTGCTATGAATAGGCCTGATTTATCGGTAGATTCCTGATAAATCGCTTGTCATAGCGATAAATCGGACAAAATGATAAATTGTGAAGATAAGGCATAATCTTATCGGTCACCCCAAGAGTAGCGATAAATCGGACGATAAATCGTTGAATCGGAAGATTTCTTTAACAGTGTAAATAACACATAGCCCCCCGTTGTAGATTCTAATTGTAACAGGACCCTTGTTGCAAAAGCATCTCTGCTATGCCCGCTGCCGTTGCAACAGGATCCTTGTTGCAAAAAGCATTGAAGAGCTTGCGGAGCTCGCAACATTGATGGTGGGTGGGGAGTGTAGGAGATAAGCTCATCAGTTAGTTTTCTGAATAATGTAAGCATGGCCATGGGACATGCCCAAGCACATGCACGTAGATAGGTTAGTAAGTAGTGCTACCTGCACGTACTTTTTCCCTTTCTGTTTTTCCTCCTCCGGTTAGCAAGGCCCGCAGGACGCAGTCGTGGGATGGCGCGGCATCACGCTGATCGTGGAGCAGCTAGACCGGAGGTTAGTTAGCAGTTTGTTCAGATCCTTTGTAATTCAGAGATACAAAGGAAGAGAATAACAGAACAGAAAAGTCGCACATTCAGGCGGCGCAAAAACAACCACGTCTCTCTCTCCCTCGTTCGTCCTTCTCGCTCTCCGGTGATCTTACTCGCGACTCCGGCAACTACAATTGGCATCAGAGCGACGGGTGTTCGATCCTGCGCCTTGGTGGTCGAGCGGTGTCTGATCCGCTGCGGCTATGTCGGGAGACGAGTCGGAGAAGAAGAAGAAGGAAGCGAAGACCGCAGCGGCGCCGCTCGCGCGCCTCATTGGCAGTGGCAGCGGCGAGTTCCGCGTGGTGGAGCGGGTTGTGCGTGAGGAGTCTGGGACATCCATGATGCTCAGTCGCACAAATTACATGGAGTGGGCCTTGTTCATGCAGGTCAAACTCCAGGCCGGCGGCCTCTGGGCGGCCGTGAGCACCGGCACCGACGACGAGCGTGAGGATCGGCGCGCGCTGTCCGTCATCCTCTGCAACGTGCCGCCGGAGCTGATGCGCGTGCTGGCAGCCAAGGACACCGCCAAGACCGCTTGGGAGACGATCAAGACGCTGCGTATGGGCAGCGAGCGCGTCCGGGAGGCGAAGGCGCAGGTGCGCCGCCGTGAGTTCGAGGAGCTCCGGTTTAAAGATGGCGAGTCCATTGAGGATTTTGCGCTATGTCTCACCGGCGTTGTCGCGGACCTTGAGCTCTATGGTGATCCTGTGACGGAGCACAAGGCCGTCCAAAAATTCCTCCGTGTGGTGCCGCGGAAATATCGTCAGATGGCGATGGCCATTGAGTCCCTCATCGACCTGAAGACGATGACAGTGGAGGAGCTCACCGGGCGACTCTCGGCGTGTGAAGATCAGTACGATCTCGACGACGCTACCGTGTCCACTGGTCGCCTTCTCATGACCGAGGAGGAGTGGGACGCCCGCAAACAGCAGCGCGCCGGTGGATCCTCGTCGAGCAGCGGTGGCAAGGGCAAGTCTCCGGTCAAGCCCAAACAGCAAGGGGCGGGCAAACCTGCTTCCGGGCACGGTGGCGCAGGTGGTTCAGGCGGAAAGAAGAAGGGCAAATGCCACTACTGTAATAAGCCAGGCCACTGGAAGAAGGAGTGCTACACGAGAATCAAGGATGAAGAAGAGAAGGCTAAGCAGGGCCAAGCACATCTTGTCCGAGACGGTGATGAGCACCATGAGGGCCTCATGATGGCCACGGTCACCACGTCTGTCACCACCAGCATCGTGGCGCCCCAACAAGTTCATCTGAATGAAGAGAAGGTGCATCCAGAGATCTCACCGCCGGGCCTGTGGTACTTTGATACGGGAGCTACAAGCCACATGACGGGCGACAAGGGCATGTTCAGTACCCTTGATGCGTCAGTGCAAGGGACGGTAAAGTTCGGAGATGGATCACACGTTGCAATCCGAGGAAGAGGTTCAGTTATCTTCAGAGGACAGAGCGGCAACCAACGCGCACTGTCAGAAGTTTACTTTATCCCAAGTCTTCGCAGCAATATAATTTCAGTTGGCCAGCTAGATGAAGGGGGGTGCAGAATTCAGATTCATGAGGGACTGATGACAATTCATGACACCGGCGGGCGCATGATGGCTCACGTCCGGCGTTCGATCAGCCGTTTGTACACTGCCGTGCTCACCATTGACACACCGGCGTGCTTGCTGATGAAGAACGACGATGAAACCTGGCGTTGGCACGCGAGGATGGGTCATCTACACTTCAAGGCACTGCGTGCCATGTCCTCCAAAAGCATGGTGCGTGGGATGCCGATGATCGACCGGGTTGACGAGTACTGCGACGGATGCGTCCTCGGCAATCAGCACCGTGCACCATTCCCGCAGGCAGCAGCGTACAGAGCTGAGAAAGGCTTGGAGCTAGTTCACACGGATTTGTGTGGCCCGATCAGTCCACCCACTCTTGGAGGTAACAAGTACTTTTTACTTGTTGTTGATGACTACAGTCGATACATGTGGTTAGCTGTGCTGAAATCCAAAGATGAGGCCTTCAGTTCCTTCAAGAAAATTCAGACTGTGGCTGAAACTGAAGGGAGATGCAGGCTGCGTGCGTTCCGGTCTAACCGGGGCGGCGAGTTTAACTCCGGCGACTTCATGGATTACTGCAGCGAGCACGACATCAAACACTACACGACCGCGTCGTATTCGCCACAACAAAATGGCGTGGTCGAGCGGCGTAATCAGACTGTCGTCGAGATGGCGCGGTGTTTACTGAAGAGCATGGGCATGCCCGCTGTCTTCTGGGGGGAGGCAGTCAGAACAGCAGTCTACATCCTCAACCGGTCCCCGACACGCAGCCTCGACGGTGTCACCCCCTATGAGGCATGGCACGGCCGTAAACCGAATGTGCAACACTTGCGCACTTTTGGTTGCACCGTTCACGTGAAGAAGCTGGGACCGGGAGTAACTAAGCTTTCGGTCAGATCAACACAAATGGTCTTCATCGGCTACGACGAGGGGTCAAAGTGCTATCGGGTGTATGATCCTGTGGGCAAGAAACTCCAGGTAACACGTGATATTTTGTTTGAAGAAAACAGGCCATGGAACTGGAATGAGCCGGGAGCGTCCGCGGCGGCATCTACACTGAGGACATTCTCGGTGGTTTATGCTACTGCACCCGGTGAGCACGAGCTGGACTCGGGTGGTGACTCGAGACCGTTGCCAAACGGTGGCGTGGTGACACCCTCTACACCAACCCCTGGGTCACCACAGTCACCCGTGACGCCGAGCCCAGCGAGTCCACGGTCACCCACCGCAGCGGCCACTGGGTCTGCTGGTCCGGTGTCAGCAACTCCAGCGCCGGGCGCCAGTATGGGCTGGGCCACGCCGCCGACACACGACGCGCCCGGGACGTTGACTCCGGGCCCATACGGTATCGGCGTCTCGAGTATATACTCGACGAGACCGAGGATGCCGCTGTCTGGGAGTCTGATGAGCACTGTTTTCTCAGTGCCGAGGAGCCGTGCAATGTTGACGCAGCTCTCGGCGACGCGTCCTGGAAGGCCGCCATGGATGAAGAAATGTGCTGCATAAAAGAGAACAAGACTTGGGAGTTCAGTACGCTTCCAGCTGGGCATAAGGAAATTGGTTTGAAATGGGTTTTCAAGGTGAAGCGTGACCCCGCCGGAAACGTCGTCAAGCACAAAGCCCGCCTTGTTGCAAAGGGGTATGCTCAGCGAGAGGGGGTGGATTATGATGAAGTGTTTGCACCGGTGGCTAGGATGGAGACAGTGCGTGTGTTGCTAGCTCTTGCAGCACACTCTCGCTGGGAGGTTCATCACATGGATGTGAAGTCGGCATTCTTGAACGGCAAGCTCAGTGAGGAAGTTTACGTTGCGCAGCCACCTGGATACACGGTCACAGGCGAAGAAGGTCGCGTACTGAAGCTGCACAAGGCATTATATGGTCTTTGTCAGGCTCCAAGAGCATGGTACGCAAAGCTAGATGAGTCCCTGGCTGTGCTCGGCTTCACACGCAGTCCATTGGAACATGCAGTGTATAGGCGCGGGGATCAAACCTCATTCCTCCTCGTCGGGGTGTATGTGGATGATCTTATCATCACAGGGACGGATGCTTCTGCTATAGTCAACTTCAAGCAACAGATGCAACATATGTTCAAGATGAGTGATCTCGGACTCCTAAGCTATTACTTGGGGATTGAGGTGGCACAATCAGAGGGTCGGATCACGCTGCATCAACGTAGCTACGCAGCTAAAATTCTGGAGGCAGCCAGAATGACCAACTGCAACCCTTGTGCAACTCCCATGGAGAGCCGCTTGAAGTTGACGAAAGAGGACGGCGGCAAACACGTCGACGCCACTATGTACAGGAGTGTAATTGGGAGCCTGCGCTATCTCGTTAATACCAGACCCGACATAGTGCACGCCGTGGGCATCACAAGCCGGTTCATGGAAAAGCCTAGCTCACACCATTGGGTGGCTGTCAAGCAAATTCTCAGATACATAAAGGGAACAATGGACTATGGGTGCTGTTACAAGGCTGGTCATGGAGAAGCAACACTTGTTGGTTACAGTGACATCAACCATGGAAGTGACACCGGGGATCGCAAGAGTACTTCTGGGCAGATCTTCTTCCTCGGTGAGAATCCAGTGACTTGGTGCTCGCAAAAGCAAAAGATCGTGGCCCTTTCTTCTTGTGAGGCCGAGTATGTGGCAGGAGCAGCAGAGGCGTGTGCCAAGGAGTGTGGCTGGCACGACTCATCGGGGATATGCTAGGCAAGCCAGCGGCCAAGTTCAAACTACTGATTGACAATCAAGCCGCCATTGCACTGAGCAAGAATCCTGTTCATCACGACCGTAGCAAGACTACAGGAATCAGCTTCTTTGCCGACTGCCATGGCAGTCGGCAAAGGCATGAATGGCAGTCGGCAAAGCTCTTTGCCGACTGCTAGCAGTCGGCAAACAGTCCGGCTGAATTAACGCCGGTAAAGGCCTTCTTTGCCGTCTGCTTCATAGAAGCAGTCGGCAAAGCTCTTTGCCGTCAGCCGTTTGCGGCCAGCAGACGGCAAAGAGCGTAGACGGCAGTGAGGTGAGGTGGGAGCCGTTAGGGGTTAACGGCGTGGTTTGCCGTCAGCCGGCAGACGGCAAAGAGGCTAAGGTCTTTGCCGTCTGCTGGCAGACGGCAAAGAGGCCAAATAGGAGTCACTGGGAAGCTGCCACGTGGCCTTTTTTGCCGTCTGCTGGCCGTCGGCAAAGACCTTAGCCTCTTTGCCGACTGCCGGCAGTCGGCAAAGACCTTAGCCTCTTTGCCGACTGCCGGCAGTCGGCAAAGAGCTGAGCCTCTTTGCCGTCTGCCGGCAGTCGGCAAAATGCCCAAATAGGCAACCAGTGTTCCCAGGTTGAACAGGGAGCTGCCACGTGGCATTCTTTGCCGACTGCTTGCTGTCGGCAAAGAGCTTTGCCGTCTGCTAGCCGTCGGCAAAGCTCTTTGCCGACTGCTGGCAGACGGCAAAGAGCCTATATAACCCCTGTTTTTAATTGAATTCATTCAATTTGACAGAAATTCATAGATATACACAGATAATACATATATACTCAACAAGCATATCCAACAATATATTTACTCAAGTCCAACATATATCCATATGACATAAGAAGTTTCCAACAACATATCCAACAATATATTTCCTCAAGTCCAACATATATCCATATGGCATAAGAAGTTTCCAACAATATATTTCCTCAAGTCCAACATATATCCATATGACATAATAAGTTTCCAACAATATATTTCCTCAAGTCCAACATATATCCATATGACATAAGAAGTTTCCAACAATATATTTTCTCAAGTCCAACATATATCCATATGACATAAGAAGTTTCCAACAACATATCCAACAATAAGAAGTTCCCAAACATGTTTTCATAAACAAAAAGGAAGCACAAGGAGAATATATGAGTCCATCAATGCAAGCTTCCTCATCTCAAGCAAATCTGCAAATTGGGAAAGATGAAAGTTAGAAGAAGAAGAATAGCTAGAAGAGGAAAAGAAGAAGAAGAAGAAGAGGAAAATAAGAAGAAGATTTTATCTTCTCTTTCTTTCTCTCCTCCCCCTCTTCTTTATCTTCTTCTTTTCCAACAAATGTAGTTAAAAAAGCCAATTTAGAGCTAAGCTAGGTAAATAGGTCATTTTGGAGATAAGATAAGTTCAATGTATCATATTGGAGCTAACCTAGGTAAACTTGGTCATTTTGGATCTAAGCTAAGTTAAATGGATCATATTGAAGCTAACCTAGGTAAACTTGGTCATTTTTTAGCTAACCTAGGTAAAAATGTCATTTTTTTGCTAAGCTAGGTAAAAATGCTAAGTGTGTAGGTCAATTTAGAGCTAGCTTAGGTAAATAGGTCATTTTGGAGCTAACGCGGGTAAAATGGATCATATTGTAGCTAACTTAGGTAAACTTGGTCTTTTTGGAGCTAACGTAGGTTAAATGGATCATATTGGAGCTAACATAGGTAAACTTGGTCATTTTGGAGCTAACCTGGCTAATTAGGCCATTTTTGACATAACTAAGCTTATTGTGTCATTTGTGGACTAAATAGGCTAAATTATGTTATAAATGGACTAAATAGGCTAAATAAGAGGAGGAAAAGAAGAAGAAGAAGAAGAAGAAGAAGAAGAAGAAGAAGAAGAAGAAGAATAAGAAAAGAAGAAGAAGAAGAACTTCTTCTTCTTTTCTTATTCTTCTTCTTCTTCTTCTTCTTCTTCCCTTCCTATTCCTTCTTTTCTTCCTATTCCTTGATTTTCTTCATCTTATTATGTCATTTGTGGACTAAATAGGCTAAATTATGTCATAAATGGACTAAATAGGCTAAATAAGAGGAGGAAAAGAAGAAGAAGAAGAAGAAGAAGAAGAAGAAGAATAAGAAAAGAAGAAGAAGAAGAAGAACTTCTTCTTTTCTTATTCTTCTTCTTCTTCTTCTTCTTCTTCTTCTTCTTCTTCTTCTTCTCTTCCTATTCCTTCTTTTCTTCCTATTCCTTGATTTTCTTCATCTTATTATGTCATTTGTGGACTAAATAGGCTAAATTATGTCATAAATGGACTAAAAAGGCTAAATAAGAGGAGGAAAAGACGAAGAAGAAGAAGATCTTCTTCTTCTTCTTCTTTTCTTATTCTTCATCTTCTTCTTCTCTTCCTATTCCTTCTTTTCTTCCTATTTCTTGATTTTCTTCATCTTATTATGTCATTTGTGGACTAAATAGGCTAAATTATGTCATAAATGGACTAACTAGGCTAAATAAGAAGAAAAATACCGTTATCACGGAGGTGAAGGACCGGTCGAGGCTGCGCCAGTGCCAGACTGAGGTGAAGGGCCGGTCGGGGTTCCACCAAGGGCAGACCGAGAAGGATCGGTTGATGCTTGTCGGGAAGCATTCTACACCAAAGATCATTTGCAATGTCTCGTTAGCATGATGCAACATAAATGTGAATACTAGTAACTAACGACCATTCAAATCAAACTCACCGTGGTCGCCGGAGCAATCTGGGGCATCGGCGGAGGGGTCTGACCGCTTTTCTCACACATGCTCTACACATTTGGTTCTCACGAGTTAGTCATATTAGTTAGTAATGGAACAAACATTATGTGCATGATTTGGCTAATATGCAGGAGAAACATACCACCAAGATGTCATATAGGGCCCGGTTTTGAGCATCGTTCCGGTTCCTCTCCTCCTCCAACAGCCTAGCCGTCCTCTCCTCCAGCTCCCTCTCCCTCTCCTCCGCCTGCCTTCTTGCCGCCTCCAAAAGCGTCTGCGTGTTTGCTCTCTCTTTCTCAAGAGCAGCCTGCAACACACCACTCCTCGTTAGCATTGTAATCATCGACGGACGCACACACAATGTAATGGATAGGAAAGGTATCCGAGTCCGTATAACTAACCGCCATGGCGAGCTCCGATGGCCGTGCACGAGGCATTATCTCAGGATCAGAGCTACTCTGGCGCTTCTTGATCTGCGTGAGAGTCTTAGGACAACGTATCAGTCCATCACCAATGGCTGTCGAGCCATGGGACCTCCCGCCACCAGATATCATAACCAGCTCTGTATCAAAAGGATCCTGGCTCGGTTTAAAGTCCTCCCCTTTCCTTGCCTTCCCCTCGTCTCTGTACCTCACGAGCTTGTTGTGGGAGGAGATGTTGGTGAAGGTCTCTGGATGATCTAGGTCAGACTCCGAGAATGCCTTGGCCTTCTTGTACGGGGCACTATGGGCCATGCCATAGAGGTCGAACAGACCTGGCACGGGCTTCTTGTTGTGGTGCGACTGAGAGAGAGGAACAAAATATTAGTCAAGGGCTCAAGCTAGCATGAAGAATGAAATTGCTATGTAAATAAGGTCATTTTGGAGCTAAGTAAGGTTATTATGTCATTTTTGAGGAAAAAAAGCTAAGTTTAGGTCATTTTGGAGGTAACCAAGATTATTATGCCAATTTTGACCAAACTATGCTAATTATGTCATTATTGAGCTATCCAAGGTAGTTATGCCTTTTTTTAGCTAACTAAAGCATATTATGTCATTTTAGAGCTAATTATGTCATAAATGAACGAGCTAAAATTATTTTAGGTCATTATTGAGCTATGAAAGGTAGTTATGCAATTTTTTAGCTAACTAAAGCATATTATGTCATTTTAGAGCTAATTATGTCATAAATGAACGAGCTAAACTAAGTTTAGGTCATTATTGAGCTATCCAAGGTAGTAATGCCATTTTTTAACTAAGTAAGCATTATTGAGCTATCCAAGGAAAAATGCTATCATGTAGAATGAAATTGCATGAATCATGAAGCAAACCACATACCCAGTGACCCCCGAACTCAAACAGGTCGCAGCTCCCTTGATGGTGTGGCACACCAACCATTTGGGCACGCTTATCCTTGGCCCTTTGGTGTTCGACTAGCCATTTGGGAGAGCACCACTCATCCACCAACGCCTCCCAACAGTCCATCATATCCGCACACCATCTCGGGGGCACCTAAGGTAGTCAAGAGAAATTTCAGCGCTACGCCTACGAATCAAATCAAGAGAACTAAGTTCAAGGCCTTAAGAATAGGTAATTACCAGCATGTACTTCTCCTTAGTCAGAAACTTGCCGCGACACTTCTTCTTCGCCCTCCTAATACCCTTCGAGGCGTAGTAGTCTCGAACGGCCTGCACCCGAGCCTCGTGCCGTAAGTTCTTAAGTAGGCGCTTGCACTCGACTTCGACAACTGAAGCCGCAGCCTCCTGCTCTCCATCTGAAATCCTGTAGAAGGTCTGCAGTCAAACAAGACAACGCTGATTAGTAAAATCACTACGTAGTGTTGATCTTTAATTCTGTAAAGGAGAAATTACCCAGAACCGACGGAACACAATGTCGGCCACCGTCTCGCACTCGACACCGGCGACCATCTCCCCCGGCGGGGCCTCGGCAGCCTCGTACAGCTCCCAGCTAAGTGCTAGCTGTGGAACCTGACCCTCACCGGGCAACGTGACCCACCCAGGGAAGTGCTGCCGGCAAAGCACACCAAGGACCTGGTTGGGCCTGCGGACACCACGGGGGTGTACCCAGCCCCTGCAGTATGTCAAGGCCAATGCATTAGATATTAATTTGAAGAAACATGAAGGCAAAAGGTTAAAAAAGAGTAAATTCACTTACTTCAACCCATTAGGCTGTATCAACCACCTCTGGTCGGGGGTCGTCGGCACGGGCGGGAGCTTTGTACCGCCACGCTGGTAGACCTTCTTGCCCTTGTCAACCATCTCGCCCTCGGTGTAGCTATCATCAGAGAAGGTGTCCTCGCTATCATCAATAGGGCCACTAGCATCCGGAGTCTCGTGCGAAGAAGACTCCGGGACCGGAGTCTTCCGGGACGAAGACTCTGGGACCGGACTCACGTGTGGCGAAGGAGAGGTGCCCCGAGTCTGGTGGCGCGAAGGATCGGCGACCCCAGTCTGGTGGGGCGAAGGATCCGCGACCCGAGTCTGGTGGCGTGAAGGATCGGCAACCCCAGTCTGGTGGGGCGAAGGATCCGCGACCCGAGTCTGGTGGGCCGAAGAATCGACGACCGGAGGCTCATGGACCGGAGTCCGAGACGGGTCCACGTCAGACGGAGCGGTCCTGTGGTCGGGTGAATCAGCTGGGGGTGGCGGCGGGGAAGGCGTAGCAGCCTTCCTACCTCTCCCGCTGCCACGTCCACCTCTAGCAGCCTTCTTCGTCCTCCCTCGACCTCTGCCGGCCGAAGAAGAAGGGCCCGCCGGTGCTGACTGCATACTGTCTAGCAGCGCTCTCCGGAGGGGCTGGGCTAGAATAATGGAAGCACCCCTCCCAGGAGCGCTCGCACGAGGCTCGGAGCGCTCTGGACCCTTGCCCACCATCCTGTCAACACCTGCAATGACAAAAAGTAAACGAAATTAGTATAACATAAAAAAAATTGAATAACTGACATGAATACTATGTATATAATTTAAGAGTAGCATCATCATGAACATAATAAAAAATTGAATACCTGACATTACTAATATTACTCTGAATCGTCTATATATGCTCCGGGATCATTAAATGCATCATCATCATCACTATCAGTGATGAGCTCATCATCATCATTAATAAATGCATCAACATGTGGAAGGCCTCCTTTACGTAATTGTTCAAGCATTGAAAGGTCATCTGCAGCAGTAACTTCTTCTTGTTCCGGCTCTTCTTGTTCCGGCTCAGGGGTGAAGTCGGATTCACTATCGCTGTCTACTTCAATGTTCAGGGGTACAGTTGAGCGGTTCTTGAAACGTTTTTTGGAAAGACGTGTTTCTTGGAACGTTTTTCTTGTTACGCATACTGATGATTCAATCTACCTACAGCTAGCATGTTTCATCGGCACGAAGACCGGAACAGAGCAAATGAAGGGGGGAGGAGGAGATGTCATTTGTGCTCACCCACGAACGCAGGGGCGGAGCTCGTCGAACGCACGGGGAGGTCGTCGAACACCAAACCCTCGCAGCGAGGAAACAACTGCACATTTAAATCTATCCGATCAACACAAATATATATGAACTAACTGCAAAAGTGGACTATAAAGAAAGAGCCAATAGCCAAAATACCACTATCAGAAACCAAACTTGCCAAAATACCACTATGAAAAACTAACTAGCCAATATACCACTATGAACTAACTGGGACTAACACGCCTTTCCAACAGTAGCTTAAGCTACTGGCCATTTGAGTGAAGATGCTGTGAGCATGAAACTAAATACACAACCTTATTACAGCCCCTCAATCCAATTAAGACCCATAATACAACATGAATTCTGTTTAATTAAGCATGGCTGGACCTGGACAGTAAGTTCAACATTCAGTTGAATACCTCAAAAGTAGAAAACAAAATTAATAGTCTCAGATTTCTGATGCAACCATGAACCAGTGTAAGATGTCTGAATTAGCCTTTTCTTGTCAGTTTAGGATGTTGTGGTGTACCTTGTAACTAGTAATTACTCGGTTCGAAATTTATATTACCACACAGGCAGTGCACAACACAACAAATAGCAAGCAAACCCTAAATCAAAAATTGGGGAATTTGGGAATGGATGAACGGTACCTCAAATCAGGCCGAGCCGAGTGCCGTAGTGCGGACTGGGGGGCGCCGCCGGCTTGCAGGGTTGCCAGGCGGCTGGGACAGGGCAGGGTCGCGGCCGGGGGCGGTGGCAAGGCTGGCGCCGAGCGCCGGGCAGGGCGAGGGCGCAATGGGGAGGCAGGAGGCCAGGAGCAGAGGAGCCTCTTGGGCGGCCGGCGACCGGCGAGGGCGGCGACCGGCGGCCGGCGAGGCCGGGACGGGGACGGCCGGCGGCTGGGTGTCGGGTAGAGGGTCAGCGTGCTGTATGCGGGGGAGGAAGGGAGCGGGGGAGGAAGGGAGCGGGGGAGCGCCGGAGCGGCGGC
>LR738714.1:744030677-744041689 GCA_902687465.1 Secale cereale
CCCCCCCCGCGGATCAAAAGTTACGTGGTTCATATATTACCGTGCTATTTTCACATAAGTTATCGGGGGATGTTTCTCAAAACTTTTTTCCCCTTGGTCAAAAGTGTCTGCGGTATTTGTACATAAGTTATAGGGTATGCGGTATTTACCATATTATTTTCACATTAGTTGTAGGGGTATGTCCTTTTTCCTGGTCAAAAAAGTTACCACGGTGTTTCTGGTAAGTTGTCGGGTATGCGGTTCACATATTACCGTGCTATTTTCGCACAAGTTACCTCGAGGATTGGAGTATGTTTTTCAACAATTTTGTTTCCCATTGGTCAAAATTATTGCGGTGTTTATTCGTAAGTTATCGGGCATGCAGTTCATATATTACCGTGTTATTTTCACATAAATTGTTTTCAACAACTTTTTTCTCCCGGTCTAAGAAGTTACCAAAATATTTGTACTAAGTTATCATGTATGTGATTTGTATATTATTCTGCTATTTTTACATAAGTTTTTGAGGTTATATTCTTCGACAACTTTTTCTCCTGGTCAAAAAGTTACTGCGGTGTTTCTATGTAAGTTATCAAGTATGTGTTTCGTATATTACCATGTTATTTTCACATTAATTATCGAGATATATTTTCAACAACTTTTTCCTCGCGGTCAAAAAAGTTAATTACCGAGGTGGTTGTACGTAAGTTATCGGGTAAATGGGTCGCATATTACCGTACTATTTTCACATAAGTTACCAGGGGTATGTTTTCAACAACTTTTTATTTCGATCAAAAAATTACCGTAATGTTTCTATGTAAGTTATTGTGTATGTGGTTCGTATATTATCATATTATTTTCACATAATTTATCAATGATATGTTTTTCAACAATTTTCATGTTTCTTGGTAAAATTTACCGTTGTCTTTGTACGTAATTTATCGTGTATGCAGTTCATATATTACTGTGTTATTTTCACATAAGTTATCGGTGTATATTTTTCAACAACTTTTTTTCTCATGGGTAAAAGTTATCGAGGTATTTGTGGATAAGTTATCACGCCCGTGGTGCATATGTTACCATGTTATTTACGCAGAAGTTCCCAGGGGTATATTTTCAACAACTTGTTTCTTCCGGGTTAAAGGTCCCGCACGTGGGCTACATAAGTTACCACAGCTTTGACATGTCCGTTATCGTGGAATTTTCACTGAAGTTACCAAGGGAATGTTTTTCAACAATTTTTCCCCTTTTGTCAATGTTACCGAGGTGTTTGTAAGTGCTGTCAGATCTACGGTCCGTATATTACCATTCTATTTACATAGAAGTTACTGAGGGTATGTTTTCAACAACCTTTACTCTCGGGTCAAATATTTTCTCTCCGATCAAAAATTACCACAATGTTTGTATGTAAGTTATCACGTCTGCAGTGTGTATATTATCATGTTATTTACACATAAGTTACCGATTATTGTTGAATAAATTTTTCCACAACTTGCTCAAGTTCCTACTACGAAAAAAACAAAATAGTATTCTTACATGCAATAGAAATTATTGCCCCATGACGAATTTGGTTTGTACAAGAAGAATATATGCATCCCCCATTGAAGAAAATACAAATATTTCGCTCACCCTCGAAATAATCGAAAATTTGTGAAATTTTAGAATTTTTGTTGAATTTTTCCTTGTACATGAACGGTTTACAATAAAAGTTGGATACGTACACAATTATGTGATGATAACCTTAACATGAATAGATTTGTAACTGAATAGTATCGACGGCAAGATAACTAATATTCACCATAGTGGTAAATTTAACCGAGCTAACGGCACGGTGATAACTATAACCTAAATATGGTGGCAACTATTCTACTTGAACTCGTTTGATCAGCTATCACCCGTTAAAAAAGGCACAACACAAAAACAGTAAGATGTCTATCATTCCCGGAATAAACTAAGAAGGTAAAAAGAGAGTGGGGGAAAGCAAATTATTAGACACATGTCCTCGGTGTCATTGTAGCTGAGGGCAATTCTGCAAGCTTGCTTACACCATAATTTTCTTATGTATTTTGAAGTTAGTAATGACACACCATTCACCAATCTGCACAACAACTCCGATTATCTGTGTTTATGGACTCTCTCTCCACCTTTAGCGCCAAGGTACTCACATTTGGTTCCACTTTTTCTTAGAAGCAAATTCACCATTATCTCATTTTTCACCATTGTGGTTCTGCATGCTCTTGAGTTATGCATTATGGCTCTCCACTATGAAGTAGAAGGCGTTTAACTTGGTTACAACCCTTTGTCCTGGTAATTTCGTTGTTGTTTTGCTTTGCGTGGATTGTTCTTGATCTCTCAAGTTTTGTTGTCCTTATTATCCTGTTATGACCCATCTGCATTGGAGCATTTGGCCATTTACTAACCATGCTCGTAAACTCACAGAGAGAAGCAGCAGCCACGACCTGCTCGTGGAGCTCAAGCGCAGCAGAGAACACGAATGGCAGCAAGTGGATTTAGTATGGCGAGTTGGCGTTGCGACGCAGCATCTCTCTGTTACAAGATTGCTTGTGACGCCTCTGCGGGGAAGCAAGGTGGTGAGCAAGCGAGAAAGGGCGTGCAGCGGTGCGGCGCATCGGCTGGGAACTCGGTGACAACAGGGAAAAAATGTGGTGGCCACGGCCGTTGTGTTGTGTGGTGGCGCGCGAGGTGGCTTCGGGCGGCCAGCTTCGCCGCGCAATTGACAGCGCAAAGTGCTCCAATGGCACGTGCTGGTCAGGCAGCGTCATCCATGGCCGGCGTGAAGTGGGTCATCGGCGGCAGGATGCGCGCTGGCAGGTGGGGGTAGAGCGGTTGGGGGTCGACCTGCGGCGGTGGGAGGCGCGTTGTGTTCGTGAGGTGGGGTTCTGGGAGGTTGGGGACGAGAATGGTCGAGAGCGGGCCACAGATGCTCTGCAGCAGCAGCAGCAGCCCACGTGCTTGGACGCCTGATCTAAATCGGACGGCACCAGATGTGTGTGGCACTTTTGCAAAAACGATTCCGGTTGCCAGATACATATCTTGTTTACATTTTGGTACAGAGGAAACATATCTCGAAGGGCCATAGGCCGATCTTTATTAGATGGAGAGAGACAACAGTTACAGATACAGAGGAACAGGCCACCAGATTGACCGAACGCCAGGCAAGAAGCCTGAAAACTTGCAGCCAGCCTGAAAACAGAGCCTAAGCAAAGCTCAAAACAGAAAAAGACCGCCCACTAGCCTCAGGTGGCTGCGTCGTGGATGCAGCCAGCCGCCCTCCACATTGCCAGCTCCTCCCTGACGGTGTCCAAGACTCTGTCCGCACTGCTGGCGAGGTAATCGAAGACCCTGGCGTTCCTCTCCTTCCATATTCTCCAATGTATTAGAATGGCAATGGTGTCGAAGTTGCGTCTCATAGCCTTGGGGATCTGCTGCCGGACCTGAAGCCACCATTCCTCCGTCGTAGTGAAGCTCACATCGGGCAGGATGAAGTTAGCGCCAGACCACTGCTTGAAAAGCCGCCATACTTGCTGAGTAAATCTGCAGTGCAGGAAGAGATGAGTGCAATCCTCCGGCTCCGAGAGGCACAGGGGGCAGCACGGGTTGTTGGGCCATCCCCTACAGAGGAAACATATCGCATGAGGCGGAAAACCAGATCTTCTTGCTGAGGAGTATTCTGCTTTGCTTACGGGGAGCGCAGTTCCACCACCGGCCAGCAGGATGCTGCAACCGTCACAACAATGCTATCTGTCCATTTCCTAGGGAATATTCTTCCCCGCTTTCCTCGTCACTGCCTAGGCCATGTTCCATCCCTGCTCATACCATCACTAACAGTATACTAAACTCTGAAGAATTATGCTCTACGATCAGTAATAAATAATGTCTTGACACTGAAGAATATAATCCGTGTAGGTCACTGTGTGGAAAGATTCAGGTTCTGCATTCTCGTTTTAAACAAGTGCAAGTGCTGCTCCTCCCGTGTTTGACTATTGCCCCACTGCGCTCCGCTAGTGTACATGGCACGTTCGAAAGTAAGAACCGAAGAATCTTCGCATCGGCATCTATTCGGGGAGGCAAAGCACATGAGAAAGTTCGCAAATATGAATATGTCTTCTTGTATTCCAGTCAAGTTCATCCGGAACTGTTATATGCCAGGGACAGACAGATTCATCCGATTTTACATCTGCCTATGCAGTATTAGGGCCAGTTCTTTTGGTGGCTTCTAGAATAAGCTGGAATAAGCTGCCTCCTACCCAACTTATTCTAGAAGTCCAACCAAATTTATTACTGTATTTAGAAGCTTACTAGTTAAGACTTGACTAGTAGGCTTCTAAAAAGAAAATTTTGATTGAGCTTCTAGAATAAGCTGGGTAGGGGGGCAGCTTATTCTGGAAGCTCAAAAAGGCCAACAAAAAAACTGGTCCTTAGTATATTTCATCGGGAAAGGGGGCAAGTTTCATGACACTTGCAATACTTTGTGCGGGACTACGTAGTAGAAGCATTGGCGTAAAATATAGGAAGATCGCATTCAGGTTCAGAGAAAGCAGCGATGTCAAGAACCTACATGGCATATGCGCTTGGTGGATCATAAGCCTCGATAAATGACATCCGCAATGATACTCCCATGTCCCTCCAGTCAAAAACTGAGTGATGTTTTAGACAGAGACGACCTTTTCTTCTTGACTGTCAAGCTCCGGAGCAGTCTGATTTTGGGGGCACTGCAAAGAAATATACCCCCTCTTATATTTCTTTACAGAGGTAGTACTATGAACTTGAACTTTTCTTTGAAGCCTGAGACAGGACAAAGTCATCTTCTGTAATGAGAAATAATATGGTTGGCCTCGGCTGATATTGTTACAGGAGGCCTACACTTTCAGACATTCAAGATGAATAAATTGCATAAAAAAATCCTATCCGTTATATGGCGGTGGCAGAGAGTGATTTCTGAACCCTCAAGTAGTCAACAATACCCTATCTGTTATTAGTCGGGCCTTTCACGTGCCAAGACAACAAGAACTAAAAATCTTAGACTACCCAAACCGAAAAAAAAATACACGGAGTATGTCAGAGACCAGCTAAGTCACCTGATTGCAACTGACGGGAGAAAAAGCCCTGTGGTTGCTGATGTGTTGCAGAGTGTGTTGTTTTTTCAGAGCTTTTATAGTCGATGCCATATTTTTCTGCTGGCTTTTTTTTAACTGTATTTTTCTGCTGGCTGTTGGTACTTAGCTTTCCTGACGACGCCCTCTTCTCCTAAGAATAAGGCTTGTGCTCGGGGTCATTGTTTACAATGAGATTCGTCCAGACTCGAGAGACCCTGCACCGAAATTCAGCAGGTAGCACCGAAATCCCCAGCTGCCGGCACACTCCGCTCCAGCTGATGCTACAGGCTACGGACGAGAGCTTCCCGTTCCATCCAACCAACCACGGGCCGCACGCATCTCAGCGCAATGCATCTTTCTTAGCAGGATTGTATTTTTTTTTGTACTGTTACGTAGCAAGGAGTAATCCACTTGCAGCAGTCTGCGGATTAGAATAAACTGTGAAGCTCCCTCAAAAAAAAAAAGAATAAACTGTGAAGGGCGAGGCCAAATCTTGCAGATTATTCTTCTGCTACCAGTAGCGAGATAAACTAGGAGGAGTGAGGCACTTGGAGAAGTTTCCACCAGCGGCCCCGCGCTGTGATGCTGCAATCATTGCGGCATTGTTTACCGCAGTTTTATCAGCAGCTGCCCGTTTCCTCGAGAATATTCCCGGCTTCGCTCCACTGTCAGTGGCTGCGAGGCCATGTTCCAAGCTTCTCTAACACCAACACTACTGAGAGCATCTCCAACAGACGCGCGACGCGCCGCGCCCAAAAAAACCATATAGCGCGCGCGCTTAGGCTGTTTTTCCGCGCCGCGCAGCGCTGGCTCCAGCAGCAGCGCAAAAATGCAGCGCGCGCGCGCCGCTCCAGCGGTGCGCAAAAATGCAGCGCGCGCAAAGCACATATATAGTTCAATAAATAGAAGAAAAACGATTAAACAAACAAATAAATCAACAATAAATAGTTTAGAACTGAAACAAATAGTTTTATCTCACAGTACAACAAATAATGCAATAAATAAACACAACCAATAGTTCATGAACAATACAATACAATACATAAAATGCAATGAAATCATGCTCGTTGTTGTCCATTCCATGCCCACCACTCTTCAATCAGATCCTTCTGAAGATCATTGTGCGTTGCGGGACGTCGAATGGCATGATAGGAGGCAACAAAACGGGCTACCCTTTCAGCCCTCCGTCGCACTCGCACGGGATGTCCCAAGAGCTCATACTGTGAGTAGTCTAAATCTTGGCCACGCTCATCCTCGATGATCATGTTGTGCTATGATCATTGCAAGATCCTCCTCCTCTTCCATATCAAATTCATCTTCGGATGAATCATGCGACGAACTCATCTACAATGTTCAATACTATACTATCAAAACTACAATTCAAAATATGCACCAAATTCAGTTTGAAGCAATACATACCTTATAGGTTTTTTGTCGAACACCTTGCGGGCGCGGCGCGGAAGCGAGCCGTCGGCGCTGTTCGGAGGACGTCGGAGGCGCGCGAGGTCCGGGTCGGACTAGGAGGGGGTGGGGCGGAAGCGCAGCGGCGCGGGGAGGCCGGCGAAGCAACTGGACGGTCGCCGGCGGGCGCGGGAGGCGGGCGCCAGCGGAGGCAGACCAGGAAGCTCGAGTCGCCGGCGGGCGCGGGGGCGCGAGCGGCGGCGGCGGCGGCGCGAGCGGCGGCGGCACGAGCGGCGGCGGCACGAGCGGCGGCGGCGGCGGCGCGAGCGGCGGCGGCGGCGCGGCCGGATGGGGGGAGAGAGCGGGGGAGCAACGAGCGCGGTGGAAGAAATGAGTGTTCGCGCGCGCGCGAGAGTGTGCCGCGCGCGGAAGTGAACGCTCCAAATCAACAGCGCGGGATGGGGCATTCACCAGCGCGCCCAACTCGTTTTAGCGCGCGCGCGTTTTTTGGGCGCCCGCTGGAGCGGTGCGACGCGTTGCGCGCGCGCTAAAATGACGTTTTTTCAGGCGCGGCGCTAGTATAGCGCGGCTGTTGGAGATGCTCTGACGAAATAATCTCATCTCAAATAGTATATATATTCCCAGATCGGTAAGAATGTTTGGACACCGAGCACCAGTTCAGGCAGAGAAGACTTGACTATTCAGAGGGTTCAGGTTCCTGGAATCTCTCGGTTTTAAAATGCAAGTGCTGTGTTTACTAGTGGTCCACTATGCTTGGCCTGGCGTACAGGACCCGTTTGCAAGCACGAGGAACAGGGGATTCCAAATCGGAGTGGCATCCTGCAAAGGCAGTGTAGAAATTTCTACCCGCAAACATAGTCTATGCGAGCGAGGGTTTTTGAGCAACCCCGAGGGAGCAATCCAAAAGGACGTGCGTTTTATTCGCTTTTCGTCCATTTGGACCCGTCAGGCGGACGTGCGCGTCCTCATTTTAAAATGGATCGACTTGACCGCTTAACGGGGAGGCCGACCCAAATGTGCCGGCGTGAAAAAAAACAACTCGCACGAGATAAACATAAATAAACATAAGTGGCCGATCAAACGCCGGCCAAAATCCACTTAACCTAATTAAACATTAAAAAAAAGTCTGCTGCCGCCCCGCACGTTGCCCTAGACGTCATCGGCCTTGCCCTTGCCGTCAACGCCGTCGTCGGTGAGATCGATGAAGACCGGAGCAGGGCCAGCCCACCTCGCAGGACGGCGTTTATAGAAGGATGACGGCGCTACTTTTTTAAGTCAGTCTTTCAGACTCCGATCCTGCTCATCGTCTGTTGTGATGGTTTAGACGGAGCTACGGCGTAGATTCCGGCTCTTTCAGGCGGCGTGGTTAGGTTCTCGCCGTACGTACGTAACGACAATATTTGGTATCAAGTTCTTCATATCGATTCAAGAATTCAAAGGTGATGACAACGCTAGTCTAGGGGCACGTGCATGATGACTTGCCGGCTATCATCGATAAGGCCATGCCAGCTCCGATATGGGAGCAGTGACTCGTGCTAGCCGCGGCAATGGTTGTTCAATGGTCCATGAACCTTGATGTATGTAATTTTTATTACGATTGAGATGATTTGTATTTCAGTGAATCTTTATAATAGATTCCGCAAAAAAGAAAAAAGAGTATATGCCAGTGCAGTCTTGCATTTGGCACGTTATCTGAATTTCAGCTGGTACACCTATCAAATTCAGCTGACGGGTTTTACAGGGCCCCACTTTTACAACCGCAAGAAAGCAGTAGAAACGTACGCGTTATAGTATATTTCAGCGGCAAAAAGGTCTCGACTCTCGACCCTACCACCGGAGTCTAGATCTTACTTAAACAATCCGAGCCCGGAAGACGAAGACCACCTTGGACGGAACTGCAAAACCAAACAAGAAGGACGAGCAGAACCAAAGAATAAGATGGCGCTGCAGTTTCCAGGTCATGGGCGTCCATACATCCGGATTCCAAACACAAACACAGATCCATCCAGACATCCCAATCATCATCTAATCTAATTTGGTCCTCACAAGTCACGATCCACACCTCACAAAACGCGTGAAAAGAGGTTGAAAGTTGAAACCGAAAGAAGAGATGACAGGCGGCAAAAGAGTCCATTAAAACCCACCAATTTGTTTCATCTCAGATCCATGTTCGCGAGACAAATTATTCGCGAGATTTCTAAGTAGTAGTTATTGCCAAGAAACCAAAGAAAGAATCTACTAACGCACGCTCTAATGGCCGCCGCCGCCCCTTTAATCCTTGAGTTATGTACACTTAATTCGCACTTAATCCGCACCGCACCGCACCGCACGCGAGAGGAAGGCGTGGACGAAATCAATCAGACGATGGGGAGGGGAGGGGACGGATCAGGCCATCTTGGCGGCGAAGCCGGAGGCCATCATGACCTTGAACTCGTCGAAGTTGATGAGGCCGTCGCCGTTCTTGTCGACGCCCTCGATCATGCGGCGGCACTGCTGGACCGTGGCCTTCTCGCCGAGGCCGTGGAGCACGCGCGCCAGCTCGGCGGCGCAGATGGCGCCGTTGCCGTCCGCGTCGAACACCTTGAAGGCGAGCCGCAGGTCCTCCTCGTCGTCGCCGGGCGCCGTGGCGTTGAGCGCCGCGAACTCGTCCAGGCTGATGAAGCCGTCGCCGTCCGCGTCCGCCTCGGCCATCATGCGCGTCAGCTCGTCCTCCGTGGCCGCGTGGCCCAGGCTCTCGAACAGGGCCGCCAGCTCCGGCCGCGAGATCCGCCCGTCGCCGTTCGCGTCGAACTTGCGGAACACCCGCTCCATCTCCTCCTCCGCCGACCGCGCCGGCGACCCCGCGCCCGACGCCGGCCGCCCGCCCTCCTCCTCCTGCTGCGGCGGCGGCGACGCCGACCGCGACTTGGACGACGAGCGGCGGCGGAACAGGGACGGCATCTTGATCTTGCCCATCGCCGGCGTCTGCTTACTCGGCGGCGCCTGGCTAGCAACGGAGAGGAAGAAACTCTTGGCTCGGATCGGGTTTGGACTGGATTCGACGGCGTGCTCTGCGGTGGTTGCAGGTTGGCTCCAGAGGGGGACGTGGGGTATTTATAGATGGAGGAGGGGCCGGCCTCCATTGGAGGAAGGAGCGGAGGAAGGTGTGCGTGCGACTAGACTCCCAGCCCGGCTCTCCTAGCTGTGCCTGCGCGTGGGCCGCGCTGGAAGGTGGTCTCTGACGGTGGGCCCGTGGTGGACAGTGAGAGGGGAGGCCCGGTCCCGCACGCGTCGATTCCGTCGCGGATTACGCCAACGGCCGTGACCCTGTCCACGACGGACTCATCCCCCGTTCTTGCGCTGTGGAATTCCTTTCGGGTGCGCACGGGAGCGATGGAAGATGCATAGGGGCCAAAGGTAGGTCTCTTTCTTTCTTTCCTTTTTTTCTTTTCTTTTTCTTTTGCGGGGCAAGGTAGGTCTCTTTCGCCGCGCCGGCAAGTCACACCCCTCTTCAACTTTGGCCTCCGGCGAAGGTTTCATAAAGAGGAAAGCTTGGCTCCGGCGAATGATGGCCCTCGTCTCCACCTTGGTCGATGGCCGACTGTTTGCCGCGCTTCATTTTGTGGCTCGGTGCATAACCGGTAGTTTTCCACGCTTCATTTTATGCCCCGGTGCATGCCCAATGGTTTTCTACGCTCATTTTGTGGCTCGATGCATATCCAATAGTTTTCCACGCTTCATTCGTGGCAATCCATAAACTTGACGGAAAAATTAGTCAACACAAGTGCGACAACATTTAAGAAAAAATGTTAGAGCATCTATAACCGATCACCTGATAGGGATAAATTTCGTTTTCTTCCTCTAACCGACTTAACCGAACCCTCTAACCATTGGAGGAGGAAAATCACGTCCGTTAGATCCGCCTCCACGAGGAGCGCGCGACCACTGCTACGGCTTCTAGTCCTCCTCGCCGCCAGAGCAGGTGACGATCTCCTCCTTGTCGGAGGAGCCGGGCGTCGTGGATGCCGAGGGTCCGGGAGAGCCAGGGCGGTGGCGCCAAGATCCAACCGACAATGAATTGCCGCCGCTGCCTGCCGGCACGAAGAACTAAGACTTCGGGCATCACCGTTGGGGTTGGAGGGTCTTGGAGAGGAGGAGGAGACATAAAGAACTGTAGATGTGCATCACCGGCCCACGGGTTAAATAGCGGCGGGGCAGGCCATGCAAACAGGTGGTCAGCCCGCTTCAATGCGGCGTAACGGCCAGAGTTGGTTTCTCGGGACGCGCGTCCACATTGAAGAGGCGACACTTGTGAGATCGCATCCGTCAGCGCCGCCTTCACGTCATGTTGCGCCGCTCAACATCAATGCCGACTGCTGCATGCTCTGTGTCGACATGATGCGGCGGGGCAAGCGGCGCGGGCATTTGATGGAAAGCACGAGAGAGGCAGATGGGTGTTTCGGGTGGGCCAGAGCGGTTAGATGCGGACGTGGCAGTGGCACCCGCAAAGACCCC
>LR738714.1:744041805-744101783 GCA_902687465.1 Secale cereale
CTTTGTCTCAGGTTTACTAAAATAAACACATCCGGACTGCTCGACGGACATATGTAGGCTCGTGTTCGATGGCAAAACATGTTCGAACCGCGCAGTCCAGTCGTACGTAGGAGGTTTGATGCTCGGGGTCGGAGATTCCCTTACTTACCACCAACCTAGCATATAAACATTTGTTGAACTACCCTATAATTCAATTCAACGCGGCATTGGCTCGCTCACCAGCCAATTACTCCATCATAAGATCGAAATTTCCTGCTCTTCCCTCCCCTTCAAAGCGGTTGGTGAAACATGTCGGAAAATTATACCAGTGGATTCGCATGTGACATATAACTCATTTTTTGTCAATCCCAAGTTAGGAGTTCTTCTGTATCTGAATGGTTGTAGTGTTTTTTGTTGTTGTTGTTGTTGGAGTGAGTAATACTTGTGTCCAATGAAAACACCCGGAAATCACACAAAAGGGCGTGACTTGAACACGGAGTCACGTGCAAGATGTACTTGCTACGCCTAACAAGATACGAGGACACGCCTAACATGAAAAAGGCAGTACCCGAAAATCACGCTATGCGCATGACTGCATCCACCACGGCATCGTCCACGCGCAAATGGTCATGTGGGCATCGGTACAAGCATGGCAAGAAAGGCATTTCTTGCGGTGGTGGTGCACGTTTAATTCCCCCATAAGTCCATATACCTTTCGTGCTGTACCCCTGCGTGCTTTGTTATGCTGCCTTGGTTACCCTTGGAAAGGTAGGTTAGGTACTACTAGCATGAATATATATGGCACCAAATGTTTGGCACGAGAGAGCGCGCCCGTGTAGAATTGCTCTTTGCTGGCCGCAACGATTTTGTGGGCTCGTCACGACGGGTCACGTACTCACGTGCATGCATTCTGCACCGTAGACTAGTGGGAGCTAGGTATAGCTTAACTGGGTGCCCAACTTTCTATTAACGTCTTCCATCGGCTCACCAGTATGTATTTGATTAGACTAGTTATAGTGGGGAGTAACTTACACTAGTAACATACACGTATTACTAGACTATGTTACTACTCAAACCGAGATGTGGTGTCATGCAAGAGTTCATTTATTAGTCTATAGACTTAATTTGCATTGGTATGTGTGATGTTACAGTAACATAGCTAGTTACCACAAGCACTTCTCTCCTCATTAATTACATGCCACATAAGCAAAACTGTGTTGGGATGTGTGATGTTACTAGCTATGTTACTCCCACTATGACCAGCCTTAAGCAACTACTCCCTCCGTCCGAAAAAAGTTGTCACCAGCGTAGTTCATTGGTATTTTTATAAAAAAAACCTCTGACTTTGAAACCTCACGCTAATTACCCCTCCTTCCTCCGTCCGCCGTCGCCCGTGGCAGCACCCGGCTCAGCCACCGTCGGCACCCAGCCCCAGCCCCAGCCACCGTCGCGCGAGTAAGGCCCACCTGCGCCGCCGCTCGCCCCTGCCCACCTGCGCCGCCCGCCCACGAGCAGGACCTCCGCTGCCCAGGAGCAGGACCCCCGCCGCCCAAGACCAGGAATTTCGTCGCCATCCCACGAGCAGCAAGTCCGTCGACCACCAACGAGCATGACCAACGCCACCCAAGACAGAGCTCGCCGCCCACGATTCCGCCTCCTAACGGCTCCGTGCTGATCCGCTGCAGCCACCATGCTGGTCCGCTTGGCCGCCGGCTGCTGGTGGTGGTGCCGTGGTGGTGGTGGTGGTGGACGTCTCTGCTGCCACCGCTGCTGCTGGTCGGCGACGCCTACACACCCCGATCCCCGCCCCCACCTCTGTTGCTGATGGCTGCTACTCCAATCCCCGTCCCCGCCCCCGCCTCTGCCGGTACTGATATGCTGTCCAATTTAGAGGGATTAAATGTTAACTGAGGTGTTAATTGAGATGCCGGGCAGATCATCTTACTCTAAATTGTTCTCCTGCTGTCCAATTCAAATTCTCCTCCTGCTGAATGTTATCTCAAATAATTCAGAAAACTGAATGTTATCTCAAACAATTCAGAAAACTGAATGCTGAAGAAAAGTGAAACTGAAGAAATATTAAACTTACTGTAACTTAGGCACCATACACGGCATAAAAACAGAGTTACAGCAATCAGAGGAGATTTTGGAGTATTTCAAATTCAGTGCTGAAATTTACTGTAATATTGTTACTCCAGATTTTGGACACAATTTGGAAACAAACAATCAGACAAGATTAATAGTGCAATTTAAATTCACTGGACCATAGAAATACCTGCATCAAGTTTAAATTTCCGAAAAAATGGAGTGCAATTTGGAGTAAGAGATGAGAAAGGAACATTGAGCACGTTCTAGAGATGAGAAAGGAACATCAATCTGGATACATGAATCTGTTAGCTTACATCAGAAAATTGCAAGTGCGCGGACATGAATTATTCAGATTTAGAAGCACTCTGTACTTTTAACAGAAGTATTTACCTTATCCTGGCCCAAGTTAGGGTCACTTGTGATGTGAGACAGAAAAACTCTGTCAAAGTACATTGATCTCAAGCCACCAACACTGGATGCACCCATGCCCGCACCAACTAATGCCAATGAAGTACACTTGCTTTCAGATTCATACCGGTTCAGGAAATAATGTGTTCAGAAATAAGAATAACAATGATTGGTGGCTTGGTGCCAATCCCTAGAGGCAAGATCAATCATCTCTTGAGTAGGTAGGGAGATGTCCATGAACACATACTCCAAGTAGATTCTGTCCATGAAAATGAGCCATGCAAAGTTACTGGTTTTCATTGACAAATCAGACTTGACAGTACTTGTCCATGAAAATGTACCCAATGCAGACTTGCAGAGCACTTGTGCATGAGGTCGATGAGCACGAAGAGGAGGAGTCGATGGGCCAGACTAGAGATCAAAATGTCAAACTAGCATCCTTGATAATGTGCATCTTGATGATCTTTAACATCATTCAGAGATCCAAATGTCAAACTAGCATTCTTGATAATCTTTAACAGCATTCAGAGATAAAAGTGTCAATTATACATCAAGATTATCTTTAGCATCTTGATCGGCATAGAAAATTAGGAGGCCATGGGAGTATATGCATAGAAAATTCAGTGCATAGAAAATTAGCAGGCCATTTATCTGACATTTATCTCTATGCATAGAAAAATCTGACACCTATGTTTAGCAGTCAATAATACAGTACATTAAGATTAGCAAGATGCATAGAAAACTTGCACAAGTGCAGTGCAGTGCAGTCAAGTCAAGATACGTCCAGTCCCTGCAGAAGCAAGTTTGAAGTTTCTGAACCCTGAACCGTTGGCAAGTGCAGTGAAGTTTTCTGAACCCTGAACTGCAGTGCATTCACCAAGGTCGGTTGGGCTGGCGCCGGCGGGGGGTCGGGGCTGGCGTGGGGTCGGCACTCACCAAGGTCCAACCTTGACGAGCAGGCGCGGATCTGGCCGCCAACATGGCATGCTCGATAGCAGAAAGGAAGGAGGCAGCAGGGAGGAGCCCGCCATGGAGTATGAAGGAGGATCGTCCGCAAGCAGAGGCCGCAGGGAGGAGCTCGCCATGGCTACGACGAGAGACTCGAGGAAAGCGACGGCGAGGGACTCAACGAAGTGGAAAAAAGGTGTTCCTTGAGCTTCGCGGGGGAGCTACAGCGCGGCGGAAGTCGGATTCCTTGAGCTTCGTGGGGGAAGGGAGGAGGGACTGCGCGGGGGAGCTGCGGCGCGACGGAAGGGAGGCGGGACTGCGGGGGAGCTGCGGCGCGGCGGGGCGGAGGCGCCGGCGAGTGGGCGAGCGAGCGTGGTCGGGGGAGGGGGAAGGGGACGGGGACTGCGGGTTGTGTCGGGATAATAGAAAGGGTTTTCTTGCAAAATGTAGACGGTGACAACTTTTTTCGGACGGAGGGAGTAGTACCTTATGCGTTCCAAATTACTGTATCCTTTTCGATTTATAGGCCTCAATTGAAAAATCTCACCAACCAAAGTAGATGGTGAGTGGTGGAACAATTTTTGTAGTTTGCAAAGGCACACAATTAATGCACTCATTTTCCTCACAATTTTATGTTTACCAATGTATTAATTGCAATGCATGCATACATAAAATATATGCATCGGTCAATTTTCTCTTAATCTTTGCATGCAATGATTTAATGCACCTTAAAATCTGAACATGTGATGAGAAACAATCAAATTGAGCCTTATAAAACGAAAAATGTAAAATTTTGAGATAAGCCTTATAAACCGCAAAGGATGGAGTACTTGCCGTGGTTCTAGCTGCTTTAAAGTATTTTGTACTGGAGGTAGTATTGGCGTGCTCGACATTTGTTTTGCAAATGCATTATTGTTGACCTTCTCTGAACAAACACCATTTGTAATGATTTTTTGATGGCAAAGTCAGCGGGCCATGCCGCTGAAAAGAGAGGGACAGCCTGCAATGCAGTGCCCCAGATTAAAAAGCGAAGTCCAGCTTAATCTCGTCTGTGCAGGCATTTGTTCTAAGCAATCCTCTCTACCAACACCAATACACCAATACACACCGGGTAAGTAGATTAGAAAAGGATAGGCGGCGTTTGTTAAGAATTATAGGTAGAGTATAAAACCAGAGACGGAATGATTGGCGTTGACATGGGCTTGGAATGATCGGCCATGTTCACGGAGGGAGCCAGTGGTACTTTGACTTTGGACAGAACGCATTGCTTAGCAGATAAATAAGAGCATATCCCAACAGAAATGCAGCCTAGGTAGCTAGTCCAGCAGATCCATTGACGATGATGCATGGAGTAGGATGCCGGCGAGAGCTCCGCGCCGTCGGGAGTCGCAACAGCTAGCTAGCTTGCGTAACGTAACGGCGACGCGCTGGCGGAGGCGGAGCTGGAAACCGTTACGGGCGTCGTGGGCCCCGCCGCAGGTCTCCGTGATCGAGGGAAGGAGGCAGCAGAGCCGTTGGAGTAAAGAAAGGGAGAGGAGAGGAGAGGAAAGGAGGAGGAAACCGCGTGATGGAAAGGCGCGTCCTACTGCCCGCCTGCGCAGCTCGCTTGCGTTGGCATCCTGGGTGTCGCGGGCCCCGCCCGCGATTCACTTGTGCCTTGTGCGGCCATGCATGGTACGCTCCGTCGCTGTCGCCGTCGACTGGCAGCGGGTGGGCCGCCGTGCATGGCGCGCCACACGCTGGCCGCTGCTCTGCATGCCGTGGACTGCGCGTGGGCGAGCACCGAGCAGGCTACGGAGGATCTGCGTGGGTGGCGGCGGTGAAGCTGAGCTGAAGCGCCAGCCTCGTCCCCGGCGGCGAAGCGCCACCGTGTCCAGGATCCGACGCGCAGGATGTCAGCATCAGCGTAGCGACCAGCTGCTGCGTTACACTTACACATGGCGCCGTTGATGATCCATGGGCCCGTCTTGTGTTTGTGGGGTAACGTGGTGATAGTAGTGAGCCCTCGCTGGCTGTCTGTCTGTCTGTCCCGGCCGGCGTCTGGAGCGCTCCCTGCCCCGGTCCCTCCCTTGCCAGGACCTTTGGGGTGCACGGCAATCAATGGGAGGAGGGAACCCGTCTCTTTAATACGCACTTTCCTCTGCCAGCTCGAGTAAGTGCAGGGCAACTCCAACTAACGTTGTGCATCAAAACAACGTCCGTAAGAGCATCTTCAGCCGCGTCCCAAAGACGCCCCCAGGTCGCTTTTTTTAACGCCGACGCCGAAAAAACGGCTCAGTCGCATCCCTAAAACGTCGAAATACGCCAGATCGGCCCGTTTTCTAGCTGACGCGCCCAGGCCGAACCCGGCGCACTGGGAGGGCGCTTGGAGGCATCGGCGGAAGGGAAAATCGCCCGGGTCCCCACTGTCAGGCGAAAAGTCACACTGATTCGCCCCGTTTTCCCCTCTCCTTCCCCGACACCTTGCCGATCCCGGCGTCGCCATCCACCTCTCCGCCGCCGCCGCCGCTATCTCGCCATTCCTCGCCGTGAAACAAAGAAAGATCCCCCTGACGCCCTCTTCCCCCACTTTTCCCGAGTTCCCCTCGCCGCTCTGGCGCCCGTCGACGAGTCTGCGCACGATCATTGAGTGCACCTACAAGTTCTGCAGGGCTGTGGTGGCAGTGTTTGGACCGAGGTACTTGCGATCACCCAATGCTGAAGACACTGCTCGGATCCTGGCACAGAATGAAGCAAGAGAATTTCCTGGTATGCTTGGAAGCATCGACTGCATGCATTGGGCATGGAAGAACTGCCCGTTTGCTTGGCAGGGTATGTACAAAGGTGCCAAAGGAGCTTGCAGTGTGATACTTGAGGCAGTGGCCACACAGGACCTCTGGATTTGGCACGCTTTCTTTGGTATGCCAGGAACTCACAATGGCATCAACGTGCTGCAGTGCTCTCCTGTTTTTGCCAAGCTCGTTGAGGGACATTCTCCTCCGGTGAACTTCGAGATCAATGGGCACCAATACAACAAGGGGTACTACCTAGCAGATGACATCTATCCGAGATGGTCAACATTTGTGAAGACTATCTCAAGCCCTGTGCCAGGAGGCAAGAACTCCCACTTTTCGAAGGTTCAGGAGGCTTGCAGGAAGGATATCGAGCGAGCATTTGGCGTGCTCCAATCTCGATTTGCTGTTGTCCGGTACCCCGCTAAGACTTGGTCGAAAGATCAAATGTGGGAAATCATCACTTGTTGTGTCATTTTGCACAACATGATCATTGAGAGCGAGCAGGAAGAGTCAGTGTTTGACACTGAACCATATTACAGGTAGGGTCCTCTTGCCCAAGTGGATCACCAGCTCCCTGCAACATGGACGGCCTTCCTCAACATGCGCCAGGAGATCCGAGACCCACAGGTGCATCATGAGCTGCATCATAATCTAGTGGAGCACCTATGGAGGCTCAAGGGCAACGCCTAGCTCGACGTGCAATGAAATATGAGTGTTTTTATTATTTGTTTGAACTATATAATTTGTTGAACTATGTGGTGAACTATTTGATTTTCTGTGATGATTCTAATTCCTTTTGTGATGATTTTATTTGAATGAGCGCCGAAACACGTCGAGCGTGGGCCATTTTGCGTCGGAAATTGGGTCAATCCAGCGTCGAAAATGGGCTGAAAGCGCCGATACTGGCCCGATATCGGCGCGTGGGGGTGACCTGGGGGGCGACGGCTGGGAACACACTAGCACCCAAGCCTAAAATAGCGCCGGCTCGCCCCCAAGCAGCGGTTTTCGGCGCGTCTTGGGGGCGCAATGGCTGGAGATGCTCTAAGTGTCCGCATCGCGCTGTCTGGACACGCCGTTCTTAGCTTGCAGGGCTGTGGCCCCTCCTTGGGCCTCTTCCATGGTGGCGACAAGGTGAGTGACCGGAGGGGTGTTGATTTCTCGGTCACCGGGTTTAAACCCGATCCGTTCGTAGGCCGTGGGCCTGATAACGGAGATCCCCATTGCACGGAATAGACCTACCAAGTGGTATGCCGGCTGGGCACATGGGGTGTCGGACACTCTGGCAATTCGGTGGGAGATCTTGTAGACGGTCTGTCGAAGTCGGGCTTTAAGGCCGGACTCTGAGAGATACCTAATTCTTGTGAGTCTGCTGGTTCCGGGGTCGATGCCTGTTGGGGAACGTAGCAGAATTCAAAAAATTTCTACGCTGTCACCAAGATCAATCTAAGGAGTCATCTAGCAATGAGCATATTGGAGTGCATCTACATACCCCTTTTGTAGATCGCGAGCGGAAGCGTTCGAAGCAACGAGGATGAAGTAGTCGTACTCTTCGCGTTCTTCGTCACCGATGATCCTAGCGCCGAACGGACGGCACCTCCGCGTTCAACACACGTCCGGTACAGCAACGTCACCTCCTTCTTGATCCAGCAAGGGGGGAGGAGAGGTCGTCGGAGATCCAGCAACACAACGGCGTGGTGGTGGATGCAGCAGGAAATCCTGTAGGGCTTCGCCGGCGCCCTGCGGAGGAGTTGGAGGTGTGACGGGAGGGGGGAGAGGCGCCAGAGACTTGGGGTGCGGCAGCCCTCTCCCCCCACTATATATAGGGGCCAGGGGGGCGCCGGCCCTGGCAGATCCCATCTGCAAGGGGGGGCGGCGGCCTAGGGGGGGGGACTTGCCCCCCAAGGCATAGGGGGCGCCCCCTCCCCATAGGGTTTCAACCCTAGGCGCATGGAGGGGGGCCCATATGGGTGTGCCAGCCCACCAGGGGCTGGCTCCCTTCCCCTTGCGGCCTAGGGGCCCCACCGGGATGGGTGGCCCCACCCGGTGGACCTCCGGGACCCCTCCGATGGTCCCGGGACACTCCCGGTGACCCCCGGAGTTCACCCGATGGCCGAAACTGGAGTTCCTATATATCATTCTTTACCTCCGGACCATTCCGGAACTCCTCGTGACGTCCGGGATCTCATCCAGGACTCCGAACAACATTCGGGTTTCCATGTGCATGTATCTCTACAACCCTAGCTTTACCGAACCTTAAGTGTGTTGACCCTACGGGTTCGGGAGACACGTAGACATGACCGAGACGACTCTCCGGTCAATAACCAACAGCGGGATCTGGATATCCATGTTGGTTCCCACGTGTTCCTCGATGATATTCATCGGATGAACCATTGTGTCAAGGATTCACTCAATCCCGTATGTTATTCTCTTTGTCTATCGGTACGGTACTTGCATGAGATTCGATCGTCGGTATGCCCGATACCTTGTTCAATCTCGTCATGGCAAGTCTCTTTACTTGTTCCGTAATCCACCATCCCGTGACTAACTCCTTAGTCACTTTGAGCTCATTATGATGATGTCTTACCGAGTGGGCCCAGAGGAACCTCTCCGTCACACGGAGTGACAATATCCCAGTCTCGGTTCGTACCAACTCAACAGACACTTTCGGAGATACCCGATGCGTACCTTTATAGCCACCTAGTTACTTTGTGACGTTTGGCATACCCAAAGTATTCCTACGGCATCCGGGAGTTGCACAACCTCATGGTCTAAGGAATAAATACTTGACACCGAAAGCTTATGCATTACGAACTATACGATCTCGTGCTATGCTCAGAATTGGGTCTTGTCCATCACATCATTCTCCTAATGATGTGATCCCGTTATCACTGACATCCAATGTCCATGGCCAGGAAACCGTGACCATCTGTTGATCAACGAGCTAGTAACTAGAGGCTTACCAGGGACTCATTGTGGTTTATATATTCACACATGTATCGCTGTTTCCGTACAATACAATTCAAGCATGAATAACAGACAATTATCATGAACAAGGAAATATAATAATAATACTTTTATTATTGTCTCTAGGGCATATTTCCAACAGTCTCCCACTTGCACTAGAGTCAATAATCTAGTTACATTGTGATGAATAGAACACCCATAGAGTTCTGGTGTTGACCATGTTTTGCCCGTGGAAGAGGTTTAGTCAACGGGTCTGCGACATTCAGATCCGTATGCACTTTACAAATATCTATGTCTCCATCTTGAACATAATTCCGGATGGAGTTGAAACGGCGCTTGATGTGTTTGGTCTTCTTGTGAAACCTGGGCTCCTTGGTAATGGAAATAGCACCAGTGTTGTCACAGAAGAGAGTCATCGGGCTTGACGCGCTTGGAATGACTCCTAGGTCGGTGATGAACTCCTTCATCCAGACTCCTTCTTGTGCTGCTTCGCAAGCAGCTATGTATTCCGCTTCACATGTAGAATGCGCCACGACGCTCTGCTTGCAACTGCACCAGCTGACTGCTCCTCCAATCAAAATATACACGTATCCGGTTTGTGACTTCAAGTCATCCAGATCTGTGTCGAAGCTAGCATCGACGTAACCCTTTACGACGAGCTCTTCGTCACCTCCATAAACGAGAAACATATCCTTAGTCCTTTTCAGGTACTTTAGGATGTTCTTGACCGCTGTCCAGTGTTCCATACCGGGATCACTTTGGTACCTCCCTACCAAACTTATGGCAAAGTTCACATCAGGTCTGGTACACAGCATGGCATACATGATAGAACCTATGGCTGAGGCATAGGGAATGACACTCATCTTTTCTCTATCTTCTGGCGTGGTCGGCGACTGAGCCTTGCTCAATCTCATACCTTGCAAAACAGGCAAGAACCCCTTCTTGGACTGATCCATATTGAACTTTTTCAATATCTTGTCAAGGTATGTGCTTTGTGAAAGACCAATGAGGCGTCTTGATCTATCTCTATAGATTTTGATGCCTAATATGTAAGCTGCTTCTCCAAGGTCCTTCATTGAAAAACTCTTGTTCAAGAAGGCCTTTACATTTTCAAAGAATTCTATATCATTTCCCATCAGCAATATGTCATCCACATATAATATGAGAAATGCTACAGAGCTCCCACTCACTTTCTTGTGGATACAGGCTTCTCCATAAGTCTGTATAAAGCCAAACGCTTTGATCACATCATTAAAGCGAATGTTTCAACTCCGAGATGCTTGCACCAGCCCGTAAATCGAGCGCTGGAGCTTGCACACCTTGTTAGCATTCTCTGGATCGACAAAACCTTCCGGCTGCATCATATACAACTCTTCCTTGAGGAAGCCATTAAGGTATGCCGTTTTGACGTCCATTTGCCATATCTCATAATCATAGAATGCGGCAATAGCTAACATGAGTCTGACTGACTTCAGCATCACTACGGGAGAGAAAGTCTCGTCGTAGTCAATCCCTTGAACTTGTCGATAACCCTTAGCGACAAGCCAAGCCTTATAGATGGTCACATTACCATCCGCGTATGTCTTCTTCTTAAATATCCATTTGTTTTCTATGGCGTGCCTATCATCAGGCAAGTCCACCAAAGTCCATACTTTGTTTTCATACATGGATTCTATCTCGGATTTCATGGCTCCAAGCCATTTATTGGAATCCGGGCCCGCCATTGCTTCTTCATAGTTCGAAGGTTCACCGTTGTCTAACAACATGATTTCCATGACAGGGTTGCCGTACCACTCTGGTGCGGAACGTGCCCTTGTGGACCTTCGAAGTTCAGTAGTAACTTGATCTGTTTCTTCATGATCATCATCATCAACTTCCTCCCTTGTCGGTGCAGGCACCTCAGGAACAATTTCCTGCGCTGCGCTACTTTCCGGTCCAGGAGGGGTGACTGTCACCTCATCAAGTTCTACTTTCCTCCCACTCACTTCTTTCGAGAGAAACTCTTTCTCCAGAAAGGATCCATTCTTGGCAACAAAGACCTTGCCTTCGGATCTGTGGTAGAAGGTGTACCCAATCATTTCCTTTGGGTATCCTATGAAGACGCATTTTTCCGATTTGGGTTCGAGCTTTTCAGGTTGAAGTTTCTTGACATAAGCATCGCAACCCCAAACTTTCAGAAACGACAGCTTCGGTTTCTTGCCAAACCAAAGTTCATATCTCAATGGATTTCGACGGAGCCCTATTTAAAGTGAATGCGGCAGTCTCTAAAGCATAACCCCAAAAAGATAGCGGTAAATCGGTAAGGGACATCATAGATCGCACCATGTCCAACAGAGTACGATTTCGACGTTCGGACACATCGTTACGCTGAGGTGTTCCGGGCGGTGTCAATTGTGAAACAATTCCACAGTTCCTAAGGTGCGTGCCAAATTCATGACTTAAATATTCACCCCCACGATGTGATCGCAAGAACTTTATTAATCTGTCACGTTGATTCTCAACCTCATTCTGAAATTCCTTGAACTTTTCAAACGTCTCAGACTTGTGTTTCATCAAATAGATATACCCATATCTACTCAAGTCATCTGTGAGGGTGAGAACATAACGATAGCCTTCGCGAGCGTCAACACTCATTGGACCGCACACATCGGTATGTATGATTTCCAACAAGTTGGTTGCTCGCTCCATTGTTCCGGAGAACGGAGTCTTGGTCATCGTGCCCAAGAGGCATGGTTCGCACGTGTCAAATGATTCATAATCAAGAGACTCTAGAAGTCCATCTGAATGGAGCTTCTTCATACGCTTGACACCAATATGACCAAGGCGGCAATGCCACAAGTATGTGGGACTATCATTATCAACTTTACATCTTTTGGCATCTACACTATGAATATGTGTATCATCACGTTCGAGATTCATTAAAAATAAACCATTGACCAGCGGGGCATGACCATAAAACATATCTCTCAAATAAATAGAACAACCATTATTCTCCGATTTAAATGAGTAGCCATCTCGCATAAGACGAGATCCAGATACAATGTTCATGCTCAAAGCGGGCACTAAATAACAATTATTAAGGTTTAAAACTAATCCCGAGGGTAGATGTAGAGGCAGCGTGCCGACGGCGATCACATCGACCTTGGAACCATTCCCGACGCGCATCGTCACCTCATCCTTCGCCAGTCTCCGCTTATTCCGCAGCTCCTGCTTTGAGTTACAAATGTGAGCAACTGCACCGGTATCAAATACCCAAGAGCTACTGCGAGCGCTGCGAAGGTACACATCAATAACATGTATATCATATATACCTTTGACGTTGCCGGCCTTCTTGTCTGCTAAGTATTTGGGGCAGTTCCGCTTCCAGTGCCCCGTTCCCTTGCAATGAAAACACTCAGTTTCAGGCTTGGGTCCATTCTTTGGCTTCTTCCCGGCAACTGGCTTACCGGGCGCGACAACTCCTTTGCCGTCCTTCTTGAAGTTCTTCTTACCCTTGCCTTTCTTGAACTTAGTGGTTTTATTGACCATCAACACTTGATGTTCTTTCTTGATATCCACCTCCGCTGATTTCAGTATTGAATACACCTCGGGAATGGACCTCTCCACCCCCTGCATATCAAAGTTTAACACAAAGCTCTTGAAGCTAGGTGGGAGCGATTGGAGGATTCTGTCAACGACCGCTTCGTCTGGGAGATTCATTCCCAACTGAGACAAGCGGTTGTGCAACCCAGAAATCTTGAGTATGTGCTCACTGACAGAACTATTCTCCTCCATCTTACAACTGTAGAATGCGTCGGAGACGTCATATCTCTCGACTCGGGCATGAGCTTGGAAAACCATTTTTAGCTCTTGGAACATCTCATATGCTCCGTGGTGCTCAAAACGCTTTTGGAGCCCCGACTCTAAGCTGTAAAGCATGCCGCACTGAACCAGGGAGTAATCATCACACCGTGACTGCCAGGCGTTCATAGCGTCTTGGGTCGTCGGGAGAACGGGTGCATCACCTAGCGGTGCTTCAAGGACATATGATCTCTTGGCAGCTATGAGGATAATCCTAATGTTACGGACCCAATCCGTATAGTTGCTACCATCGTCTTTCAGCTTGGTTTTCTCTAGGAACGCGTTGAAGTTGAGGGAAACTTGAGCGTGGGCCATTTGATCTACAAGACATATTGTAAATATTTTAGACTAAGTTCATGATAATTAAGTTCATCTAATCAAATTTTAATGAACTCCCACTCAGAATGACATCTCTCTAGTCATCTAAGTGATACATGATCCGAATCGACTAGCCCGTGTCCGATCATCACGTGAGACGGACTAGTCATCAACGGTGAACATCTTCATGTTGATCGTATCTTCTATACGACTCATGTTCGACCTTTCGGTCTTCCGTGTTCCGAGGCCATGTCTGTACATGCTAGGCTCGTCAAGTGAACCCTAAGTGTATTGCTTATGTAAATCTGGCTTACACCCGTTGTATGCGAACGTTAGAACCTATCACACCCGATCATCACGTGGTGCTTCGGAACAACGATCCTTAGCAACGGTGCATAGTTAGGGGGAACACAATTCTTGAAATTTTAGTGAGAGATCATCTTATTTACTACCGTCGTTCTAAGTAAACAAGATGCATAAACATGATAAACATCACATGCAATCAATTAAAGTGACATGATATGGCCAATATCATCTTGCTCCTTGGATCTCCATCTTCGGGGCACCATGATCATCTTTGTCACCGGCTCGACACCATGATCTCCATCATCATGATCTCCATCATCGTGTCTTGAAGAAGTCGTCACGCCAACTCTTACTTCTACTACTATGGCTAACGTTTAGCAATAAAGTAAAGTAATTACATGGCGTTATTCAGTGACACGCGGGTCATACAATAATTAAGACAACTCCTATGGCTCCTGCCGGTTGTCAAATTCATCGACATGCAACTCGTGATTCCCTATTACAAGAACATGATCAATCTCATACATCACATATATCATTCATCACATCTTCTTGGCCATACCATATCACATAGCACATGCTGCAAGAACAAGTTAGACGACCTCTAATTGTTGTTGCAAGTTTTTACGTGGCTTCTACAGGTTTTCTAGCAAGAACGTTTCTTACCTACACCAAAACCACAACGTGATTTGTCAATTTCTATTTACCCTTCATAAGGACCCTGTTCATCGAATCCGATCCGACTAAAGTAGGAGAGACAGACACCCGCCAGCCACCTTATGCATCTAGTGCATGTCTGTCGGTGGAACCAGTCTCACGTAAGCGTACGTGTAAGGTCGGTCCGGGCCGCTTCATCCCACAATACCAACGAATCAAGATTAGACTAGTAACGGTAAGAGAATTGAGCAAACTCAACGCCCACAACTACTTTGTGTTCTACTCGTGCAAGATGCTACGCAAAAGACCTAGCTCTGATACCACTGTTGGGGAACGTAGCAAGATTCAAAAATTTTCAACGCTTTCACCAAGATCAATCTAAGGAGTCATCTAGCAACGAGCATATTGGAGTGCATCTACATACCCTTTTGTAGATCGCGAGCGGAAGCGTTCGAAGCAACGAGGATGAAGTAGTCGTACTCTTCGCGTTCTTCGTCACCGATGATCCTAGCGCCGAACGGACGGCACCACCGCGTTCAACACACATCCGGTACAGCAACATCACCTCCTTCTTGATCCAGCAAGTGGGGAGGAGAGGTCGTCGGAGATCCAGCAGCACGACGGCGTGGTGGTGGATGCAGCAGGAAATCCTGCAGGGCTTCGCCGGCGCCGTGCGGAGGAGTTGGAGGTGTGACGGGAGGGGGGAGAGGCGCCAGAGACTTGGGGTGCGGCAGCCCTCTCCTCCCACTATATATAGGGGCCAGGGGGGCGCCGGCCCTGGCAGATCCCATCTGCAAGGGGGGGCGGCGGCCTAGGGGGGGAAACTTGCCCCCCAAGGCATAGGGGGCGCCTCCTCCCCCTAGGGTTTCAACCCTAGGCGCATGGAGGGGGGCCCATATGGGTGTGCCAGCCCACCAGGGGCTGGCCCCCCTTCCCCTTGCGGCCTAGGGGCCCCACCGGGATGGGTGGCACCACCCGGTGGACCCCCGGGACCCCTCCGGTGGTCTCGGGACACTCCCGGTGACCCCCAGAGTTCACCCGATAGCCGAAACTGGACTTCCTATATATCATTCTTTACCTCTGGACCATTCCGGAACTCCTCGTGACGTCCGGGATCTCATCTGGGACTCCGAACAACATTCTGGTTTCCATGTGCATGTATCTCTACAACCCTAGCGTTACCGAACCTTAAGTGTGTAGACCCTACGGGTTCGGGAGACACGTAGACATGACCGAGACGACTCTCCGGTCAATAACCAACATCGGGATCTGGATACCCATGTTGGTTCCCACGTGTTCCTCGATGATCTTCATCGGATGAACCACTGTGTCAAGGATTCACTCAATCCCGTATGTTATTCTCTTTGTCTATCGGTACGGTACTTGCCTGAGATTCAATCGTCGATATGCCCGATACCTTGTTCAATCTCGTCATGGCAAGTCTCTTTACTCGTTCCGTAATCCACCATCCCGTGACTAACTCCTTAGTCACTTTGAGCTCATTATGATGATGTCTTACCGAGTGGGCCCAGAGGAACCTCTCCGTCACACGGAGTGACAATATCCCAGTCTCGGTTCGTACCAACTCAACAGACACTTTCGGAGATACCCGATGCGTACCTTTATAGCCACCCAGTTACGTTGTGACGTTTGGCACACCAAAAGTATTCCTACGGCATCCGGGAGTTGCACAACCTCATGGTCTAAGGAATAAATACTTGACACCGAAAGCTTATGCATTACGAACTATACGATCTCGTGCTATGCTCAGAATTGGGTCTTGTCCATCACATCATTCTCCTAATTATGTGATCCCGTTATCACTGACATCCAATGTCCATGGCCAGGAAACCGTGACCATCTGTTGATCAACGAGCTAGTAACTAGAGGCTTACCAGGGACTCATTATGGTCTATATATTCACACATGTATCGCTGTTTCCGTACAATACAATTCAAGCATGAATAACAGACAATTATCATGAACAAGGAAATATAATAATAATACTTTTATTATTGCCTCTAGGGCATATTTCCAACAATGCCCCTGAACCTGTGAGTCCCTTTATGGGGGCGAGGCCTTCGATCTGGCCGAGGCAACTAGTGGGATCGATGCACACTAATATGCCACCAAACACGAGGAGATGACCAGGGGCGGGGAGGCCCTCGGCGCAAGTTTGGTCTCCAATGATCGGTTGACCTATCGATTCTTCTGGCAATCCAACAGCGGGACTCTCAATAAAGCATCAATGTCGATCCCAGATCCACAGCTCGGGACCCCCTACCCCGAGGTCCGCCGATTTTGACACCGACAATCGGCTAGCGAGAAAATCTCGTGGCTCGAGAGGTTGGTGGGGTGTTGGCAAGCATGTGCGATGGCTGCCCGGAGAAAGTTAAGTGGCAGAGATGGCACCGGGGTCGAAGCCGTCTTGAGCAGGAGGGAAGACCCGTCCGAAAGGAATCTTTTGCTGAGAACTCGTCTCGGTCGCCCAAAATTAAGAGCTGGCGGGGCATTCTCCTGTAGGCGCCGGCGCGCCGGCCGAAAGTTTCGGCCGGTCGCGCCCCAGCCCTTGGATGCGAGCCCGCGTGGCCATTGGATGCAGCAAAAAAAAACGATTCGTCCCAGGGCTTCTTCTACCTCGGGCTAGATTTGCAGCTCCTGCTCGGAGTCCTCGTCGTCGCGCCTCCAGCCCCCTCTGGTGGCCGTCCTCGTCGCCGGTCCGCATCCTCGCTGTTTGTCCTCATTCGCTAGTCCCCATCCTCGCCGGCTGGCCGTCCTAGTCGCTAGTCCCCATCCTCGTCGGCCATCTTCGTCGTCGTCTCGACCCATGCAACATCTGCACCTGCCATTGCAGCTCTCAACGGTGACGGGGGTAGCTCCGTCGCCGCCCCTCGCCGTTGATGCTCGCTGCAGCCGACGACGACGGCCACCCAGTCAGTCGACGCCATTGAAACCGTCGCAAACCCCCTGTGTTGCAAACGCTGGAAAAAAAAGCTTCAACCCCTGGATGGAAAAGCTTCAACCCCTATATGGAAAAGCTTCAACCGGCAATGCGAATCAGTGGAGAGATGCAACCGCTCGCGCAAAATGCTTCAACCTTAGATTGAAAAAGTTTCAACCAGATGATAGAGAGAGCTTCAATCAAGCGCCGCTCAAGAACGAAAAAGGTTTCAAATCATTTATAGAAAAAGCTTCGACCGTGGACAAAAAAAGCTTCAACCGTGTATGAAAACAGCTTCAACCGTTGGAAAAAAAAGCTCCAATCAGACATTGCAAACCAGAGAAAAGTAGCAAAAAGCTCCAACGATAGTAGCAAAATCCTACTACGGTTGCAGCAAATCGTCGTTGTCGTCGTCACGAGGTCGCAGCTCCACCTGATGGATGTAGCAAAAAGCTTTGCCGGTAGTAGCAAAATCCAACTACGGTTGCAACTTCCCCTTGTTGTGCAGTGCCATTGAAGCTTTTTGTGTCTATGGTTGAAGCTTTTTTCAACAGCTGTTGAAGCTTTCCTAGGTGACGGTTGCAACACTTGTATACGCGGGGTGGATCCGGGCATGGCGGCCGACGAGGGGAGCTCCTGGCCACCGGCGATGGAGTTTGTGGTGGACCATCGCAGCCCGGGAGGAGGGGGAGGAGATGCGCGCGTTTGAAGGCTGTATCTAAGGGATGGACATGGCCATGGCAGCAAGCATCCATGGCGGCCGGCGAGGGAGCACCTGGCCGTCGATGATGGAGATCGTGATGGCCCAGTCGCAGCCTGGGGGAGGGAAGAGGAGGAGGGATGCGCGCGCGCGTAAAGCTGGAGGTAGAGGATGAAGGCGCATAGGAAGGAGATGGGGCGAGCGTGCGTGTAAACCGGCCGAAAGTTCGGCCGGCGCATGGCGCCCAATCGTTTTCCAAATAATTAGCAGCTAAACCGAATGGGAGTTCGACTTGGTGTGGCAAAAGGAATATTTTGAGGAGTTAAGTCCTTTTAGGAGTTAGGCTAGAGTTGCTTTTATTATTGGCACCACATATACGTGAGTTGCCTAAAAAGAATAAAACTGTTAGTCGTTTTTTCACTTGCTACATCCCAACCGTTGGATTGGAAACAATCCAACATGCGCATTGTTCTTCTTCCCCCTCCAAGCACGTACCTCTTCCTCCATCTCGCATGTATCACGGACTCAAGCACCAAATACCGCCCCGCTCTGGCCAAGCCATTGCCTCCGTCGTGCCGCCGTGCCCGGCCTCCCACTAAATCTGAACGATCTGGTCGGCGATGACCTCCGGTAACCCCCTCCTCCTGTGCACCTGAAATCATCAATCTCTAACTCTCCATAGCCCTCGATGCCCCTGCCATGTTGTGTTTGGCTCTGGGTCGCTCATGGCTCGACCTTGCCAGCATCCCCACGCCTTGTTGCCTCCCGCCGCGACGCCTACATCTAGGCCTTGGGCACATGCAAAGTCGACTAATCCGATCATCCGAGTTGCACTTTCAGGCAAAATTAGCAAAACCGGTTAGTTCGCCGTACTCGAGGTTAGCAAGCAAGGTTGGCACCCAAGACTCAAGTATATAGTTTTTCGAGAAATGATGAATTTTATTGGCTGAAAGTGGAGCATCAATAGAATATAAACACAATGGACACATACACCCGGCCTCTGCATAAGTAGAATGCATACAACCAAAACAAATATAGACACACAAAACTACACCGGCAAATAGCAAGGTTATATAATACCAAATCTATGGGTATGCAAAGGCAAAAACCAAAGGATCAGATATGCGATCGGCAAACTGAAACAAAATAGCAAACTCAATTATACATATAACTGTACAAGACCACAACCTAGTGCACAACTCTACCAAACTCAACCGCTGCCTGGACATGGCGAGTACGCGGCCGGCCAGGCATGTGCCAAAAGTTAGCTAGTTGGCTCCGTTGCCGGCCGGTGAGCTGGGCTGAGTTGTTGGACGGTCCCTGCGTGCAGCTAGCATGCCCACAGCTGCATCCGATAGATGGAGAACAAAATCGCAACCAATGCATGAACGAACGGAACCGGATCGAGTCGAAATCCTAGAGCTAGCCCCATGCACGCACATCGATCGGCACAAGGCCGCAACCAATCTGCGCCACGAGCCAGCAAATCCGGCCTCACGCGTTCGGCGCCGTCCGTTGCGTGCGTGGTGATCGCAGGCCGGGGCCGGGAGCGCGTAGCATTGTGCGTGCGTGGTGACCGCAGGCCTTGGCCGGGAGCGCGGCGGAGCACGTAGTAGTATAGTGGGTGCGTCGTTGTCCGGCGATGGCGTGGTCATCGAAGTGCGGCAGTCCAGCTGGGCCAGCTCCAAGAGGTGGCTGAGCTTGCCCACGATCACGTCGCATCAGGGAAGTGAGGACCGAGTCGGTGGTCGGGTCAGTCTCTGGTGGGACCGTGCAGGCAACAGCCAGCCGGGCCGGCCGCGGCATGCTTGGAAATGGCGCGTGCGGTCGCGCTCCTCCCGGCGGCCACCGGCCGGGCCGGCGTTAGATTAAATTTCTCCCGGTTCCCTCCACGAGCCGACGCCGCCATACGCGACGTTTCTTGCACCGATTTTTTGTTGGACAGCAACGTTTCTTCCACCGAATTACTAGTATCTGGAGTTTGTCTCAACAAAAAAAAAAACTTATATCTGGAGTAGTGTTATCAGCAGCGGCTGGTCATAGTCCAGAACACGTACGCCAGCCACCGTGCCATACGGGTCCCTCCCTGCTTGCTCTCCTCTTCCTGATTTCTGAACACTCGCACTGGCCGTAGTTGCCGAAGGTCCCAAGCATGCATGAATTATTGATGCACGTACGTGCGCAACCAGCCATACCGCCGAACCGCACACATGCATCTGCGCGCCTAGGTACGTCGTCATTCTCTTTTCAATTTCACGGCGGCCGCAATCGATGGCGAGACGCGCAAGTTACGTACTACTACCTCCTTTCCGGTTTATAGGGCTCAATTCAAAGATCTCACCAACCAAGGTAAATGATGAGTGGTGGAACAATTTTTGTAGTTTACAAAGGCACACAATTAATGCACTCGTTTTCCTCATAATTCCATGTTTACCAATGCATTAATTGCAATGCATGCATACATAAAGTACATGCACTGGTCAATTTCCTCTTAATCTTTACATGCAATGATTTAATGCATCTTAAAATCTGAACATGTGATGGGGAACAATCAAATTGAGCCTTATATAACGGAAAATCTAAAATTTTGAGATAAGCCCTATAAACCGGAAAGGAGGGAGTAATATGATCTAAACGCTCTTATATTTTTTTACAGAGTAAGTAGTAGTAGTAGCTCACGCATCTCCACATAATGACTGCCAAAGTGCGAATATTCGTGTTGATTGATTGAAGAGTTGAGTCGTCCTCGTGAAGCAAAACAGCTAAGCTTATAAAAGTCCGTGTCGATTTTCAAACACGTGCACGTACGTCCACGCGTGCTCTGAGTCACTTGTATATACTACTCCCTCCGTCTAGGTGAGTAAGTCATCTTACGAAAACCAAATAATCCCAAAACACTTAGGCGCGGTACATTAACTCCCATCTCGTTTTTTGTTTCTTGGCATAAAGAAAGGAATCAACCAATAGGAGATATGGGGTGTGTCTACTTTTAATGACTTGAGGCTACCAAACACTACATGCATTGGTCAATTCATTGCATGCAATGCTATTAATTAGCAAATGAACATTAACTTCTCTTGTTTTTCACTCTACCTTGGTCACGGTGCACAACCTAAGATGACTTACTCACCTAGACGGAGGGAGTAGTATCCGTCAAGACGTGCAAGCTTTGTTTTTGGAGCTTGGACAGAGCGTGATGCAAGCGCGGTCCTAATTCTTTTCTGGAAGTGTCATTTGGGTCCTAATTCTTTCAAAATGCATATCTGGGTCCTAAATCTTTCTAAGTTGTTCACGTGAGGTCCTATTTTCTTCTGATCGCCGCTGACCAGCTCGCGTGGCGCTTTGATCGCCGCCACGTCGACTGGAGGACCCACGCGGGAGATTTCCCTTGGCTGGCGGTTGGGAATTTAAGCAATGTGGCCCCTGGAGTTTATGCTTTCCTCATTCCCCTGTCCCTAGGTCTTCTACTCGCTCTCTCCCTCTCTCTGGCGCCGTCGCCGCCATGTCCGCCGCTGCGAGCTCGTCTGCCGTGAAGCACCACGAGAAGACGGTTGTCCAAGCGCCTCTTCCACCTCCGGCATTAGCCCTTTTCTCCATGCCCATCTCATCGCCGACAGTAGCTGGTCTGTTGCTGTTGGTACCATGCCCTAGCTGCCGCATTCGATCTACAATTCATCTTTTGTCAAAATCGGCCTGGCAGGATTTTCTACAAGTGCCCCAATCACCATGTAAGATTTTCTACAAGTGCCCCAATCGATTTGATGTTTTCTGTGTTCCCGTGTTTCTTTTTTGCTGGATTTTGTTACTCAATTTCTATCAGATTCCACCAAATCCTTGCCAACATTATTACTGGAAAGATGGACCGAACAACTATTTTAATTTTTTGGTGAGAGGTGGGTACGTCAGCCATGGATTGAGCAGTTTTGACACCAGTCGAATCAAAACTGGTCGATCCATGGATGACGTACATTCCTCTTGGACAACCGTCTTCTCGTGGTGCTTCACGGCAGACGAGCTCGCGACGGCGGACATGGCAGCGACGGCGAGAGCGAGCAGAAGACCTAGGGACTGGGGAATGGGGAAAACATAAACTTCAGGGGCCACAGTGCTTAAATTTCCAACCTCCGGCCGCAGGAAATCTCCCGTGTGGGCCCTCGAGTCAACGTGGCGGCGGGCAAAGCGCCACGCGAGTGGCCAGAGGCGATTAGACAAAAATAGGACCTCACGTGAACAATTTAAAAAAATTTAAGACCTAGATATGCATTTTAAAAGAATTAGGACCCAAATTACATTTTTTTAAAAAAATTAGGACCGCGCTTGCATTTTACTCCAGTAACAATACTAGAGTCAAGTCATTCCGCGTTCGGTGAACTGAGAGTCAAGGTCAAGGTGGACCCATCCACCCGGCCATGTGCCTGACTATGTTTACTCTCCACCAAGTAGCAGTACAACTTCTAAGAAAAACACTCTTGTCGTATTCACTGATTTTATTAGGCCAAGTTGGGCACATACACCAGGGACTAAATGGTATCACTACGTGACTGACTGCTAAGAGCCACTCTAGCAGACCCCGCAAAACGCGTTTGCAGTTCAGTCAAAGCAACTTTTGCGTGCCGGCGCGGGTTGGCACAGATGCAGACCTCCCAAACGGATCCGAAAAAAGTATATATTCGTGGAATATGTTTTTTTACGGGTCGGCTATGCGGGTTCTGCTCTTTGCGCCGCTGCATCCCCGCATATTATCAGCCGCAAATATCAAATTAAACATAATTCAACAATCGAAAACAAACCGAATTATTCAAATCAAACATAAAACAATAATCATCCGCATTATAAATCATTATTCAAATCACCGTAGCAAACTTAAAATAATGCAGTACAAAACTTGTCATGAATACAAATACAAATGAATACAAAAATTAGTCACTGTCCAGCTCATTGCCAAAGGTGCTCAATGAGATCTTCCTGAAGTTGAAAGTGTGTGTTTTCAATATGCTTTTATGTCTGAAGAAAAGCTCTAATGCGGTTTGGGTCTCTAGCCGGTTTGACACGGCTACCCACATTGTCGTAAAAGAATTGTAAGTACATTCCTCTCTCATCTTCAAGAATCATATTGTGCAGGATAACACAACAAGTCATGATGTTCTTCGGGGTTTTCTTATCCCAAAAACGAGTAGGACCACCGACAATGGCAAACCAAGATTACAAAACACCGAATGCTCTTTCAATGTCTTTTCGGGCTGCCTCTTGCACCTTTGCAAATTCACATTGTTTTTTGTTTTGGATTCTTTGATGCTCTTGACAAATATGCACCAAGGAGGATATATACCATCTGCAAGATAGTACCCCTTTGTGTATTCATGCCCATTGATAGTGTAGTTGCAAGCAGGAGCATCACCACTAGCAAGCCTAGCAAACAAATGAGAGCGTTGCAACACATTGATATCATTGAGTGTGCCGGGCATACCAAAAAAGCAATGCCAAATCCATAAATCCTCGGATGCTACGGCCTCTAGCACAATTGTTGCATCACGAGACTTGCCACAATATATTCCTTGCCAAGCCTTGGGGCAATTTTTCCAATGCATACAATCAATGCTACCTAGCATGCCAGGCCAACCTCTCCTCTCATTAGCTGCCATTAATTTCTTTGTGTCCTCTTCATTTGGTGCCCGAAGATACTCGGGACCAAAGAGACGGACTATCACTTTCGCAAATCTACGCACAGACTCAATCGTGCTATCTTCACCAATGCGAAGATACTCATCGGCATAGTCAGACGGAACGCCATATGCAATCATCCGCATAGCTGCGGAGATTTTTTGATATGCACTAAATCCCTTTAAGCCCGCGACATTCCTTCTTTGAGTGAAATACCGGCAATTTGCCTCGCAAGCTTCAACAATTTTCACAAAAAGGGATCAGCGCATTCGGTACCTTATGCGGAAGAGGTGTGCAGGATATGTAGGATTCTCCAAAAAATAATCTTGCATCAACATCTCGTTCCCAAGAAGGCGATTCCGCGGAATACACAGACGCCCGACAGTAGATCCTAGCCTCCTCTTCCAGTACTCATCTTCGTGCTCCTTCACGGCAAGCACCATGACGAATGTTTGCTGCCGAAAGGTCGCAAGCATGGTCTCACATCCGAGTCGTCCGAATAGGACGAATTGGATAGCAAGAACTTCTCGCACGGGGTCAAGTCCATCTACACGCACACCGGCACGTCAATCTATTACACAGCTCGCAAAATTCACAAAAAGGGACTAACCGATGGCGAGTGATCCCGGGCGGCGACTGGGGGGCGGCTCTGCTCGCTGGATCCGAAGGGACGGTGCAGCGGCTCGGCGCGGGAGGGTGTGGGGTGGCCCCGCGGAGCGATTCCGCCCGAAGATATGGCCGAAATCGCCGGCGGCGGGCGGGCGGCGGTGGAAGGAGGGGAAAAGAGCGCGAGGCTAAAATGTCCCACCGCCAACTGCTTCTCTGTGATGCAGGGCACCGCAGCCGCGAGGGTGAAACCCGCGTTTTCCCGGGTTGGGGTCGAGAATTTGCCGCGCTCCCGAATTTTTTTTGCGGGCCAGGGCGGGATGCGGGGTCTGGTCGGGCAGGCTTTCCGGCCCATACCCGCATTTTGGCGGTTATTTTGCGGGTCGGGGGCAGATGCGGGGTCTGCTAGAGTTGCTCTAAGAGCAACTCCAATGCGTCCATCCAAATGAACACACGTTTTATTCTTTTTTTTGTCGGTCAGACGGACGTGCGTGTCTACTTTTTGATTATGATCGGATCGGTAAGACGTTCAACGATAGGCAGACTCATTTTTACCGACGTGACCAAAACAGACTTAATAAAGCATAATTATACAAAAATGGCACATCAAACTCCGGCCAAAATTCACTTAAACATAACTTAACATTAAGAAAACACTAATAAACGCCCGTACGCTGCCCTAGTACACTGCCTTGCCCCTATCCTTGCCGTCATCGTCGCCGCCGATGAGGTCGATGAAGACGGAAGGCAACCCAATCGAACGCGGATTGATAGGCCGCCAGGACAACCCAATCCGGTGTCTGCTGCGGTGACAGCATAGTGGCGAGGCGGGCGCGCTCCTCCTCCTCAAGTCCTAGCGTCTCCTCGTCGCGGCGCAACTGCTGCTCCCGGCGCATCTGCCGCTCGCCTTCGGCGTCCTCCTCAACGAGCCAATGAGCCTTCCAGTGCTCAAGGTGTGCTGCCTCTCCTGTTCCGGCATGGAGGTGCAGTAGCAGGGAGGCGCGCTCACCCACTCGCGGAGCTAGCCGGTCCACAAATTGGACTCCTCGGGCCACGTGGGGGCGACAGTAAAGGTGGCCAGATGTGGACGAAAAGTTGATGAGGTCGGCCCCGCCGCAGGTGTCCACTAAAAAGGACGGGCAAGCGACCCTTCCACACACTGTCAGGCGGGCCCTTGGTAGGTGGCCTCGTTAATTACGTCCTCTTGGGGTTGTTGTCTGTCCGACATGTGGGGCAACGGCGGACATCGAGGGGACGCGCGGCGCGCTCGCTTTATGTCCGCACCGTCGCATTTAAGCTCGAATTTAGGTCAGAAATGCGTCAGCGCGGATACGAAGCGAACACATTTTAAGTTTGAGTCAGCACGTTGGGCCGATGTTTTTGTCCACGATGATCTAAACAAATTTGGGCGGACGAAATGGGTCGCCCCGGTTGGAGTCGGCTCTAAGAGCATCTCCAACAGCATGTGTAAATTTGGATGTCTATATATTTATATAGACAATGGTCTAAAAAGATTTCCTCGTATACGCATCCAATTTTACAGTAGAACCTGTATATATAGAACGTCTATATTTTCTCTCATATATTTTAATATTAATTTGTAACTACCAATTCAACTACCATCTTAACAATAATTCAACGATTTATTATTACAATGTCAACTGCTATTTTTTCAATGGGCACTTTCCAAACGGCTATATTTCCAATGGCTATTTTTCCAACAACTCTATTCCAACGGCTCTATTGGAACAGCTCTATTCCAACGGCTCGATTGCTGGCCTATATATACCACCCCTCTCCTCTCTCAAATATCATTCCATCTTGTGCTACAACACAATGAGTGAAACATGATTTGTTTTGGATATGCTCATGAATTCGTCGTCGTCGTCTTCGTAGGACGACGACGAACTAATTCCTGCAGCATTTGCAGAGCGCGATGAGGAAGAGGAGGCAAATGCTCGACATCATGGCGGTTCCACACTGGGACGACAATTTTTGCATCGCGGAAGAGATGCCAAATTTGTTCTACTGTGGAGCGACTACTTCAAAGAAAATCCCACTTTTCCCGGAAGTTATTTTCGCCGAAGGTTAGTATTACTACATTATTCCCTCTCTGCCTATTTTTCATCTTCATATCTCATATTTGTTTATTCGCACAGGTATAGAATGTCCCGTACTTTGTTTAATCGCATAGCTGAAGCAGTACTTGAGCATGATAGTTATTTTAAGCAAAAAAGAAATTCTGCTGGTGCTCTTGGGTTGCATCCTCTACAGAAGATGCAAGCGGCAATGCGACTGCTAACTTATGGATATGCGGCTGATGCCGCGGATGAGTATTGTCGGTCTGGAGAATCTACAAATCTAGCATCTTGCAAAAAGTTTGTGATAGCTATTTGTGAAATATTTGGGGACCAGTATATGAGATCTCCAAATGAAGAAGATACTGCTCGATTGCTTGCAATAGGGGAGCAAAGAGGTTTTCCGGGTATGTTAGGGTCTATAGATTGCATGCATTGGACTTGGAAAAATTGTCTGGAAAAATGGCATGGCATGTTTAACGGTCATGTGAACAAGCCAACAATGATTCTGGAGGCAGTTGCTTCAAAGGATCTTTGGATTTGGCATGCATTCTTTGGTTTACCAGGGTCTCTCAATGACATAAATGTGCTTCAACGATCACCTGTGTTTGCAAAGCTATCTGAAGGTGAAGCTCCGAAAGTGAATTACACCATCAATGATCATCCGTACACAATGAGGTATTACCTTGCAGATGGTATGTATCCACCATGGCCAACATTTGTGAAGACCATACCAGCTCCAGAAGGCAGAAAGAAGAAACATTTTGCCAAAAGACAAGAGGGGGCAAGAAAGGATGTGGAGAGAGCATTTGGAGTTTGCAATCCCGTTTTGACATTGTTCGAGGACCAGCAAAAGGTTGGAAACGTAAAGAAATTGGTGATCTAATGAAATCTTGCATCATAATGAACAATATGATAGTCGAAGATGAGCGAGACAGCGGTCCACATGACTACAGCTATGACTCTATGGGAGTAAAGGTGAACCCATCTCATACTCATGCGGAAAAACTGAGTGTGTTTATTCAAATGCATCAACGGATCACAAACAGAGCATTTCACTCTCAGCTCCAAGATGATCTAGTTGAGCACATCTGGCAAAAGTTTGGAGACGAATGATTATGGACGTAGTTGTAATAATGTAGTGCTTTATATCCTGTATGTGGTTGAATTGATGTACTATTTCAGTTGTGCCATAATGCAATGTTTTCACAAATAGTTTCATATATGAAAATAGTTTCAGATATGAAAATAGTTTCAGATATGAAAAATAGTTCACACGACAAATACTAGCAGACCTGACAAATGGTTCAACCCGATGTGTTGAACCGGCGAGCGGCGATCTCATTCTGCTTGTTCATGTAGTATTCTTGTTGAGCCCCACTCATAACAGTAGTGTCCATGGACATTATCTTCTCTTCTAGCTCCCTCTCTTGGTTTAGCATCTGCCTCTCCTGCATTGCAATCTGCTTCTCTTGCAATTCAAATGCTCGCTCATGACGAGCATTCTTTGTGGCCTCTTTGACCGCAACCTTCTCTAACTTTTGTGCCCACACATTTTTTAATGATAACTTGGGACTAAAAGCATCAGAAGCACAAGCTTTAGATTTTTGTAAACGGTTTTTCTCCCGCTTATTACCATCAGGTCTTGTCTCTGTTTCAAGAGCATCAGTGCATGTCTCGAAGTCTTCATCATTAGAAGTCGTACCTGGACTTGCATCCGAGGTCTTCTTCTGCTTTTTCTGAGGCCCCTTCGAAATCACTCGATTCTCCCACTTAGGACGCTTTTCCAACACTAACCAACAATGCATTAATGTAAACGGCCTCTTTTTAGGATCTTTGGACTGGTACAAAACAAGTGCCTAGGCTTGCTGCACAAAGAAATGGCCTATTATACTTGAACCAAACACATGAATATATAGAATCGAATTAAAAAGATGGATGCATACCTGCTGAGCAATAGTCACTCGGTTTCTATTAAGTATTTGCTGATAGTATCCACAAAACTTGCTCACTTGTTCATTAATAGTGGTACAACAAAAGTTGAGTGCATTTTGAACACGCACCGGCCATGACACTTTCTTGCGCGTGCTGTAGTAATCATAAATCCTACCCCAATAAGAATTTGATGTTTGATCTGTTTCTATCAAAGCATCCAAACTAGTGTGCACCCATGCTGCCACCAACAGATCATCCTCTTCAATGGACCAATTCTTCCCCTTAGTGGATTTTCCTTTCACAGTTGTAGATGTTTCTTGAGTTGGCTGCATGGGCGACTCTTGCTTTCCAACTGGACTATCGGGCACTTGTGTTGAGACACCAAAGTTCAACATGCCCAGGAAACTCTCGTCGCCTTCCATCTGCGAAAAATTCGACACAAGTTTCATATAGCACCACATCATATAGCCTACCTAGCAGGATCAATATTAGAGAAAATTCTCTATATAAATAGCAGTAGCAACACTAGTATAACTGAACATATTCAGTTAACCACCCTGAACATATTCAGTTAACCAGCCCCGTGCTCCCAGCCGCCATCGCAATCTCAGTCCAGGCCAGCCCCATGCTCCCAAAGGCCATCGCAGTCCAGGCCAGCCCCGTGCTCCTCGCGACCCCGAGCGCGGCGGCGGCGGCCCTCCCCGAGCACGGCGGCGGCGGCCATCCCCGGTTGGCAGCGACGGCGGCCCTCCCCGAGCGCGGCGACGGCTCGATCCAGCCCGACAGTAGCGGTGGATCCAGCCCGACCCCGCGGGATCCCCTCCCCTGCTCTTTCTCTGTCTCCGGTAAAAAAAAGGGCATACCTCGGCTCGGACAGGGTGGTGCGGCACGGCGGCGACCAGACGACGGTTGCGCGCCTCTTCCTGGTCTCGGCGGGAAGGAGGAACCTGGCGTTCGGCTGCGCTTTGGACAACGCCTTCACATCGTCTACCTGTGGACGTCGTTGATGTTGATTTGGATGATGTGTAAATTTGCACGTCCGTTTACACGAGCTGCTGGACGCCAGTTTTTGAGCCATATCGTGTAAAACAGGTATACACGTCCATTTAGACGTGCTATTGGAGATGCTCTAACTCCTGCAGTTATGGAGTGCCAGTTGCAGATCCAGGCAATGAACAGTTGCCTTTCGTGGTGTTGGTCTTTCTGCCTGCTAGCTAATTCATGCCTTTTTCTGGGTGGCAATTTTTTCTCATCTTCCGTTACCTTGTTACCTGTACGGTTTTCGGTCCGGTTTCCCTCATAAACGGGGTCGACTTGATTAGGTTTTTGATTCGATTTTCCTTATAAATTGGATCAGTCAAAGTTAAGGGATGACTCTTGGCTTTGCCAGTTTTTTAAGCAATATATTCAGGTGGATCCCCCTCCCCCCCGGTGACCGTTCAGAAAACATTTTAGGTTTGAGTCGACATGTTGGGCCGATGTTTTTGTCCACAACGACCTGAATAAACTTGGGGGACGAAATGAGTCACCCGATTGGAGTTGATCTAACTCCTGCAGATACGAAGTGCCAATTGCAGAACCTCGCAATGAACCGTTGCCTTTTGTTTGAGGGCCGGGCAGCTACACATCACTGCGTCCCATATGACCCGGCCGGCCGGTGTCCCCCTTGCGCACCCAGCGGACCCAGCCCTGGCCAAAATTCTGCGCAAGCTGTCCTCGTCCGTAGGTAAAAACGCTGCGGCTCTCTGGCGGCCACTGTGGTAGATAATTCAGACTTGGTAGTGGCAGTGGCGAGCTAGATGTTGACGATTCGGGCCGGGCCGGTCTGGGTGCATGGCCACATCGTACGTACATGAGGTGCTTTCAGCTCAGCAGTCCACCACACCAGGGAGGGTCAGTCAAGGCCTCATCAGCAGCACGACCACAATAGAACGCAGCACACACACGGCACCACATCCCACCGAGACTGAACTTGTGCAGCAAAACCTAGTACATGCGTGTGGACCAGGACACACCATCGTGTTCGTGTGCCAACCGAGAGCGTCGCGGCTAGTGCACGCGGTGCTTAATTGGCAGAACACCACATACGTAATCTCCGGACGGCGGACGTTGAACGAGCAAACCGTGGAAAAAGAGCGGTGACTTTTTTTTAGCATCAATACAGACGCAAGTGCTCATATACACGGCATATCATTTTGAGATTTACGAAGTCACCGTAGGCGCCTCGTCGTCGACGGGAACGCCTCCTCTCACTGAAAGCGCATCGCCGGAAATTCTAAAATAAATCCAGAAATAATGCGAGCACCAGGATTTGAACTGTCCACCTAACCATCTCAACCACAGGTTGATTCGCGAAAAAGTGCGGTGACTAATGGTACGTGCGTTTGTTAATCCCGTCTACGTCAACTGTATGCATATTCCCGTTGTGATTTGTGAAAGAAATTTAAAGCCTGGAGAACAAAGGTGCGTGTGTGTGGTAATCGTTCGTCAGGATGGGGCAGAGGGTGGCTAGCTAGTGCGCCAAGTTGGCGCCTACGCACGGCAGTGAGAAGAGCCGCAAAAATTCCAGCATTTTGACCGGATTACGTATATATCCGGAGCAGTGTGCTCTTTTTTCTTTCTCTATCTACGAATGACGGCGCGTTCACGAGCATAAAGATGGACGAACGGACGGTTGTGGCTGCCAACATCTCAATCTCTCTTTCATACTGTGTCGTGGAGTGGACGTAAAGAGCACTGTGTAGTACTAGCCGATAGGATGCCTTAAAATTAGGGATTCATAAGTCCTAGGACTTATTTTAGTCCCAATTTATAAGTCATAAGTCCCTAAAAATTCCCTACCTGTTTGGTTCATGGGACTTAACATGTATTAGTAGACCATATTACAACTATAAGTCCCTATAAATCCCTCCTTGAGAGTCTTATTTGATAAGTCCCAAATGCCCACTTTAAGTCCCTATAAGTCCCTCCTGTTTGGTTTAGATGGGACTTGGACTTATTTAAGTCACTAGACCAATAAGTCCCTGGAAACAAACACCCTCTTAGCATGGGCCGGTCGTTTATTCCTTGATTCCAACGAGCAGTTTTGGTTTGTACTTCAACACGGCTGTCACGGAGTGCCACTGTTAAAAAGCAATTTTCGTTTGGCAATCTCGAGTGAACTTCATTTACTGCTGGGATTGACCATTTGGCAACCCGGCACGGCGGCACCTCGTTTGCCTGTCATTTGTTTAATCGACCCGAAATGCAATGGCTCAACGACAAAAAGGCAATTGCTCGATCACACTTAGCCGTCTCCTTATGTATTTTGTAAGTGGTGGTTTGATGCATACTAGACCTGGTCATCTGCTGGGCCGGGCCGGGCTTCGGGCCGGGCCTACCAAAGCCCGTCGCAAAAACCCTAGGACCGAGCCCGGCCCGGCCCGACCATCAGGCCTGAAAATTGGGCCCGAGCCCGGCCCATCACACAAAAAGCCCGACGGGCCTCGGGCCGGGCCTCTTCGTTAATGCGTAAATATGTCGGGACCGGGCCCGGCCCGACCGTCGGGCTTGAATTCTAGGCCCGAGCCCGGCCCGTGGATACGGTCGGGCCGGGCCGGGTCGGGCTTTTTCGGGCCGGGCCGGGCTGCCCATGGCCAGGTCTAATGCATACACATGAGTTAAATTGTTCTTTTTACAGATTTATGATCCACCACGTCTATAACACTGAGTAACAACGATGCGACATGTAAATTCTACACCGGCAATGCACTAGTTTTGATAGCTACTGTAACAGCTAAGCCTAATGGGCCATGGGAGCATCGCGCCGCCGGAGACACATGGGTGTGCAAGCAGGGAACGGTAGTGGAGAAATCTAGTGATGCAGCATGGTTTAAACATGGCACGGTTCTATAGTCTCCGTTCGGTGGAGAGCAAGAAGAACAGGAGATGCAGTTTCCTGCAAGAAGAGGATGATAAAAACTTTTGCATGATGGTAAGCATGTTTGTGGGTAGTGCATTGAATTTGCATTCATCCATACTGGTGTCACCTAGTCTAAATCGAATTTTGGTATCTCAGTTGTTAGTCAAACACAAGTCAATAAATCGTACATTTGTCCATGCAAAAAGAGCGATCAAAGGGAGGAGCCTTGAATTACTTGATATGTGTAGTCAGGTTACTCTGTCGGAGGAGCCTGACAAACGGTTAAGTCGCTTTATCATTACCTTATAGCTAGAGTTGTTGCTTTTCCTTTTAAACTTCTTTGGAGGTTGAGAATACCTCTAAAAGTAAAAGCGTTTATATGGTTAGTGATCAAAGGGAGGATCCTAACCAAGGATAACTTATCTAGACGAGGGTGGAAAGGACCAAATGTCTGCGAGTTTTGCTGTGTCTCTGAGAGCATTGATCATCTATTCTTTTCGTGCTCTTTTGCTAGGATTTTATGGAATGTGATATGTGGTACACTAGGTAACCCGAAATTACCTTTATCTTTCTTTGATCTTTGTCAAAACTGGATACCATCCTATTCTGGAAAGGATAGGGCTGTTGTTTCTATTGGTGCGGCTGCTTTGATATGGACAATTTGGAAAACAAGGAACATATCCTGTTTTCAACGTGTTTTTCTTTCAAATCCTATCAATGTAATATTTACCCTGTGTTCTTTGTTGGATTCATGGATGATTCTACAGAGAAAAGGAGTGCAAAAAAATGCTTAGGGAGGTTTCCAAGAGGCTATCTCGGGTAGCAAATGAAGTCTACAGAAGAGCATATGGGTGGAATCCTTCTGCTCAAAGACTGAGTTTTATGTCTACCTGAAGTTGGGTGGCTCTGTAGTATGGTTTGGTTTAGACTTGCCTATTGTTTTGGCTGATGTGCAATTGTAAAAGAGATGTTTAAAAGTCTGCTCTCTCTCTAGTAGTGGGTAATTTGGCATCTTATAGATATGGTTATATGTCTAGGATGTAGGTTGCTTATCAGTTGATGAGGTAATGCATCAGGTCTGATGGAAAAGTGGTGTGGTGGTTGTATTCAGACTTCTATTTTCATGAAAATGGGGGCCATATGGCCCCTTTTATCGAAAAAAGAGCGATCGAGGATTCTACCAACTGTAGCCGATCATCACTTACACTTTTCATGTGCAACATACTCCCTCCGTTCCAAAATATTTGTCTTTCTAGAGATTTCAACAAATGACTACATACGGAGCAAAATGAGTGAATCTACACTCTAAATATGTCTACATGCATCCGTATGTTGTGTCCATTTGAAATGTCTACAAAGACAAATATTTAGGAACGGAGGGAGTATCTTTTCTTGGCCAATATAGTGGCATCATCATTAAACTCACATTGACATGTCATAAACTTTATGAACTCTTGAGATGAAAAAAAATCAATCATTCAAGATAACCTAGCTACCGGAATGTGTCGCCTAGGACAAACTCCCTATATAAACCATCCAACTCTATGCATGTGCTCCTTCAAGAAAACTCCCACCGTTCCCACAATTTATGTTTTTTTTTTCAAATTGGCCAACGCACGTTAGGATTAGGAGAATTGGGGCGAGTGCAGCAATTCGGTGCCCGGGCTCATCTGCACCCGGCCAGAAAACAATTCATAAAAAATACTAATTTTTTTCAAAATTCCAACTTTTTTTCTTTCCAATTGTAGACAATTTATGGCGTGAGGTTCGCTCCAAATTTTAGCTCATTTGTACATCTGAGTAGCTGTCAGCAAAAAAGACAAATCGGGTCAAAACAGTACATGAACAGTAAACTATTTTACAGACCCTGAATTTTTTTCCGAGAGTTGCTTAGTTTGTCAAATGATTTGAAAATTGGATCGGATCTCACGCATCAAATTGTCTACCATAAGAAAAAATTTGGATTTTTTTTTTGTATTTGTTTTGATTTTTTATTCAACACGGGTGCAGATGAGCCCGAGCTCAGAAAAGGATTTTCGCACTACTAGGGAAATCCCTATAGGTAGACATGTAACAATAGCGAGGGGTTAGTGGGACATGCTACTAGTACTTAGCAGTAGCGCGTGCCGCCAACCAACGTTGCAGGTGCATTTTAGTTGTAGCACGGGTCCGCCAACCAGATGCTACTACTAACCGGGCCCTGCCGTTACTCCAGAGGCTAGCTGCAGTAGTAGCACGGGCTATCCTACACGCGCTGCTACTGCGGCCAACCCGGGCCCAGCTCACCGGCCCCGGTTGCAGCAGTGTGGGCTCCAGCCCCACGCTACCGCTAAATGGTCTAACAACAGCGTGGGTTAGTGCCCTGGGTTGCTGCTAAGCCCATTCTCCCTCGCCACTCTCCGCGCGCACGGCCTCCCTCTCCCTCTCCACTCTCCGTCCTCTCCATCCCCCCACGCGCCTGTAATGCCCAGGATGGAGTTATACCTCCTACGTGTCGAGGCACGACTTAAAGGCATAAATCCATCCTAGAATGATCTCAAGTTTGATAATCTTTGCACAACTCATGTAAAAGAGGGGATAGTAAACAGAAAATAGTTGGCTTACACTCGCCACGTCACAGAATTACAGTACAAGTCTCAAACATCATACATAAGAACATCACAACCCTCTAAGGGCAAAAGCCAAATGTCAAAGTACCAAACTTAGATAAATAAACCACATGCGGATCGAATCCTAGTAAGAGACTCCACTACTGATCGTCCGGGTAGCGCACGTAGTACCGACTACGCTCCTCGTCATACTCCCAATCCAGCTCGGTGCCATCACCTGGATAGCTCACAGCTGGACCTGCATCTGGTGTGTGAAGTAACTGTGAGCCACAAAGGACTCAGCAATCCCGTCTCCGGGTAACAAGACTATCAAAGCCTTTGGGTGAGGAAAAGGCTGAAGAAAAGAATAAGTGTTTGCAGCAGCAACTAGCATCTAGCTTACGTAAGTGAGAGCGAGAAGAGAAAGCCTCGGCGAGAAGTGATCACGAAGTGATCCTAGCTACAAGCTCCACAATTATAACCCCTCCGTGTTCCACTCCCGAATCCCTATTCGGAAATTGACAGTCACGGAACACACGCTGGTAGTGTATTAGTAACATTGTGTCAAGTTATCTACAACCGGAATTAACAAGCTCCCATCTGCCACATAACCGCGGGCACGGCTTTCGAAAGTTCAAACCCTGCAGGGGTGTTCCAACTTGACCCATTACAAGCCCACGATCCGCGGAGTCGCAACTCCAAAGTGGGAAGACCCGAGTATCCTCGGAATCCCGTGCTCAAGATATACCGAGCTAAGGTAAGGCTAATCCAGCAAATCCTCCCGGCGTGCCGACACCCTGATAGTATCCGCGCGTATCTAGTCTCAGGCCACGACCGGATGAGCACAGCGTACAGTGGCCGAAATACCCAAGTTGCCAAGGGGGGCCCCGCACACGACTCTAGTTTGGACCAACACTCAAATCGAGCACTGGCCCAGGGGGGTTGAATTAATTAAGCCCCGGGTTAATTACTCCCACGGAAAGTTTTAGTTGTGTTAGGCGAATAGTACCAATGTTGGGACTTGCTGGAAAAGACTTAGCACTTAGCGGTTTATCGAGGGGGTCCCATACACCCCAACCGTGTTAGGAACGCATAATCAAGGAACATAATACCGGCTTATACGGATCCTAACGACATGAGTGGAACAAATCACCAAGCAAAAGGCTTAGCCTTCCACCCTTGCCAATATATAGATGATTTCATTTTAAGCATTTATATAGTGTGATATAACCCAACCAAACTTCAACATGAAGCAAGCATCTTCGATCTTCACCTGCAACTAGCAAGGCTATAAGAAGGGCTGAGCGAAACGTACTTAGCCAAGCAATGGTTTGCATAGGTAGGTTGGTTAAACATGGCAATTGGCTACAAGTAGGAGGCTGACAATAAGATCATGGGCATCGAGGCAAAACTATAGATCGAGACTACTAGCAATAGGCAAAGATAGTAATGTTATCGGGGTTCGGTCATCTTGCCTGAAGAGAAGTCGTTCGGATCGTAAGAAGGGTCCTCGTGCTCAACCTCGTTGGAAACCTCGTGCTCAACTTCGTACTCGGTCTCAGCTCCCGGCTCTAAACAAAACAATCACACCAAGCACCAATCAACAAGATGCAATGCGCACTCGAAAAAGATGAATGCATGATGGATGCACTAAAGATGCACAAGGAGCACGTAAAACATCACTCAAGCAAAACACCTCAAAACAAGATAACAATCTGATATTATTAATCTACACGGAAAAACAATCAAGTTTGATATAAGATTCGCTGAAATCGGAGTTACGGGCTAAAAGTTATGCCCGAAACAAGATTTGAGCGAAAGCTGAAAATTACAGCAACATAGCATCTTCGGAGCTCAAAATAATTAAGCTACAACACCCAAAAAGCATGGCAAAGGACATGAACACAAACTAGACATATAGTACATCAACTAAGTCCAAGGTGCACCCCCAACGGAGCCACGGATCAACAGCAATGATCTTGGACATATTGAACTTGGCAATAAAATTCTGGCAGCAGAATTTTATTGAAACTTTAGAGCAAAAGATAAACATGCTACAGCCACTTAAATGGACATGTGAGGACATGGATGGAAAGACAACAATATATACTACAAGGAACAATCAAAATCCACTCCAAAACTAACATGCTTTGCCCTAGAACATCACACGAACATGGATCAGAACGTTACAGATTTCAGACTTAGTGAAAAAAACACTAAGTCCTAAAATAGCAATATCATCATGGCATATAAAAGAGCATGTTTAAGTCACCTCGAAACTAAACATGGCAAAGGGTAAGCACCTCATCAAAATGCACATGAAGGTGATCCCGAAACACACAAGCATGCATCATAGAGGTGAACACAACGATTGCAACGAGCTCATCAAGATGGCATTTCATAACAAGTGAAACAACATCACATGAACATGGCACTTTGCAACGATGATAACAAGGCAATAATAAATCTACCATGCAACCTATCACAAGCAACACGTAGTTCGTGGCAAGACGAACACGTGGACATGTCATTTGCATCATTCGGACAAACGAGCTAAAAGATATCACATGGCAAAGGTGGCATAAAAAATAACACATAACAGCAGTTTATATCATGATGCACTCTTGCAACAGCAAAACAAGCACCTAGATGATCTCTAACATGCATGACAACAACAGAGGAAACATAGAGCACATCTCCACGAACGTCTGGACATATTACACGCGCAAAACGGAGCATCAGGCAAAAAGTTAGGGCAGTTCAAACATAGCATTTCAGATTAAACAGAACAGGGACTTAGAGAAATTGGGACAACCTTAGTCCAGATCTGGATCAGGAAAAAAACAACCACGGGCTCGAACTGGGCTTCGGAGGCGGCGAGGCGAGGCCCGCGGAGTCGGCCTGGCGGCTGCGGGAGCCTGCGGGGCGGCGGCCCGCGGTGGAGGGCGCGGCGGCCCGCGGTGGCGCGCGCGGCCTGGCAGAGGTGACCGGGCCTGCGGGGAGGCGGGCCGCGCGGAGCGGAGGGAAGGGAGGCCTGGCCTGGCCTCGCGGCTGGCGCGGTGCGAAGAGGAGGCGACGACGGATGGGCCTCGCGGCTGGCCCAGGGCGGCGGTGACGAAGCTGCGGCTGGGCTCGTGCCTCGGCCTGGAGGTGCGAGGGCGATGCGGGAACGGCTGCCTCGGGCCTCCTAGCGACGGGGAACTGGTCCCCCGGGCTCTGGCGAGCGGCCCGGCTCGGTCGTGCGATGCGGACAGGCGCCGACCTGGCGGAAGGAGCGGCCGAGCGGCCTGGCGCGTTGACTCGCGGTGGCTTCGAGGGGATCTGGTCGGGACTGCTTCGAGCTGCGGCTGGATCCTTCGTGGATCTGTCCAAGTGGCAAGGAGGGGATGGCCAGATCCGAAAATGGAGGGGGAGAGGGTGGAGAAGAAGCTAGAAGCTAAAACAAATAGACTAGGGTCTATTATATAGCAGTTAGCTAGGGTTAGGGGGGAATTTAGGGGCGCTAGGAGCCCTCCGATCGCGATCCGACGGATCCGATCGCGGGGATAGATTTAAAGGGCCTAGGAAGAGATAAAAGAATGCAGTAGGGGTGTTTCCGGGACACGAAGTGAAGGCACTTCGGACCCACACGAACAACGGATGGAAAAACCAACGGAGTCCAAACGAGACGAGATTTGAGAGGCGGGTTGCACACAACAAAACAACAACACACAAAACAACCTCGCGGCACACCGGTAACGTTAAACGCCCGAACAACAAAGTAGGCCTACGGGACGTCACGGACACGTGAGGGAGCTCCGGAACGCGAAACGGACAACGGGAAGAAACACGACGAACCGGATGCAACCCACAACACAGATGCAATGCAATGCACATGTCTACATGATATGAATGAATGCCACACACTCACACAACAAAACGACGAAAGCCCGAAAGACAAAGAACCCAGAATGGAAATAGATGAAGCCGGAGATATATTATTTACCCAAAAGGGAAAGTATTACATCCGGGGCATTACAGCGCCGCCCACGCATTTCCTTGCCCCGTCGCCGTCGCCCCCCGGTATGTCCCTCCCCACCCTCTCCCTCCACCCCTCCCTCCTCCCTCCCTCCCTGCGACCCTCACCCTCCATCCCTCCCTCCGACCCTCTCCCTCCATCCCTCTTTCCCTCCCTTCGACCCTCTCCTCCATCCTTCCCTCCCTCCTGCATTGCATTAATTAATTGATGGGTACATAAATAGATGGATAGATAGATAGATAGATGGATTGACAGATGGATGGAACTAGGTTTTTCTTAGTAATGCTTGGATAGATGGATGGATGGATAGATGTTAGGTTTAGAACTAGGGTATTTTTGGTAATATAATTTTTTAGTAAAAAACTAGTAATAGAATTTTAGTAAATGTAGGTCTTTTGAATAGAATAGAATAGTAAGTGTAGAATAGAGTAGCAAAATTAGAGAATGATCAGTAAATTTAGGTCTTTTGAACCAAATACTATTAAGTATTTTAGGTATCAAATAAAAATATAAAAATGTTGTATACAAGAATGTTAATAGTGAATAGTGTTGCTCATACAATTTTCATGAACGGTAACAGAATAGAAAATTGTAAATAAAAAAAGTTTAGAATAGAAAATTTTAAGTAAAAAATAGTAATAGAATAGAAAATTTTAAGTAACAAATAGTAATAGAATATAAAGATGTTGTTGCCAATTATATTGATGATATAATTTTTCAATCGGTGGATTGTGCAGGATTTCTCGTGTTGCGCCTCCCTCTCCCGCTCGGCCTTGACCCGCCACCTTGAGCACGTCCCTCTCCTCTCTGTTCAGTTTTTGGTTTAGTTTTATTTTCATATATATGTAGATGTATGTATGTTTGCTAGAATGGATGGTTAGATGGATGGATGCATGGATGCATTATTGATTGTTGCACTTTTGTTTCATTATTGATTTTGAAAAAAGCCGACAAAATGGATGCATGGATGCATTTTGCAGGAAACACCTCCAAGTAGCCTCTGTTTTCCCGGAATGTTGATTTATTTACGTTCCGGCAAATTTCGGGCGCTCGATATGTCCTATTTTAGCTAAGGTCATGCCGATTTTTTTAGTGAATTTTGGCATGACTTGTGCTACAAAGTAGGAAATATCGAGTGCCCGTGATTTGCCGGAACGGGAATTAACCGACATTCCGGCAGAACATAGACCATTTTCGTGCCATTACTCCATATACTAACTGGTTGACATTCAGTGTGTTGGGGCTCATTGCTCCATATATGAGAGAGAAGAATCCCGGCTGTTGTCGTGTGGGCCGCTTCTTCTTTTTTCGAAGGTACTAGACAAATTGGTGTAATTTACTTTCGAATGAAAGGAGGAGTGTCAGGGATATGACTAGCAGGTATAAACCGGCTAGTGTAAACCGGCTTAGTTATATTATACTTGGTTGTAATATTTAGTAAACGCTACGGCCCATGAGATCTTAGGGCCCATGTATATAAGTGTGGTTTGTAAACCGCCAAGCGATGTAACTTGAGAAATAAGGAAGAAAAGACAGAGACCGAGGCGGACACAAGTATGAGCAGGCCTCGGGACTCTGTAAACCGGACCAGGCGTCACCTCTATATAAAGGGACGACCCGGCAACGGTTCAGGGACAAGCAAGAATCAACCCGTCGAGACTACAGGCAAGCGAATCCGCTCCCTGTAATCCGACGCCCAAACAATACCAAACCAACTAGACGTAGGCTTTTACCTTCATCGAAGGGGCCGAACTAGTATAAACTCTCTGTGTCCTTTGTGTGCTATGAACCCCTTTAAGCTAACCCGTGCGATGGTTCCATCATCAAGTCCGCTAAACCGGACATCTGCCGTGCTATTTCCACGACAGTTGGCGCCCACCGTGGGGCCTCCGCGCGATGGTTTCGAGTTCTTGAAGGGCAGCTTTGAAGGGCTCAAGGGTTACGTGGTCGGCCGGATGACCGAGAGTCGCCGCGGCCGGATCTACATCGATGACGCAGGTTGGGGACCGGAGGCCGATTCAATCGAATACGGGTACCGGGTTCCCTTCGGTAGCATCCAAGTATTCATCGGCAAAATCGGCGAACCGGGACCTGAGCCGGACATCTTCCCCAACATCGTCGAGCCGGCTCAGCGTGCGAGATCGGCCCGGATTCAGCCCGCCGTGAAGCACGTGTTCGTTGGAGCGATCCGCAGAGTTCGAGCCGAGGACGGATCAGAATCCGATGGGGCAACAGTTGTCTACTCAGACGGCGAATCTTCATCCGGAGAAACTGAGTCTCTGTATCAGTTGCAGGACGGCCGGTCTGAGGGCGAGTCCGATGGAAACAGTATTCCGGACCCCTTTGGCCCGCCAAACCGGGTGGCTGTCTTTATGGCCGGTTCACAGCACCCGGTGAACGGGGCGACAGCAGAAGCTGATGTAGGGAGGAGCGGCATGACCCTCTCACCTACTGACATTCTATCCACCTTGATGGATGAGTTCACAGCTAAAGCGGTGGAAACAGTAGCTCCAGCAGACAAGGCGCATCATGATGCAGAGCTCCTCCAGTTGAAAGGCCGGATTGATCAGTTAAAGGAAGATCTGAGGGCAGAGAAAGAGATGATAGCGGTGAGACAAGCGGAGCTGGATGATCAGGCTTTCTACCTAAGGATGGAACAAGCTTCTATGGAAGGAGTAAGGGGACGGAAGTATCAGTCTCGTCTACCGCCGGTTTATGAAGCAACGAATCTGTTCAGGACACCTGGGGCTGGGGCTAGTAATAATCCGGTTTCAAACCGGAGGGCACCCCCGGCCAGGGAGGAACCGGTTCAGCAGCCCGCTGCAGAGCGGGATCGTCGGATCACGTCAGCACCTTATGTTCCCACCCCTCCAAGTCATTATTCAAACCCTTTGGATAACATCGCGGCAGCTGCTGCACGTTTGGCCGCTTTACCTGTGGAGGAGACGTCTCCGGTGGCATTGGAGGCACGCAGGGTGAAGGAGCTGCTTAATACGGCGTTGATACAGCAGCAAGCATACTCTCATAGTAGGGAAAGGCTACATTCAACACCACGTCCCAGCCGGAGTTACACTAGGCATTGGGAGGAACCCGAAGTATCTAGCAGTGAGCGCAGGCGGCATCAGCGCAGACAGGATAATCCGGTGGGCGCGGAAGCACCAGCTCCGGATGCAAACCGGATTCGATCAGGAGCCCGGGAGGAGGTTCGTCAAACGACGCCGGTTCACACAGCTACAGCAGAAACAAGAGTTACAACAAGTTCTTTTGGGGTGCAATGTCTTATCCCCGCTTTACGGGGTGTCAAGCTGCCTAAAGATTTTAAGGGGCCCCGCAAGGTACCTAATTACACAGCAGATTTAGCTCCAGAAGCTTGGGTTGAAAGTTATGAGATGGCCATGGAGATGCTGGACGTGGATGAATCGGCTTGTGCTAAGTATTTTACTATGATGCTTGAAGGTACGGCCCGGACCTGGCTGAAAGGTTTACCCCCGAACTCTATTGGATCATGGGGGGAACTACGCAGCCAGTTTATCAAAAACTTCAAAGATACATGCAAACAGCCGATTGGTGGATCTAGCAGCTTGTGTACAAGGAGAGCAAGAGTCTACAGCAGCTTGGGTGCGGAGAGTAGCGGAGATCTTACACTCTTCGAATAGTATCAATCCTAGTACGGCGATAGTGACTTTGGAAAACAATTGTCGGTTTGAATCGTTAAAGTTAAAGCTCGGACGACTTAAAAGGGATTGCAATGATATGGGAACTCTCATGAGTGCCTTGGTAAAATATGGAGACCCTCTGAAAAGTTGGATAATCCACGTTCAGTGATTGGTTTAAATTTACCCACCGGTTCAGGAGGAACCCTGGAGACCCTCTGAAAAGTTGGATAATCCACGTTCAGTGATTAGTTTAAATTTACCCACCGGTTTAGGAGGAACCCTGGAGACCCTCTGAAAAGTTGGATAATCCACGTTCAGTGATTGGTTTAAATTTACCCACCGGTTCAGGAGGAACCCTGGAGACCCTCTGAAAAGTTGGATAATCCACGTTCAGTGATTGGTTTAAATTTACCCACCGGTTCAGGAGGAACCATGGAGGCCCTCTGGGAAAGATGGATAATCCACGTCCCATTGATTGGCTCAGTTTTTATTTGCGGTTCTATCGGCCCTCTGAAAAGTTGGATAAATCCACGTTCAGTGATTGGCTAGGCCCCCTGGGAAAGATGGATAATCCACGTCCCATTGATTGGCTGAACCTTGCTTTGAGCCTGGCAGCTCTTAAAAAGCCTCGACTACATGGTCTTATTTGCAAAATTTGCATCTTTTTGTGTTTGTGTTTTATAACCCTTCAAACCGGAGTGGAACAGCTACAGAAGCTGACCACATATCTATAAAGTGGAAAGTCTAGGTCATGAATACCAGCATGAGTAAACCGGTGTTCATTATAACCCGGATCATCTATCAGGTAACAAGCCACAAAATTTCTGAACAAAGTCTTGCAGAACAAGATGAACCGGAGTTTACCATCAAAACCTGGGTTTCTAATTGGATCCATGAAGGTCTTCATCAAGAGACTTTAAAGTCCTACCGGATTAAGAATATTGAGTATATATAATCTCAGGTATAACGTTATTTCTGGTATGAGTAGATACTTATTTGACGTTTTAAGAGAACAATTTAATCCATCCAGTGGTAAACCGCTAGGACATATTTTCAGTATTATTTCTGCAGGAGCAGAGGATATGCAAGATAAGCAACATCAGACAACTTTTCAATCGGCAAATATTTCATATAAGAAAGACAGAATATCCGGATTAAAGCAGATCAAGTTTCAGCTATCATATTACAAGGCATAGCAAGCCTGACGAATTAAAAACATTGTTCGGCAAAACAGAGACTGCGACTACAACAATAAGTTTTGAATTATGCTCCTCCTTGCTGAGACGGCTGGCCATCACCTTGATCCAGAATATCTTCATCTTCTTGAAGCGGTTGGAAGTCCGGCACACGCCAGTCAATCTTCGTCAAAGCCCGGAAATACATCTCGTCGTTGATAAGTTCAGAAGGTTCAATATCAGGAGCGAAGGTATGAGGACGAACCGGCGGGATTAAGTTGACGGTGTCATAAACCGGCCGCTCCACCCGCTCGTTTTGCAAGTCGTATCCAGGATGATACCTGGATAAATCTGATTCAGCTGCAAGTTTGCTGGTGAGGGGACGCATCTCCTTCGTCAAGGCATAGAGATCCTTTGCGGTAAAAGTTGAGCCGTCGTCTTTTGTATCAGGAAATCCGGTTAAAGCTTCTTCCGGATCAAGATCCGGAACCCAGGCCTTAGCCCTGGTAAGGGCCAGAAGAGCACCACCTCAGGCAGCAGATTTTTTGACTTCTTCAAGACGAACAGGCAAGACAGATAATTTTTTCAACGTGTCCTGGATAGTTGTAGGGGCCGGTTTACCGAAAGAAGTTGCACTAATGATCCTCTGAGCGCCGGAATATAGCTGCTCGACCAAGGTATAACATGCTTTAAGCTTCTTCCGTAGGTCATCCCCAAGATGGGAGACACGGCGCCCTGCATATAGACATTACGGTTAAACCGGCACAGACGAAAGATTACAGGTGTAAGGCAGGAGCTCAGATTATACTTACCAAAGATTGCAGAGGTCATCAGCTCAACCTGTTGCTTTAAACCGGTTAATTCTTCTGTAACCGGATTAAGCGCCCCTTCAGCATCCTGAATCCTTTTCTCCAAATCCTTCTTTTGAACCTCAAAAGTGGTCCGCTCTTCTTCAAATCTTCAGCAGTCTTTAAACTTACCTGAAGATATTTCTTAGCCTTTGAAGCGGCAGATTCTGTCTCAGCAAGACGGCTCCGAAGTTCATTAATTTCATCAGCGTTTTGGTTTAACTCAGCCTGCAAGCACAATCAAAAGACAAGAAGCAAAAATCAGACAAGTCTCAAGCACACAAACAAGTTGTCTACTTGACACTTGGGGGCTAATGGCAGTTGAAGCAATAAGCAACAGCAATTCAAAGTTACAAGTCTCAAGCACACAAACAAGTTGTCTACTTGACACTTGGGGGCTAATGGCAGTTGAAGCAATAAGCAACAGCAATTCAAAGTTACAAGTCTCAAGCACACAAACAAGTTGTCTACTTGACACTTGGGGGCTAATGGATGGTTGAAGTATCGTCAGAAATTTTTACAAGTATCAAATACATAAACAAGTTATCTACTTGATACTTGGGGGCTAATGTAAAGGTCAATTGTTCAAACTACAAAGTTCCAGTTCACCTTCATCACGCAACTAAACCGGAACTTGGGGGCTGTTATGGGATAGTAGCATATCAAAAGTACAAAGTCAGAAGAAAAGGATTACCTCATATTTCTCCTTCATTAAGTTAACCAAGCTTGCTTCATAGTCTCGGCTGCTGTGAAGCCGGTTTAGATACCCAGAATAGATTTCTTGGGCGCTCATGTCTGCAAGATCGGATACTTCAGTGCTCCATTTACCCTTCTCCTTATATAGCTTCTCCGTTTTAGCCGTATGCTTGGCTAAAACGGTGGGCTCAGCCGGAGCAACGAATGCAGCCCCTGTCACTAGAACTTCTGGAGAAGTAGGTGCAGTGGGAGGAATCGCAGTATGAGCCGGATCGGGAGACGCCGGATTAATTTGAGGAGAATTGACCCGGGCAGGACTTGGCGGATTGTGGACATCTTCAGCAGTAGGATTTTCGGGTACTGAAATATGATCCGTAGGCGCAAGATCTTCAAGAGGAGCTATGGGCTCGCCTTCTGGAGGAACGGTCGCCGCCGGATCATTCGCTGGATCAGCTGCAGAGGTCTCAGCAGGAGGTTTGTTTGCCTTAGGTTTCTTGCTAGGCTTTGGCTTGCTGAAAAAAGTTTGCAAAATGAGTTGATATTATAAAGCAAAAAGGAAATCATAAACCGGAAATGTTAAAAAAGATTTACCCTGGGACGGTTTTTAAAGGGGGAAGCTGTGTGGCAGTCGATTCACCAGAGGAAGACAGTGGAGTTTCCTGATAATCAGGGTCAGACGGTTTAAGAGGTTTTCGGATAAGCCCGGCCTTGGGATGAAGAGGAGTCGGAGAAAGTATCACCTCAGCACGACGCTTCCGAGCCGGAGTTAAAGAAATCCCGGATGATTCCACTGCCAGGCCACTATGACGAGTGATCCGGCGAAGAGCTTCATGTTGTTGTTTCTTCAAAATAAAATTAGGATCCAATTGAGCATAAGGGTGAGAAAATTGGTATTTTCGGACGGTCCGATGACTTTTTTGTGGAAGAGGTTCTGAATCAGAAGAAAGGATAGTTACCTCAACTTCAGCCGGATTATCACCTTCAGCCAACTCCTGTGGAAAGTTATTGTTAGATACAAATATGAGTACAAAAAGCAAAATTCAAACCGGATTAATTCATACCTCGGAATCCGAATCATCATCTTCAGCGCGAGAACTGGCGTCAACAGCTGCTTTTCTTTTCTTATTGGCAAAGGTTTTCCGGCGTGCTTGTTTGCCGGTTTTCTCCTGAGGTTTTCTCTTCCAGAAAGGATCATCAGACTATTCAAAAGAAAGAAAGACAATTGAAAAGACGGTTTAAAAGGAACGGGTTACAAATACAGGGCAAAGCAAAACTTACTGCAGGCAGCTTATTCTTCTTATAATATGGAGCTAACCCGACCTTGCTGCAGTCTGCCAAGGAGACATTGAGCATCTTTTTTGCCGATTCAATAACCTCTGATTCAGATAATTTTCCTTGGTAAACCGTTGAGGATCGTCCGGTTTACCAGAATACTGGCACATCAGCTGAGATCGCCGGCTCAAGGGAAGGATGCTCCAAGACAACCAGCAGCGCATACAGTCAGTTCCAGTCAAGCCATTGGCTATGAAAGCTTTTAACCTGGAGAGCTGTGATGAAAACCGGGTCCGCTCGACAGAGGTGAGTCGTTGCGGTAGAGGATGATCCTCCGGAATACGGTGCTCACGATAACCCGGCAAAGGGTTCTCCCCTTCAGGAGAAGTGTCAACGCAATAAAACCATGACTTGTTCCAATCCTTTGGATGCGTATGTAAAGCGGCATGAGGAAAGACAACGTCCCTCCTTTTCTGGATACTAACACCGCCGAGTTCCTGATGCGGTCCGCTGGTGAATTCTGTGCGCCAGTTCAGGTGAAAGAAGTCCCGGAACAAATCGACAGACGGTTCTTCTTGCAGATACACCTCCGAAAATACTTGGAAGTCACAGATATTTGAAATAGAGTTGGGTCCAATGTCCTGAGGGTGGAGTTGGAAGGCAGCAAGAACGTCCCGGAAAAACTTTGAACTGGGGGGAGAGAAGCCTCGAGATATGTGATCAAAGAACACAATAACCTCCCCGGGCCTGGGAGTAGGAGGGTATTCATTCCCCGGAGCCCGCCACTTCAAAACAGACCGAGGGCCTAACGTACCAATTTCAGAAATTTTGTCCAAGTCTTCCTCCGTAATGATGGAAGGGACCCAATCACAGGAGACATACTGCTTGGCCATTGCAATGGAAGGACAAGTACTGGAAAAGATAAAGTGCAAAAAACGGATTATGTGGGTACAGCAATATAAACCGGGAATCTATGAAAGTTACGAAACGGATTGAACCGAGGGCTAATGGCATGGTTAAACCGGCAATAACAGGGAGCTACGTCATTTCTGGCTCACGACAGTAAAAGAAGAACAGTTAAACCGTCGCGTTCAATTTCAAAAGTTTTGCAAGAACAGAGCATAACAGTTTAAACCGGAGTATATCTAATGGATCTACAAAGGAGAAGAAACAGTTTCCTTGTAAATGGCCAAAGTGGAACAGATCTGGGCGTGCAAAGAAAAGAAAAATAAAGTGCAAGAAAATACGAGAAGAAACGCAAGGGTCTTATGCGGAGCAGATGAATCTACAGGATAAGTATAAGTGGCGAGATCTAAAGCTAATACTAGTGGAAGATCTATTAACTGGGTATAAAGGTCACAAATTTTCTACGAAGTGAGCACTTACGAGGAACAAGATGAAGCTTTTGTTGAAAACCCTAATGGCGGAAGAACAAGGGAGGAACCCTAGAAGATGCAGATTGATAATGAGGAAGAAAGGACGTACCTGAACAATGGAAGACAACGGCGGAGTTCTCTGGTCGAATCAGGTTGATGCAGCAGCCAGGGAGGTCTTGACTCGGCGAGGCGACGGCGGCGCTTCAAGCTCGGGCGTCAATGGAGTCTTGGAGCTCGGGCGATGGACGGAGGAAGAAGAGGCGAGAAGAAGAAAGAATGAAGGGAGACGGCGGTACTTATAAGCGAAGGATAGATGCGAAGCGACAGGTGCGGGATTGGAGGGGGCAAAGATCGGATAAAGATCCTTTTTGACGCCTCGATTTTCGGATAACCATTAAACAAAGCTACGGTACAGCTCACAGTGTTAAATGCGGAGATGATGTCACGGTCAGATCTAGTGATTCTCGAAGATGACGTCAGAGCCGGTTTACAAGAATGTGAAGACAGAAGAAAATTATACAAGAAAAGGAAGACTGATATGAACAAGTTCAAATCATTCTGGGGCCTAATGTCAGGGATATGACTAGCAGGTATAAACCGGCTAGTGTAAACCGGCTTAGTTATATTATACTTGGTTGTAATATTTAGTAAAGGCTACGGCCCATGAGATCTTAGGGCTCATGTATAGAAGTGTGGTTTGTAAACCGCCAAGCAATGTAACTTGAGAAATAAGGAAGAAAAGACAGAGACCGAGGCGGACACAAGTATGAGCCGGCCTCGGGACTCTGTAAACCGGACCGGGCGTCACCTCTATATAAAGGGACGACCCGACAACGGTTCAGGGACAAGCAAGAATCAACCCGTCGAGACTACAGGCAAGCGAATCCGCTCCCTGTAATCCGACGCCCAAGCAATACCAAACCAACTAGACGTAGGCTTTTACCTTCATCGAAGGGGCCGAACTAGTATAAACTCTCTGTGTCCTTTGTGTGCTATGAACCCCTTTAAGCTAAACCGTGCGATGGTTCCATCATCAAGTCCGCTAAACCGGACATCTGCCGTGCTATTTCCACGACAAGGAGCGACCATCAACGACGGTCGCAATATGAGAGAGGGAGTGTCCACCATATATCAGAGAAGAAGAATCCCGACTTTTGTCGTGGTAGCCGCTCTTCCTCTTCTCTCTCGTGATAGACCTTTTGGTAATGCACGTGGATGAATAGTAGAATGACCATCACCGATGGTCGAAATATGAGCGAGCGAGTGCCCACCGTATACACCACGTGAGATGAGAGGAAGAATGTCGACTTGTCACTTCTTCTTCGTTCCCGCGTGCTACACATTTTAGTGTAATGCACTCGGGAACGAAGGGAGGAGCGACCATCACTAACGGTCGAATATATCAGAGAGGGAGTGCCTACCATATACACCACGAGAGATGAGAGTTTTCAAGGAAAGACTCGATAGACCGAAAGTCAACCCATGGTGAATAGTGATATGTGTGTTGAGTTCCTTGTAATTGCAATTAATTTATAATCTTTGAATTTCGAACACAAGAAATATCTGTTGATGATAGGACCCCCTAGTGCGAATACTGTTGCGAAGATCAGGGTATGTGCAACAGGGTGCCTCACCTGCAAAATGGTAGGTTCTTCACCGTCAAGCTGGAAGAGACCTTCGATGTTTGCACGGTACACAATGACGACAAATATTACTTCATAATTAATCATGACTTGTGCTTCTTTGCTTCAACGTGTAATTTTTTTATTTTCAATTCAACTAGTACATCCCCTGCCATGGAGACCAGGGGAGATCACCTCAGGACTAAACATGGTTATGCTTTTCGTGGTAAGCTCTACAATGCGCTTAATCACTCCTATTACGGTTGCTCAAATTGGGGAGCTCTCTGCAAGGCCTATGGATCTGAGGAGAATACGCAAATAACCTTTGATATTCGTCCTGAAGACGAAGATACTGATGATAATATCGACATTTGTTTAATGGATTAGAAATGCAATTGCTCAAACCAAAAAAGGCAATTGCTTGATCACACTTAGCCGTCTCCTTGTGTATTTTGTAAGTGGTGGTTTGATGCATATGCATGAGTTAAATTATTCTTCATGCACATTTATAATCCATCACTTCCGTAACATTGAGTAATGATGATGCGACATGTAAGTTTGAACCTCTACACCGACAATGCATTGGTTTGGATTGCTAACATCTAAGGCTATTTAAGGCAGCATTGCACCGTCGGAGACACGGGGGTGTTTAAGCATGGAGCGCCAGTGGAGAAATCTAGGGACGGTGGCGATAGAGATGTGGCATGGTTTAAACATGGCATCGTTTTATAACCTCAGTTCAGTGGGAGGAAGAAGGGGATGATGAAAGCTGCGATGACCAGTGGCTGAGATGGACGACGTGAGCAAGGTTAGCAAGGTGAGGAGGCCATCACCGGCCGTGCGCCCAAATACAAACGTGTGGTTTCCTATTACCACACACTACAAGAGTAGATTAATACAATATTGTTATTCCTAAATCAGAGATGGAATCTGAGGATAGAACGATGTCTGGTGGTGAGACCGTCGTTTGCTCTGATGACGAGTCATCTACCGGAGAGACCGAGTCATTGTACCAACTGGAAGATGGCCATTTCGGGGGCTGTTCCCATGGCGACAGTATTCCGGACCCCCTCGGTCCGCCGAGCCAAGTTGCGGTCTTCATGGCCGGATCACAGTCCGTGCAACACTCTTCGACCACAGCAGCGATGATCTCTGGTTTAACGACGGTGACGGCAGCTAGGGCAGGAGGCCCTACGTAGCCACCACCTCAGGTTATGTCCGGTTTGTTCGACACTTTGGCAGCACTGTTGGCCGCTGAAGTTAGCCCGGCGGATCAGGAGCGGCCTGATGGCTTCTCGCCCCTCGTTGGTTACCCCAAGTGGAAGGTTTGAGATGCAGTGTAGCGGTAGTTTTCCCTTGGCAAAGATACCAAGGATCGAATTCCCCTGAGACTCCAAGGTTCAACAAGAAGATGTCAACTGCTAATGGCGCCAGATACTTAGCAATTAACCGGACCTGCACACAGATACAAATAACTTTGCTCCCAACGAGTACAGAGAGGTTGTCAATCCCTCCGGCCTTGTCGTTTACAAAGGATCAAACGCAAGAGATAATGGTGATAGGTATTGCTGCAACTAGTAAGTAAAAAGCAGAAAGTAAATAGCGGATGTGATCAGTGATGGTAATATGGACCGGGGTCCCATGATGTTCACTAGTGATGTCTCTCTCCCAAAAGACGATAAAACAGCTATGTGAGGTAAACGAATTACAGCTGGGCAATTGACATGATTATGTGCGCAAACCAATGCTAACTATGTTGCAAGAAAGGTAGAGGTTCAAAGCATGGGCGGTACGCCAAGGCAAGTAGACCGAAATCCATCTGCATCTACTAATAATCATCCACCTTGAGATATCTATCCAGAACATCTCGCTGGTATTAAGTTGCGAGTCCCACCCATAGTGTAAACTCAAAGCAACAGACAACTGCATTAAAAGAACTGTGCGTAAAGTAAACAATCCTTGCACCCGCGAGTACAAGGACCGTTGTTTTCCCCCTTGTGGCAACAGCACATCCCCTAGACTCATGTTTCTGTCACTCAAACTAGTCATCGAGGGGCATGAACCCACAATCAAGCATAACGTTCCCTCTTGGAGTTACTACCTACTACTCGGCCAAAGCAATAAATAGCAACGGAGAACATGCAAGAATTACTCAAGAACATAAATATAAAAGAGGTAAATCAAATATATTACTCACACACAATCTGAACATAATCTCACAATCCATCGGATCCCAGCAAACTCATCATAGCAATAGCATAAGGATTACATATGTGCCTCGATCATGTAGGGCAGCTCACGAGGTCTAATTAGTGAAGCACAAAGAGGGGAGGAGAACATCACATAGCTACTGGTCATGGACTCATGGTCCAAGGGAGACTACTCACAACTCATCCGGGAGGCGTCCATGGTGGTGGAGAGGCTCCCGGTGGTGATCCTCCCCTCCGGCAGGGTGCCGGGAAGAGTTCTCCTGGTGCTCCCGATCTTGGAAGCGTGGCGGCGGCAGAACAGAGATGAGATCGCGAAAAAGGGTTCCGTCCTCGAGGGTTTCGGGACGCGGTGTAAATATATGCCAAAGGGGGGCATCAGCAGAGACCTGGGGGGCCCAGGCGCCCCCCCGGCGCGGCCAGGAGGGGGGCCGCGCCACCAGGGCGCCTGGAGCCCTGGTGGCCCCCCTCCGGCCCTACTTTGGCCGCAAGGAAGCTTCCGGAACGCTGATTTTTTATATAATTTTTCCGGGATTTTTCTGGCAGTTTACGTGATGGGAAAACCTGAAATACAAAAACAGCAGAAAACAGAAGCTGGCACTGGGGTACACTGAGTTAATAGGTTAGTCCAAATATGATCAAAAGTGTATGGAAGTGTATAAATATCATAGCAATATCAAACAAAAGAGGCATGGAGCAAGCAGAAATTATAGATATGTTTTGGACGTATCAACATCCCCAAGCTTAATTCCTGCTCGTCCTCGAGTAGGTAAATGATAACAAGCATAATTTCTGTGGTGACATGCTATTAACCATATAAGGACTTTTCATAGTCACATGACAAAAGCTTACTGAGACAATGAATCTGTAGTAATTAAGTTGCCTCATGAGAAAATCACAAAGAACTGAAAGTTTTACAATATGATACTGAAACATCAAATAGATTTGTAGTGAGCATGGTGTGCAAATATGATAAAGTGGTATCTCGCTTGCCCCCTTTAGTGAAGCAAAACATAAATGCAGGGGCACCTCCAAATTTTAAGTGACGACTAGATACAATGATTTCAGAATAAACGATATCATAATCATGCAAAAGACAATGCTACTTTGGGACAATGCACATTACACTCAGAATGACAATCATGCTCTCAGTAGTTGGTGCTTTAAAGAAGGTGGATACTCTCGAACCGTGGCTTTTGTTGGCAAGGTTGAAAACCCGTGGTCGGAAACAAAGACAAAACATGTACCAGAGCTCTTGGTTTTAAAAACAAAGGTAATAATTATTTTTTTAGATATGCATGTTTCGTCAACGAATGCTAGCAGATAACTCAATTACTTCTTGAGCTGGACAAATTTCAAGGAACGGCTCCCGGATGAGGACGATCACATCCTCTTAATCTCCTTTGTTTATCACTGCCAAAGTTTTTCGATTTCTCATGAACAAAGCGTGAAGGAGGGTTTGTTTGTTGTATTATTTTTTAGTGAGCCGGGCGCACTCTATGCCAGTTCCTTCTCGTATTATGGGTTTGCACATTAGACATGCAATCCCGGGGTGAAGCTTGTCCAACTTAAAAAGATCATGAATTAACTACTACTTCCTCATGAACTAAAACAGAGGCACAAAAGAGAAATGCTTATTTGAATAATTTTGAGATGGTACATGAAAGTCTTCATTAGGAATGGCAGGTAAATACCATGTATAGGAAGGTATGGTGGACTCATATGGCATAACTGGTTTAAAGGATTTGGGATGCACAAGTGATACGTCCAAAACGTATCTATAATTTCTGCTTGCTCCATGCCACTTTTGGGTGATATTGCTATGATATTCATACACTTCCATACACTTTTGATCATATTTGGACTAACTTACTAATCCAGTGCACCCCAGTGCCAGTTTCTGTTTTCGGCTGTTTTTGTATTTCAGGTTTTCACGTTACGAGAATTGCCAGGAAAAATCCAGAAAAATTATATAAAAAATCAGCATTTCGGAAACAACCGTGCGTCCGAAGGACAGCCGGGGAGGGGGGGGGGGGCACCAGGGCTCCAGGCGCCCTGGCGGCGCGCCCCCCCCGGGCCGTGCCTGGGCCCCCCGAAGCTTCCCCGATGCCCCCCTTTGGCATATATTTAAAGCGTCCTTCGAAACCCTTAGAACAGGAACTCATTTCGCGATCCCATCTCTGTTCCGCCGCCGCCGCCGCTTCCAAGATCGGGAGCACCAGGAGAACTCTTCCCGGCACCCTGCCGGAGGGGAGGATCACCACCGGGAGCTTCTCCACCACCATGGACGCCTCCCGGATGACTCGTGAGTAGTCTTCCTTGGACCATGAGTCCATGACCAGTAGCTATGTGATGTTCTCCTCCCGTTCTTGTGCTTCACTAATTAGTCCTCGTGAGCTGCCCTAGATGATCGAGGCACATATGTAATCCTTATGCTGTTGCTATGTTGAGTTTCCTGGGATCCGATGGATTATGAGATTATGTTCAGATTGATCTTGAGTAATATATTTGATTCACCTCTTTTATATTTATGTTCATAAGTAATTCTTGCATGTTCTCCGTTGTTATTTACTGCTTTGGCCGAGTAGTAGGTAGTGACTCCAAGAGGGAACGTTATGCTCGATTGTGGGTTCATGCCCCTCGATGACTAGCTTGAGTGACAGAAACATGAGTCTAGGGGATGTGCTGTTGCTACAAGGGGGAAAACAACGGTGCTTGTGCCCGCGGGTGCAAGGATTGTTTACTTTACGCAAAGTTCTTTTAATGCAGTTGTCTGTTGCATTGAGTTTACACTATGGGTGGGACTCGCAACTTAATACCAGCGAGATGTTCTGGATAGATATCTCAAGGTGGATGATTAGTAGTAGCTATTGATGGATTTCGGTCTACTTACTTTGGCGTACCGCCCATGCTTTGAACCTCAACCTTTCTTGCAATGTAATCAGCATTTGTTTGCGCTCGTGGGTCCTGTCAATTGCCCAGCTGTAATTCGTTTACCTCACATAGCTGTTTTATCGTCTTTTGGGAGAGACATCACTAGTGAACATCATGAGACTCCGGTCCATATTACCATCATTTATCACATCCGCTATTTACTTTTCGTTATTACTTACTATTGCAAAACATTATCTATCACTACTATCATTGCTTTTAATCCTTTGTGAACTACAAGGCCGGAGGGATTGACAACCTCTCTGTACTCGTTGGGAGCAAAGTTATTTGTATCTGTGTGCAGGTCCACGTTGATTGCTAATCCGCGCCGTTAGCAGTTGACACCTACTTGTTGAACCTAGGAGTCTCTGGGGATTCGATCCTTGGCATCTTTGCTAAGGGAAAACACTTCCACAACACTGCATCTTACACCTTCCACTTGGGGTAACCAACGAGGGGTTCGAGGCCCATCAAGGAGTATTTTCTGGCGCCGTTGCCGGGGACTCCACTCTTCAGGATAGGGGAGTTGCATGCTATCTTTTACCTTTGATTTTTAGTCTTGTTAGTTTACCTTTCGTTTTTGCTTTAGTACCTTTTTATCGAAAATCACAAAAATATTTATCTTGCTTGCTTGCTACTATGGGTTCCACCGAGAACACCAAGTTGTGTGACTTCACTAGTCACAACAACGATGACTTTATCAGCACACATATCACTACACCTGCCACTTCAGCACCTTCATATGAAATTAAACCTGCTTTACTGAACTTAGTTATGAGAGATCAATTCTCCGGTGCTGGAGATGATGCTGCTTTACACTTAAACAACTTTGTTGAACTTTGTGATATGCAAAAGTACCAAGAAATAGATGGTAATATTGTTAAGCTTAAGCTTTTTTCCTTTCTCTTTGAGAGGAGGAGCTAAAATTTATTTTCAGTCTTTGCCTAGAAATAGCATAGATTCATGGGACAAGTGCAAAGATGCTTTTATCGGAAAATACTATCCACCTGCTAAAATTATCCAACTTAGAAGTAACATAATGAATTTTAAACAATTGGATAATGAACACGCTGCCCAAGCTTGGGAACGTATGAAATCTCTTATCAAGAACTGCCCTACTCACGGTTTGACTACTTGGATGGTTATCCAAACTTTTTATGCAGGCTTGAACTTTACCTCGCGGAACTTGTTAGATTCGGCCGCGGGAGGAACTTTTATGTCAACTACACTTGGTGCTGCCACAAAGCTTCTCGATGAGATGATGACCAACTATTCCCAATGGCACACCGAACGTGCTCCAACAGGTAGGAAGGTAAACTCTGTCGAGGAGATTTCCTCCCTTAATGAAAAAGTTGACTTGATCATGTCTCTACTTTCGAAGCAATCTACTGTTGATCCTCGTGATGTTCCTTTAAATTCTTTGATTGCTCAAGAACAAGTAGATGTGAACTTTATCTCTAGAAACAATTTTAACAACAATGCTTATAGGAGTAACTTTGGTAACAATCCTAGACCGTTCCCCTCTAATTCTTATGGGAACAACAATGCTTATCCTAGTACCAAGAACTCCACTACTGAACTAGAGATTATGCTTAAAGATTTCATCAGTACCCAAAAAGCCTTTAATAAGAGTGTAGAAGAAAAACTACATAAACTAGATGATCTTTCTTTTAAAGTAGACCATTTAGCCAATGAGGTAAAATTGCTAAAAATTAAAACTTCCCCTCTTGAGGAGAGGGAAGTCACTCCTATAAATGCTATTCAAGTGAAAATTAATGAAAACATTAGGATGATGGCTAAACTTAAAGAAAGATGGGCTAGAGAAAGGGAGGAAGAGGAAAGAATTAAGAGCCTTCCTACCCACCACACTGTTGCTACTATCCAAGTTGTTGAGGATGTTCAAACTCTTAGCACCCAATGTACTCCTGGTCCCGTTGGACCTATTAATGGTGATGCTATGACTATAGAAACTACCAAACAAGTGAACCTAAAGGACACCACTACCACTTTACTTGATGCTCGTGACCTTGATTTTGATAATTGCACTCTTACCGAAGTTATTGATTTCCTTCACAAGATGTCTAGAGATCCCCGCACTAGCACGCTTAACCTTGCCTTCACAGAGCATATCACTAATGCTCACATCAAAGCTAGGGAGGAGAAACTTAGAGTAGAAACATCCATACCTAGAAAGCTAGAAGATGGTTGGGATCCTATGATAAAAATTAATTTGAATGACTTCTCTTGCTATGCATTATGTGATGTTGGTGCTAGTACCTCTGTTATGCCCAAAAGAATATATGATATGCTTAAATTGAAACCTTATGATTCTTGTTCTTTTGGTGTTCGTCTCGTTGAATCTTCCATAAAGAAACCTTTGGGGAGGATCGACGATGTTCTTATTGTTGTTAATGATAATTATGTTCCCGTTGATTTCACTATTATATATATTGAATGTGATCCTTCATGTCCAATTATTTTGGGACGTCCCTTTTTACGCACCGTTGGTGCTATCATTGACATGAAATAGGGTAATATAAAATTTCAGTTTCCTCTCAAGAAAGGGATGGAACACTTCCCTCGAAAGAAGATCAAGTTACCTTTTGAGTCCGTTGTACGAGCTAGCTATTCTTTTACTCTTGATAAAACTTGATCTCTATGCATTATGCCTAGCTTAAAGGCATAAAAGAAAGCGCTTTTGGGAGGCAGCCCACATGAATAATTTTTTTGCTTTTGTTGTGTCTTGATGTTGTTTACTGCTGTAGCATCATCATATTTGTGCCAAGTATAGCCTCCGATTGCTAGAAAGTTCAAAAGTGTGAGGTGCTGTCCAGGAAACAGATTCTGTCCTTGGATAGAAAAATTCTTATAAAATCACCGGATCATCTTTTTGGTCTGAATTTTTTCGACAGCGTTCTATATATAATTTTCTTTCGTGCGTCTGTTCTGAGTTTTTTGATTTGAGTTGCAGAAGAATCCCGAACAGATCAATTACTACCTGCTGTTCTGTTTTTCACAGATTCTGTCCTGTTTTGCCTTTCCTTCATTTTGCAAATCAAGAACTTGCTTTTTCTTTGCAAAAACCTTTTGGCAATCTTGAGAAACAGTAGAACTTCAAGAATATCTTTATTTCCAGCAAGGTGCAATTATTTTATTAAGGGTACTAACCTCGCTAATCAGATTATGATGAGTTATGTATGAAGGGAGTTTTCAAGTGTGCGAGGGAAGATGATAAAAAAGATTCAGGAGTGTCAAGCGCTCAAGCTTGGGGATGCCCCCGTGCACCCCCAAGAAATATTCAAGGAGACTCAAGCGTCTAAGCTTGGGGATGCCCCCGTGCATCCCCTTCTCCATCAACATTATCAGTTCGTCTTTCGTTCCGCTATATTTTTATCACTTCATGTGTTATGTGCTATGCTTGGAGCGTCTTGCTTTTAGTTTTATTTTTAGTTTTTCATAACGAGTCGGAACTCAGCTTTCTTTATGTGGGAGAGAAACACGCTCCACTTCTACCTAGAACATAACATAGAATTTTCATGTCTATCTTTGCTGTGTGTGTTCTTTGTCTTTTAATAGCTACTATCATGCTCTGCTCTTAGTATTCATGCTTATCTTTTCAAAGAGCTTTTGTTTAGTTGGTTGCTTGAACTCTCTTTAATTATCATGCTCACCTTATTAAGAGAGTTTGCTTCCATTGCATTGGTTAATGTGTCTATGATAAAGATGCTACTTGCATGATGGCGCTTAGTAATTCATGTTTTCTTATGGTTAATCTCAAATAGCTGGGGGGTTCCCAATGTGTTATTGGAGTACCAACATGATTTGTTTGCCTATAATGTGGTATGGTTTAGTAATATCTTCCTTCAAGAATTTATTTTGATTGACTTGGCGTATGCTCACGCATATTTAAGACTGTAAAGAAAGTCTGTCAAGCCTTGATGATCTTTTATTTCTGAGTAGCGATATAACTACCATGCCTGATTCAATATTGCTTTGTCGCTCTGCATGATTATGACCGTCATTGCTCTCTTAGTTGGTCGCTCCCAGTCTTTTGCTAACCTCCACCTGTACTAGGCAAACTAACTTTGCAATATATAGCTCATGGGAAAGTAGCTTAAAAACTATTGTGGCAAAGAATATGTTGCTTATGTATCTTATTTCTTATAAGTTGCTTGCTGAGCGGTAACCATGTTTCTGGGGACGCCATCAACTGTCACACTTTTGTTGAATATCATGTGAGTTGCTATGCATGTTCGTCTTGTCTGAAGTTAGGGTGATTTGCCGTGGGTTGAATGAATATGCATATTGTTAGAGAAGAACATTGGGCCGCCAAGCAAAGCCATGTATCATGGTGGAAGTTTTAGCTTGGACATTAATCCTCAATCTCTTATGAGAATATGCTTATGCATTTAAGAGGAGTCCATCATCTATTTTCTATGTTGTCCCGGTATGGATGTCCTCAAGTTGAGATCTATCAAAAACGAGAAATCAAATGCGATTTATCTCCTTGGACCTTTGTACAGGTGGCATAGAGGTACCCCTTTGTGACACTTGGTTGAAACATATGTAATGCAATGATAACCCATGGAAATCCGAGCTAATTAGGACAAGGTGCGAACACTATTGGTATTCGATGCATGAGGCTTGCAACTTATAGGATGTCTTATACATGACACATATGAAGTACTACTACCGTTGACAAAATTGCTTCTATGTTTTCAAAATAAAAAGCTCTAGCACTTAACCATTATTTTACTTTTATGAATTTCCACCTTCGTTCTTCAAGAAGCAACTACTGAGAGCATGATTGTCATTCTGAGTGTAATGTGCATTGTCCCAAAGTAGCATTGTCTTTTGCATGATTGTGATATCGTTTATTCTGAAATCATTGTATCTAGTCATCACTTAAACCTTGAAGGTGCCCCTGCATTTATGTTTTGCTTCACTAAAGGGGGCAAGCTAGATATCACTTTGTCATATTTGCACATCATGATCATTGCAAATCTTTTTGATGTTTCAGTTTCATGTTGTAAAACTTTCAGTCATTTGTGATTTTCTCTTGAGGCAACTTAATTACTATAGAATCATTGTCTCAGTAAGCTTTTGTCATATGACTATAAAAAGTCCTATATGGTTAATAGCATGTCACCACAGAAATTATTCTGGTTATCATTTACCTACTCGAGGACGAGCAGGAATTAAGCTTGGGGATGTTGATACGTCCAAAACGTATCTATAATTTCTGCTTGCTCCATGCCACTTTTGGGTGATATTGCTATGATATTCATACACTTCCATACACTTTTGATCATATTTGGACTAACTTACTAATCCAGTGCACCCCAGTGCCAGTTTCTGTTTTCGGCTGTTTTTGTATTTCAGGTTTTCACGTTATGAGAACTGCCAGGAAAAATCCAGAAAAATTATATAAAAAATCAGCGTTTCGGAAACAACCGTGCGCCCGAAGGACAGCCGGGGGGGGGGG
>LR738714.1:744101793-744123446 GCA_902687465.1 Secale cereale
CCCCCCCTGGGCCGCGCCGGGGGGGCGCCTGGGCCCCCCGAAGCTTCCCCGATGCCCCCCTTTGGCATATATTTAAAGCGTCCTCCGAAACCCTCAGAATAGGAACTCTTTTCGCGATCCCATCTCTGTTCCGCCGCCGCCGCCGCTTCCAAGATCGGGAGCACCAGGAGAACTCTTCCCGGCACCCTGCCGGAGGGGAGGATCACCACCGGGAGCTTCTCCACCACCATGGACGCCTCCCGGATGACTCGTGAGTAGTCTTCCTTGGACCATGAGTCCATGACCAGTAGCTATGTGATGTTCTCCTCCCGTTCTTGTGCTTCACTAATTAGTCATCGTGAGCTGCCCTACATGATCGAGGCACATATGTAATCCTTATGCTGTTGCTATGTTGAGTTTGCTGGTGTCGGTGTACTAAAGTAGGGGACCCTAGTACCCCAACTCGTGCACGGGCAGTAGCAGCTTCCCGCGGCAGGGCTTACCACGCGCTTGCCAAGGCCTGCTCTGGTCCCTATGAAGCCATTCAAGAACAAAGTATCCAAGTTAAGAGACAAGACCCCGGCAAGAGGAGCTTGCCGGGAAGGCCACACCAGGCTCAAGGTTACCACTCCAACACAAGACCCTGGCAAGAGGAGCTTGCCAGGAAGGCCTAGGGATAAGCATCTCAGGAGTTATATCGCGGCGCATCCTGCGCCCCGGCGGGGCCCGGGAAGCGGCAAGCTTCCGGGCCCGGCAAGATAGCGGCCCCGGCAAGGTGCTTGCTGGGGGAAGCTCACACTGTGTGCCTGCGCTCCAGCTCATCCGGCCACGCGTCGCTCTGGGGGCCCTTCCAGGAGCACGTGGCAGATGGCTGTGCAGCCTGAGAGACACGCTGGCGAGCCGCGGTGACGAGGCTACCGCTGTGGCGAACGGAGACGCATGGACAGACACTTTTGGGGTCGACGGCGACGGGCATTCAATGCCCTTGTCCCCCACCGTCAAGGTTAGGGGAAGACCACTGTTCATACACTGTTCATGCACTGTTACAACTACCACCAAAGTTACATTTTTACCCTTCTCTACGTTGACACCTGTCGGTGACCCCTTTGAGCTATAAAAGGAGGCCCATGCACAACGTAGAGGGGGTTGGATCCCTGAAAATCACACACTCCCTCGCTCGGTGTAGCTGGTACTATAGATCTTCAAGCTCCCGAGCCCAAGAACTTAATACAACAAAAGCAGGAGTAGGGTTTTACGCGTCCGCGCGGCCCGAACCTGGGTAAACTGCCCGCGTGTGCCCCTCGATCTGCTCTCCGTGCTCCCTCCGCTCCCTTACCGCAACGTAGAAGGGGCTCCGGTCCCATAGGTGTTCGTGGGAGGACAGTTTCCCCCGACATCTTTGGCGCGCCAGGTAGGGGGCGTCGAGGTTGTGCGAACCCGATCCGGCGCTCACGCGGGCGCATTCTTCATCAACTTCTCCAGCTTCACCAACCTCATCAACAACATCAAGCATGCCTCCGAAGAAGAAGGCTTCGGAGGTCGGAGGCCCGTCTGCGTCAATCCCACCGCCACCAGAACCAACGGTTGGTGGAGGAGACGCCGGCGGAAGGGTGGTCGCCGGCGAGGAAACTCACGGCGCCACCAAATCCAAGGACAAGACGGACGACCGGGCGAACTCCAAGGCCTCGGCGTCCGTGCACGCACCACGTCCCTCTCAGGGGGTGCCGGATCAGCAGCGACGTGGTACAAGAGGTACCATACGCTTGCTGGGACGGGGACAAACCGGCGGGTCGCGGGATGCTCAAGGCCAGCATGCTGGTACGAGCAAGGAGCGGTCGCCAGGGCGGGATCCTGCTCCTTCTAACCCTGTTAGAAGTCCGAGCATATCTCGCTCCTCGCACCGCTCGCAACCGCTTCCCTCCTCTCCAGCAGAAGCTCTAGCTAGAGCTCAACTGCTCCTCGACTTCCCTCCAGCGGCGGACAAGGCCGAAGACTGGAGGGCGACGATCCAGAGCCTCATCTCCTTCGCCAACAACGACACGCCGCATCAGCCGGCAACGTCACGGCCGCGGCAAGTCGACCAAGCGAAGGCCGATGGAGACAAGACCGCCGGGGGTGCAACTACCGTGCACTCCCCGCCGCGGAAGCAGAAGTCGCCGCCCCGCCGGATCAACGTCGACGACGACTCCACGGCGTCGTCGGATCCGCGGGCTCGCCGCGATCAGCACCAAGTCCTCGACGACAGGCGGCAAGAGGACGCTCGAACCCGCATCGAGCGTCGAAGAGAAGCCAGAAGACAGTCGGACCAGCGCGCTGGGACTGCTGTTGACATGCACGCGCCCGGTGAACCAGGCGACTTGCCGTACGCGGCAGGTTGCCCTGCGTTCACCCGAGAGCTGCGACAAGTCCAGTGGCCCAGCATGAAGAAGTTCAAGCCCGACGTACCCGAGAAGTACGACGGCAAGACGCACCCCTCGGAGTTCCTCAGCATCTACACCATTGCGGTGCAGGCTGCCGGGGGACGCGACGAGAAGATTCTAGCCAACTACTTCCCGCTAGTGCTTAAGCCAAACGTCAGGTCATGGCTTATGCACTTGCCGGAGAACTCCATCTCTTCATGGGCGGATCTGTGCCACCAGTTTGTTGGCGCCTTCACGGGCGGCCACAAACCCCACGGCCAGGAAAGCGATCTCCATATCCTTGCCCAGAAGGAGGGAGAGTCCCTGCGCAAATACATCCAGAGGTTCAGCCGCGTCTAGCACAACATTCCCGATGTCCACCCTGCCGCGGTTATCAGCGCGTTCCACCAGAACGTGCGTAACCGCCGGATGAGGGAGGAGATGGCGATGACCCAGATCCGGGATGTCAGCGAGCTCTACGCTTTGGCTGACAAATGTGCACGTGCTGAAGAGGGGAGGAGACTACCCGGAGAGGATGCCGGCGCAGGAGGAAGCGACAGCGAGGATGCCGCCCCGGCAAGGAAGGGCCGGCGGCGGAATAACAGGAAGAAGAAGAACAAGGTAGTACTGGTTGTCGAGCAGTCCGGCAAGGAGGCTCCCGCCAAGAAGACACAGGCTGGCGGCTCCGGCAAGGAGCCTGCCCCTGTAGCTGCAGCCGACAAGCAGGACGGCTCCGACAAGCAGTACTGCAAGATCCACCGCACCAAGGGCCATGACCTCCAGAACTGCAAGAGGGTAGAGTACCTCGTAGAGCAGTAGAAGGCATAATACGAGCGTCACGACAAGGAGAGGGCCCAAGGAGGCGGAGGAGAGCCCAGCAAGAAGCGGCCATTCAATGGCCGGGGAGGACGCCGCGGCAAGGCCAAGCAGCGGCAAGGCGACAGACCTCCCCGGGGCCGCGACAAGGATGAGGACGAAGATGACGATGAGGACATGGATGAAGGAGATACCAGCGAGCAGGAGTTCCAGAAGGCCACAGAGGTTCTGTGCGTCGACGGAGGTGCCTCTCTGCACACTTCACATCGCCAACTCAAACAGTGGGTGCGGGAAGTGAATGCAGCTGAGCCACCCGTCGAGTCGCGCAGACTACTGAAATTGTCCGGCACGCCCCTTTGACCTTAAGGATCACCCTGACCGCACAACAGCGGTCGGGTGCTTGCCGATGTTGGTCTCACCAACTATCCGCAACCTCAAGGTCACCAAGATGTTGGTTGACGGCGGGGCCGGCCTTAACTTGATCTCCGCTGCTGTGATCAAGAAACTACAGATCCCTGACAGCGAGCTCGAGGAAACCGGGACATTCCAAGGAATCAACCCGGGAAGGAGCAAGCCGAAGGGGAAGATCACGCTGCCGGTGACCTTTGGTGGGGAGCTCAACTTTAGGACGGAGAGGATCACGTTCGACGTCGCCGATATCCCATTGCCATATAATGGGATACTTGGCCGTCCTGCCCTCCCCAAGTTCATGGCAGCTTCCCATTACGCATACAACGTACTCAAGATGCCGGGGCCAATAAGCGTCATCTCTGTCCCTGGCGACAAGAAGGACGTGATTATCTGCGCCGACAAGATCTACCGGGATGCAGCAGCCGCAACAGACAGCAACACACTTGCCGCTGAAGCTCCCGAGAGGAAGACCAAGACCAAGTCTGGCAAGAGCTCTGCCGCCCACTCCGGCAAACGCACCTCTTCGGAGTGCTGCGCTGCCGTCGAGGACGCACCGTCGAGCTCCACCGGCAAGTGTAATAAAGGAATGGCAGCTCCACCGGCAACCAAGAAGGTGTCCGCCAAGGAGGACGGCACTGGTGGTACTTTCACCATAAGTGCTACACTCGACCCCAAATAGGAAAGTGCGCTCGGTGCCTTCCTGCGGGCGAATGTCGACGTGTTTGCATGGCAACCGTCTGATATCCCCGGCGTTCCCAGGAAGGTAATTGAGCACAAGCTTCCCCGCGGCCCGTCAAGCAGAAGGTCAGGAAGCAAGCTGTGGAGCGCCAAGAGTTCATTGCCGAGGAGATAAAGAAGTTGGAAGCGGCAGGCCTAGTTAGAGGCGTGATCCATCCTACGTGGTTGGCCAATCCAGTTGTTGTGCGCAAGGCCAATGGGAAGTGGAGACTTTGTATAGACTTCACTGATGTGAATAAAGCATGTCCCAAGGATCCATTCCCCTTGCCGCGTATCGACCAGATTGTTGACTCCACCGCCGGATGTGAGTTGATTTCGTTCCTCGATGCATACTCAGGTTACCACCAGATATTCATGGCCAAGGAAGATGAAGAGAAAACTGCATTCATTACTCCATGTGGCACATACTGCTTCAAACGCATGCCCGTTGGATTGAAGAATGCAGGCTCGACATTTGCAAGGGTGGTGCACACTACTTTTGAGCCACAGATACACAGAAACGTAGAAGCCTACATGGATGATATAGTGGTCAAGAGCAAGAGCAAGGATACCCTGATTCAAGATTTGGAAGAAACCTTTGAGAATCTGCGCAAGATACAGCTCAAGTTGAACCCCGAGAAGTGCGTCTTCGGAGTTCCCTCCGGCAAGCTTCTCGGGTTCTTCGTGTCCCAGAGGGGGATTGAAGCCAATCCCGACAAGATAAAAGCCATCGAGCAGATTGAAGCCCCAAAGCGTGTCAAAGATGTAAGGAGACTTGCTGGTTGTGTGGCCGCCCTCAGCAGGTTTATTTCAAAGTTTGCAGAACGCGCCCTGCCTTTCTTCAAAATCTTGAAAAAGGCAGGTCCTATGAAGTGGACTCCAGAAGCGGAGGCAGCGCTGCAAGACTTGAAAGGATACCTGTCCTCCACTCCAATACTTGTCGCACCTAGGCCACAAGAGAAGTTGCTGCTGTACTTAGCGGTAACCAATCAAGTGGTTAGTGCTGCGTTAGTAGCGGAAAGGGAGGCAGAGGAAGAGCCCACAGCTCCGGCAAGTACTTCCAGTGACAAGCAGGGGGCTTCCCCGACAAGCTCTGGCCCCGACAAGGAGAAGTCTACGCAGGAACAAGGAGAAGTGCGAAAGAAGATGATGCAGCGCCCAGTGTATTTCGTAAGTTCCCTCTTGCAGGGAGCTAGATCAAGATACTCTGGGGTGCAGAAGTTGATTTTCGGCCTCCTCATGGCCTCAAGGAAGCTGCGCCATTACTTCCAAGCACACGAGATAACGGTGGTCACTCGCTTTCCGTTGAAGAGGATATTGCAAAATCCAGAAGCAACAGGCAGGATCGTCGAGTGGGCACTGGAGCTGTCAAGCTTTGGTCTCAAGTTTGAGAGTACTTCAACCATACAGAGCAGAGCTTTGGCAGAGTTCATAGTAGAATGGACCCCCACACCAGATGAAGAAGTTCCAGAGACAAACATCCCCGTCCAAGAAACAAGCCAAGAGTGGATAATGTACTTTGATGGTGCCTTCTCGCTGCAAGGCGCCGGTGCTGGCGTGGTACTCATAGCGCCCACCGGAGAGCACCTCAAGTACGTTGTTCAGATGCACTTTCCCAAGGAGCAAGCGACAAACAATACTGCTGAGTATGAAGGTTTGCTTGCCGGCCTCAGGATTGCGGCCGAACTTGGGATCAAGAAGCTAATTGTCCGGGGAGATTCACAATTGGTGGTCCGACAAGTAAACAAGAGTTACCAGAGCCCTTTGATGGAAGCTTATGTTGATGAAGTGAGGAAGCTTGAAGAGCACTTTGAAGGCCTACAAATGGAGCACGTCCCACGGGCTCAGAATGACGTTGCCGATGGCCTGTCAAAGTGCGCCGCCATTAAGTTACCTGTGGAACCAGGGACCTTCGTGCTCAAGCTAACTCAGCCATCCGTTACACCGTCGATTGGGCAGAACAAGAAGAGGAAGTTGGTCTCCGGTGACTACTTGCCGGCGGATCTTCCCGAAGCCGCCGCCAAGGTCCCCAAGATCAGCAGCCAAAATGCTAAGGAACAGTCTGCTCCTGCGGACCCAAGGGTCTGTACAGTTGAAGCAGGCGTTCCCGACAAGCCTTGCCCCGGCAGGCTTGCCGGGGAACCCTCAGCTCCGGCAGAGCCGCAGGTTCTTGCCGTAGAAGCTGAGGTTCCCGCAGCAGCACTGATGCCTTTAGTCCTTGCTGTTGAGCCTCAGGCTCCAGCATGGGCACAGCAGATCGTCCGTTTTCTTCAAACTGAAGAACTTCCCGACGAGCCAGAAGAGATAGAGAGGATAACCAGACAGTCAAGTATGTACTAGTTCGTCGACAACGAATTGTACAGAAGAAGACTCAACGGCGTCAGGTTGAAATGTATTTCCCGGGAAAATGGACAGAAGCTGTTGGCAGAGATACATGGAGGCATATGCGGCCACCACGTTGGCGCAAGGGCACTTGCCGGGAAGGCGTTCCGGCAAGGGTTCTTTTGGCCAGAAGCCCTCCAAGATGCAACTGCACAAGTAACCAAGTGTGAAGCGTGCCAGTTCCATGCCAAGCAAATTCACTAGCCAGCTCAAGCTCTCCAGAAAATTCCTTTGTCCTGGCCCTTCTCGGTCTGGGGGCTCGATATCCTCGGCCCCTTTCCCCGCGCCGTCGGGGGCTTTGATTACTTGTACGTTGCAATCGACAAGTTCACAAAGTGGCCGGAAGTGGAACCGGTGAGAAAGGTGACATCACAGTCAACAGTCAGGTTCTTCAGGTCAATTGTTTGCCGTTTCGGAATCCCTAACAGGATCATCACTGACAACGGCACACAGTTCACAAGTCGCACCTTCATGCAGTACGTCCAAGACCTTGGTGCTAGGGTCTGCTTTGCTTCTGTTGCTCACCCGAGGAGCAATGGTCAAGCAGAGAGGGCAAACGCTGAAGTGCTGCGCGGACTAAAGACAAGAACCTCCGACAGGCTGCACAAGTGCGGAAGAAATTGGATAGAGGAGTTGCCGGCGGCTCTTTGGTCAATCAGGACGACACCAAATCGAGCCACCGGACAGACACCCTTTGCTCTAGTCTATGGAGCAGAGGCAGTTCTCCCCACGGAACTCGTATACGGGTCTCCTCGAGTGCTCGCTTACGATGAGCTCGAGCAAGAGCAACTGCGGCAAGATGATGCATTGCTCCTTGAGGAGGAACGTCTCCAGGCTGCTGTACGAGCTGCTCGATACCAGCAAGCTTTGCGCCGCTATCATAACCGCAAAGTCAAGGCCAGGAGTCTCGAGGAAGGCGACCTTGTTCTTCGGCGTGTTCAGTCCGCCAAGAATTCCAACAAGTTGACGCCGAAGTGGGAAGGCCCTTATCGGGTGAGACAAGTCACAAGGCCCGGCGCTGTCCGCCTTGAGACCGAAGAAGGCTTACCGGTGAGCAACTCCTGGAACATAGAGCATCTTCGCAAGTTTTACCCATAAGGCGCGGTTGCCGTGATCCGCTCCGGCAACCACCTTTTGTACAAGTCTTGCCGCTGTTGCATGTAAACCTTTGTACAAAGCCGGGCGCAGACCCCGTGCATCAGTAAAACTTTTGTGCTTCGCACTACTTTGTCATTTTCATGCCTTTCCTTTTACTTGCATGCATCATCTAACACCTTGTGCAGCACGCATCCCCGGTAAGCAGTAACAAGCCGCAAGTCTCAATACTTGTGTTTCTTCCTCTTTTTCCTTTCTCTCTTAAAAACAGAAGAAGTGTTCCTCGCGCACAAGTTTGCCGGGGGGAGAGGAGATGGAGGCAGAGACCAAGTGCTGTTCAAAGAAGAAAAGCTTTGCCGGGAAGCAAACGACCCATGAAAGCTAAGTTACCAGAATTTGAGCAGTTCAAATTTTTTATATAAAAATTTCTTTAGTTGTCTTCCTTGAACAACCACACTTTGTATGGAAAACCTGTGCGCGGAGGAACCTACCCGTGGCTACCCGCGCCCTTACTTTGTTTCGAGCACACTCAACGGCTTAAGTGAGCTGCGATAAGTGTCGCGCCCTTACTTCGTTTTCGAGTTCGCTCAGCAAGCTAAGTGTGCTGCGACTAGCTACGGCAAGGTTTCTTGCCGGCAAGGCCTTTGCCAGCAGGCTGCTAAGAGTCCCGCACTCAGCGCTCGCGGCAAGGGTCCTTTTGCCGGCGAGTTCCCTAAAAGCGTAGGGTGGAAAGCATACAAAGTGGAAGGACTGAGCAAGGGAGATAACACTGCGTCAATTGCCCAAAATAAAAGTATATATTACAGAGACAACTTGCCGCTGTTCTAATCAACTACTGCCTATGGCTTAATCTACAGCGGCAAAGGAAGCAGAAAGGAGGAAGTCTAGTCCCTGCGGTCTTCGTCAATCCTCTGGATCTTGCCCACCTTGGCTACGATGTGGGCAACTTGCGCCTTCAGCGCCTCCTGGTCAGCTTCGGCGGCAAGGTCCGGAGGACGTTGACGAGGTTGATGCCGGGGTTGCGGTAGACGATCTTCGACAAGACCCGCTCCATGGTGCCCATGCAGAGCCGACGCGCCTCGTCGGCCAGCTACACGGGGATCTTCTCCCGCAGCCGCGCAAGCGCCGGCGCTACTCCCCTAAAGAACAGACTCAGTTTGGCGCTGTGAGGGAGGCTCTCGTCCGGGGAGTACACGAGGTGCTCCGCTCTCAGCGCCATCATCTCCATGTCAATGTTGGCGGCGGAGGTGACGAGTTCATCAGTACACTGCTCCACTGCCCGGTTGAAGTTGTTCTGCGAGACGGCGGCGCTCTCCACCAAGGCCCTTTCTTTGCGGAGTTCGTTCTTCAGCTTTGTCTCGCGGCCCCGGGCGGCGTCGAGCGAGTCGGTCAGGGTGGAGACCTTCAGCTCTAAATCGGCGATGGAGTTCTTGGCGTCAGTGAGCTCTTGGCCCTTCTCGGAGAGGCGGATTTGCAACTCCGAGTTGGTGTGGGCGTCTTTCTCCCGCGCCACGTTGAGCGCGGTGACCCTTTCCTCGCTCGCCTTCATGTACAGCTCCGTCTGCGCCACCTTGGCCTCTAGATCCTTCTTGGCGGTCTCTGCGGCAGCTGCGGCATCCCTCGCCTCCTTAAGAGCCCCACCGATGGCTTGCTCCCGAGCGGTGAGGTCGTCCTCGTGGGCGTCGAGGTCGACCTTCCGCTGGTTGAGTACTCCTTCCCGCCGAGACAGCTCCTCGGCGGCCAGTCGCTGCTGCTCCTCGACCTCGGCCTTCTCGAGGACGAATGCCTGCTGCGCCCCGGCAAGCTCTTCACGCTCCTCCGCCAAGTTGCGGAGGGCCGCCTGGTTGGCGGCGCGGAGCTCCGCGGCGCGCTTCTCTAGGTCAGCGCCGGCCTTGGCAGCCAGAGCCTCCCGAGACTCCAACTTCGCCTGCCTAGCCCGGTACAGGGCCAGGAGCCGGCGAAGGAGTCGCTCCTCTTCGGGCTCGTCGCTGCTGCCGGGCGCGTCAACGACCTTCAGCCCGGCGGAGGCGAGGACCTCCCCATCGAAGGTCTCTCCCTCCGCGGGTGCTCTTGATGAGGACGCCCACGGGACTTGTATAAAAACCCCGTTGGCGGCCTCCAGGTAGACGCCCTGCCCAGCCGCGGAGGCGGAAGGGTCGGCGGCCAGTGCAGCGTCCGGCGCTCCTGCGGCCTCCGGGCCAGCAGTGCGGTCGCCGGTCCCTTCCCCGGCCGCGGCGTCTGCGGTCGGGGCGGTCTCTTCAGCGGCTGGCTCGTCGGCTCCAGCCATTCCCTCGGCGGCAGTAGCGTTGCCGCCGTCGCCGTGCACCTCCTCCTCAACGGTGGTCTCCGTCTCCATCAGCTCTGGGGCGGGAGGATCTAGCAGAAGAAAAAGAAAAGAAAGAGTCAAGCAAATATCCAAAAAAGACGAATCCAAGAAGAAGAAATTACAAAGTTTACCTTCGCGGGCTTCTTCGACGACGGGGTCCCTCGCCGGGGAATTCTCCCTTGGCGGCGGAGTAGTGGCCCCTGCTGGAGAAGGGCCGCCCGTGCCCTCCCTTGGCGGGGTGCTCACCCTTGGCGGGCTGCTCGCCCTTGGCGGGGTACTCGCCCTTGGCGGAGTACCCGTCCGTGGCGGGACGCTGTCCCTCGCCGGGGAGCTCACCCTTGGCGGGGAAGGTGGAGCAAGCGGCTCGTCGGGGGCAACCTCCTGGTGCTCCTGCGGCTGCGGCTCCACTTCTGCACAAGACAACAAAATATCAGCAATGATAATAACCTCAAGCGCGCCCGACGAGCAGAAAATTGAACACATAGACTTACGCTGGGGGCTGCGCTGGGGGCTGCTCCCCGGAGCGGCAGGCTGATCCGGCAAGTTTGCTGCTGACGCGTCCTCCGTCGCTGCGGTAGGCTCGTCGTCCTCGATGGTGACCACAGGGATCTTGGCCCTCTTCGCCATCCGCTGGGTCAAGGTCCTGGAAACCAAACAAGATCAGAACCAAGCAAGAGAAATCAAGACGAAATCAATGGAAATAGAAAGTGCAAGTGCTTACTCTTCCTCCTCGTCGTCAGAGCTAAGGGCGGAGAAGTCGAACTCCTCCTGGCGCGCTCCGGCGCGAGGAGCTGGAGGGGAAGGCTCCCTCGGGCGCTTGGCGGGCTCCGGGGCTGTGGGCTGTGAAGACCCAGCACCAGTCGTCGCCGAGGCCCGAGGGGCAGAAGGAGCACCAGAGCCGCTCCGGGAAGATCCCCCTCCGCTTGTCGCTCGGGCTCGGGGCACCTCCTTGACGACCTCGCTCGTCGTGGTGGCGCGCGCCGCGCGGCACTTCGGCTGTTGTCGAGGCGCCTGTGGCCTCGCCGGCTCGGCGGCCTTGCGGAGGAGTTTCTTCTGTTGTTGCGGAGGGCTTGGTGGCGGCGGAGAGTTCTCCGAGGATGATGAGGCGTCGTCAAGATTTAGAGACCCGCCAGAGTCTTCGTCAGAATCTCCAGACTCGGCGTCCTCCTCCTCCTCGGCAGGCCCGCTGGACTCGGTACCCTGCCCGGCAGCCTCGCTTGCCCCGGCAACCTCGCTTGCCCCGGCAAGCTTCCAATCAGGCTCCCCGGCGAACTTCTCGGGCGCAATCTTCAGGAGCTTGAGGATTTCTGCCTCCTCAGCCTGGCTCACCGCGTCCGCCGCCTCTGCTTCATCCACGATATATCCGAATTCGCCCGCAGCCGCAGCTGCGGCGGCCTCCTCCATCCTGGAGGCAATATATGCTACATCCCGGTCGGTGGTGTCCCGGGTGAGGCCCTTCTTCTCCTCGGCGTTGCGGGGCTTCTCGACTAAGTTGTCGAAGAAGGCTTGCACGGTTTCCGCTGGAGGCTCCAGCCAAGTGGGGACGACTCCATGCGAGTCGCACTCGGGCATCACCGCGCGGATGGAGCTAAGAGCGGTGTTGTTGCACAGAGGCACCACCCCCCGGGAAGGTTTGAACCACTCCGGGTGGTTGGGGTTGTGCTTAAACAGTTCCCGGACCATCCCCTTTAGCTCCAAGACAGTAAAGTTGTAGTTCAACCCGGGGCGCAGCCTCATGCGGTCCGCCGCATTGCCGAATTCCCAAGCGGGCCTCTTCCTCTCCTGCAGAGGGGCAATGCGGCGGCGGAGGAAATCAGCTCCAACTTCTCCCACAGTCAGATTGGCGACCCGGAGGCGAAGGATCCTGGTGAGGGCGATCTGCAACTTGCTGTCCTCCGGAGCCAAATCGCTCCAATCCTTGCCGCGCACTATCGGAGTTTTGCGCGGCGAGGTAAATTGCTCGGGCTTATCTTCCAGAACCCAGCACCAGTCGGCCCTCCACTCCTCCCACTTGCCGCGGAGCTCTCCTTTCAAGTACGCATCCTTCTTGTTCAACCTAAAGATCCAGGAGATGCCGCCGGAGAGCGGGGATCAGGACTCTACTCTAGGCGTGAAGAAGTGGCGGAAAAGAGCTACATTTGGGTGGACCCCAACATAGTTTTCGCACAGATGTGCGAAAACAGCCATCGTAAGGACGGCGTTGGGGGTGAAATCTAGGAGGTGGAGGCCGTAGGTGTTCATTACATCGCAGAAGAACTCCAAGAACGGAGGCCACAGACCACAGTGGAAGAATGCGGCAAAGTAAAAGTACCCGCCGGGGAACATGTCGATGGCGACGGCAGGGAGGACTCTGGTGCGGGGATGAGCCTTCGTCTCCCTCGCCCAGAACAAGTAATACTTGTCCCGGAGCTCCCTCGCGCCGAGCCCCGGCGGGAAGACCACCCTCTTCCTCCGCATGGCTGCTAACTTCGCCACCTTCTCGGACTTCTCCTTCTTCTCCTTGTCGCCCTTTGCTTTGTCGCTCTTCGGAGCCATGGCGGGGGCAGCAAGGAGGGAGGCTAGGAGGTCGCCGGCGCTGCGGGTGTTGGATGTGGCGGAGTGGGTGGAGCTCGGCTCTCCGTCGACCTTTGTGGAAGCAGAGGGCGACGGGGGTTTCTGGAGATTGAAGACGCAATGAAGGCAATGGAGGGAAACTGCCCCTGCTTCCTCTGCTTTTAAGGGGGAAGTGGGGGACGTTCCGCATTTCCCATTAAAGAACAGGCCACGATCTCTCCCACGACGCCGCAATCGACGCGTGCCGTTAGGGAGGGATGCGGCGGATACGGAAAGGGATACGGCTCGCCATGGGCCGCGTGTGCCCGTGCACTGTCTTGGGCCTGGCCCAACAGCGCTCGGCACCGTGTATGGCCCAGTCCCGGGGGCTCCTGTCGGTGTACTAAAGTAGGGGCACCCTAGTACCCCAACTCGTGCACGGGCAGTAGCAGCTTCCTGCGGCAGGGCTTACCACGTGCTTGCCAAGGCCCGCTCTGGTCCCTATGAAGCCATTCAAGAACAAAGTATCCAAGTTAAGAGACAAGACCCCGGCAAGAGGAGCTTGCCGGGAAGGCCGCACCAGGCTCAAGGTTACCACTCCAACACAAGACCCTGGCAAGAGGAGCTTGCCAGGAAGGCATAGGGATAAGCATCTCAGGAGTTATATCGCGGCGCATCCTGCGCCCCGGCGGGGCCCGGGAAGCGGCAAGCTTCCGGGCCCGGCAAGATAGCGGCCCCGGCAAGGTGCTTGCCGGGGGAAGCTCACACTGTGTGCCTGCGCTCCAGCTCATCCGGCCACGCGTCGCTCTAGGGGCCCTTCCAGGAGCACGTGGCAGATGGCTGTGCAGCCTGAGAGACACGCCGGCGAGCCGCGGTGACGAGGCTACCGCCGTGGCGAACGGAGACGCATGGACAGACGCTTTTGGGGTCGACGGCGACGGGTATTCAATGCCCTTGTCCCCCACCGTCAAGGTTAGGTGAAGACCACTGTTCATACACTGTTCATGCACTGTTACAACTACCACCAAAGTTACATTTTTACCCTTCTCTACGTTGACACCTGTCGGTGACCCCTTTGAGCTATAAAAGAAGGCCCATGCACAACATAGAGGGGGTTGGATCCCAGAAAATCACACACTCCCTCGCTCGGTGTAGCTGGTACTGTAGATCTTCAAGCTCCCGAGCCCAAGAACTTAATACAACAAAAGCAGGAGTAGGGTTTTACGCGTCCGCGCGGCCCGAACCTGGGTAAACTGCCCGCGTGTGCCCCTCGATCTACTCTCCGTGCTCCCTCCGCTCCCTTACCGCAACGTAGAAGGGGCTCCGGTCCCATAGGTGTTCGTGGGAGGACAGTTTCCCCCGACAGCTGGGATCCGATGGATTATGAGATTATGTTCAGATTGATCTTGAGTAATATATTTGATTCACCTCTTTTATATTTATGTTCATAAGTAATTCTTGCATGTTCTTCGTTGTTATTTACTGCTTTGGCCGAGTAGTAGGTAGTGACTCCAAGAGGGAACATTATGCTCGATTGTGGGTTCATGCCCCTCGATGACTAGCTTGAGTGACAGAAACATGAGTCTAGGGGATGTGCTGTTGCCACAAGGGTGAAAACAACGGTGCTTGTGCCCGCGGGTGCAAGGATTGTTTACTTTACGCAAAGTTCTTTTAATGCAGTTGTCTGTTGCATTGAGTTTACACTATGGGTGGGACTCGCAACTTAATACCAGCGAGATGTTCTGGATAGATATCTCAAGGTGGATGATTAGTAGTAGATATTGATGGATTTCGGTCTACTTACTTTGGCGTACCGCCCATGCTTTGAACCTCAACCTTTCTTGCAATGTAATCAGCATTTGTTTGCGCTCGTGGGTCCTATCAATTGCCCAGCTGTAATTCGTTTACCTCACATAGCTGTTTTATCGTCTTTTGGGAGAGAGACATCACTAGTGAACATCATGAGACTCCGGTCCATATTACCATCATTGATCACTTCCGCTATTTACTTTTCGTTATTACTTACTACTGCAAAACATTATCTATCACTACTATCATTGCTTTTAATCCTTTGTGAACTACAAGGCCGGAGGGATTGACAACCTCTCTGTACTCGTTGGGAGCAAAGTTATTTGTATCTGTGTGCAGGTCCACGTTGATTGCTAATCCACGCCGTTAGCAGTTGACACCTACTTGTTGAACCTAGGAGTCTCTGGGGATTCGATCCTTGGCATCTTTACTAAGGGAAAACACTTCCACAACACTACATCTTACACCTTCCACTTGGGGTAACCAACGAGGGGTTCGAGGCCCATCAACAAGCAGTCAGTCCGCTTAGTACAGGCGAAGGTTAGCAAAAGACTGGGAGCGACCAACTAAAAGAGCAATGACGGTTATAATCATGCAGAGCGACAAAGCAACATTGAATCAGGCATGGAAGTTATATCGCTACTCAGAAACTAAAGATCATCAGGGCTTGGTAGACTTTCTTTACAGTCTTAAATATGCGTGAGCATATGCCAAGTCAATCAAAATAAATTCTTGAAGGAAGATATCACTAAACCATACCACATCATAGGCAAAAAAATCATGTTGGTACTCCATTAACACATTGAAACCCCCCCAGCTATTTGAGACTAACCATAAGAAAACATGAACTACTAAGCATCGTTATGCACATAGCATTTTATCATAGACATATCAACCAATGCAACTGAAGTCAACTCTCTTAATAAGATAAGCATGATAACTAAAGAGAGTTCCAGCGACCAACTAAACAAAAGCTCTTTAAAAAGATAAGAATGAAAACTAAGAGCTGAACATGATAGTAGCTATTGAAAGACCAAGAACACACACATCAAGGATAGACATGAAAATTCTATGTTATGTTCTAGGTTGAAGTGGAGCATGTTTCTCTCCCACACAAAGAAAGCTGAGTTCCAACTCGTTATGAAAAGCAAGCAAAGCTAAAGAAAACTAAAAAGGAAACTAAAAGCAAGACGCTCCAAGCATAGCACATAACACATGAAGTGATAAAAATATAGTGGAACGAAAGACGAACTGATAATTGTTCATGGAGAAGGGGATGCACGGGGGCATCCCCAAGCTTAGACGCTTGAGTCTTCTTGAATATTTCTGGGGTTGCATGGGGGCATCCCCAAGCTTGAGCGTTTGACACTCCTGAATCTTTTTATCATCTTCCCTCGCACACTTGAAAACTCCCTTCATACATAACTCATCATAATCTGATTAGCGAGGTTAGTACCCATAATAAAATAATTGTTCCTTGCTGGAAATAAGGATATTCTTGAAGGTCTACTGTTTCTCAAGATTGCCAAAAGGTTTTTGCAAAGAAAAAGCAAGCTCAAGGTTTGCAAAATGAAGGAAAGGCAAAACAGGACAGAATCTGTGAAAAACAGACCAGCAGGTAGTAAATGATTTTTTCGGGGCACTTCTGCAACTCTAATAAAAAAACTCAAAACAGACGCCCGAAAGACAATTGTATAGAGCACGCTGTCGAGAAAATTCAGACCAAAAAGATGATCTGGTGATTTTATACGAATTTTTCTGTCCAAGGACAGAATCTGTTTCCTGGACAACACGTCACAACTTTTGAACTTTCTTGCAATCAGAGGCTACACTTGGCACAAAGCTGAAAAGTAAAGATACAATGATGATGCTACTGTAGTAACAACATCAAGACACAACAAAAGAAAAATAAAATTTTATTCATTATGGGCTGCCTCCCAAAAGCGCTTTCTTTTATGCCTTTAAGCTAGGCATAATGCAAAGAGATCAAGTTTTATCAAGAGTAAAAGAATAGCTAGCCCGTATAACGGACTCAAAAGGTAACTTAATCTTCTTTCTAGGGAAGTGTTCCATCCCTTTCTTGAGAGGAAATTGGAATCTTATATTCTCCTCTTTCGTGTCAATGATAGCACCAACGGTGCGAAGTGTCGGTGTACTAAGGTAGGGGTACCCCAGTACCCCAACTTGTGCACGGGCAGTTGCAGCTTCCCGCGGCAAGATTTACTGCGTGCTCGCCGGAGACCTTCCTGCTCCCTATTTAACCATTCAAAAACAAAGTATACAAGGAAGGAGACCAAGACCCCGGCAAGAGGAGCTTGCCGGGAAGGCCGTGCCAGGCTCAAGACTGCTCCACTAACACAAGGCCCTGGCAAGGGGAGCTTGCCAGGAAGACTAGAAGACAACGCCTTGGCACTATATGTGCCCCGGCAAGGGGCCCGGGGAGCGGCAAGCTCCCGGGCCCGGCAAGATCAAGGCCCCGGCAAGGTGCTTGCCGGGAAGGCTGCGCTGTGTGCCCGCGCTCCAGCTCATCGGCCCGCGCGTCGCCCTGGGGCCTATCCAGGGACGCGTGGCGGATGGCTGTGCAGCCTGGGGTACACGGTGGCACTCCACGATGATAGATCCGTCGCCGTGGCGGACGGAGACGCTAAGGCGGGAGCTTTTGGGGTCGACGGCGACGGGCATTAAATGCCCTTGTCCCCCACTGTTAAAGTAGGTATAGACCACTGTTCTGTACTGTAGCTCCACTGTTCCCGCACTGTTACAACTACCACCTCTTTTACATTTTTACCCCTTTCTCCTACGTTGACACCTGTCGGTGACCCCTTACACTATAAAAGGAGGCCCATGCACAACGTGGAGGGGGTTCGAAACCTAGATCGCTCCCACGCGCGGTGTAGCTGCTTCTTCAAGCTCCCGAGCACTCAACTCAATACACAACCAAGCAGGAGTAGGGTTTTACGCATCCGTGCGGCCCGAACCTGAGTAAAACTGCCCGCGTGTTCGCCACGATCCGCTCTTTGTGCTCCCTCCGCCCTCGTACCGCACAGACAAGGGGCTCCGGTCCCATAGGTGTTCGTGGCGGACAGTTTCCCCCGACATCTTTGGGGGGGAAGAAGACGAAGACCAAGTCCGGCAAGTGCTCTGGGACCCACTCCGGCAACCGCACCTCTTCGGAGTGCTGCGCTGCCGTCGAGGACGTTCCATCGAGCTCCACCGGCAAGAGTAAGAAAGGAATGGCAGCTCCTCCGGCAACCAAGAAAGTGTCCGCAAAGGAGGACGGCACTGGTGGTACCTTCACCATCAGTGCCACTCTTGACAGCAAATAGGAAAGCGCGCTCGTCGCCTTCCTGCGGGCGAATGTCGATGTGTTTGCCTGGCAACCATCTGACATCCCCGGTGTTCCCAGGAAGGTGATTGAGCACAAGCTTGCTGTCTGTCCTCATGCGCGGCCCATCAAGCAGAAAGTGAGGAAGCAAGCCGTGGAGCGCCAAGAGTTCATCAACGAGGAAATCAAGAAGCTAGAGGCAGCAGGCCTAGTTAGAGGTGTGATCCATCCGACGTGGTTGGCAAATCCAGTCGTCGTGCGCAAGGCCAACGGGAAGTGGAGACTGTGTATAGACTTCACCGATGTGAATAAAGCATGTCCCAAAGATCCTTTCCCTTTGCCGCGCATTGACCAGATTGTTGACTCCACTGCCGGATGTGAGCTGCTTTGTTTTCTTGATGCATACTCAGGCTATCATCAGATTTTCATGGCCAAGGAGGATGAAGAGAAGACTGCATTTATCACTCCATGTGGCACTTATTGCTTTATCCGCATGCCATTTGGATTGAAGAATGCAGGCTCAACCTTTGCAAGGGTAGTGTACACTGCTTTTGAGCCACAGATCCACAGGAATGTAGAAGCTTACATGGATGACATCGTGGTAAAGAGCAAGAGCAAAGAAACCCTGATTCAAGACTTGGAAGAAACGTTTCAGAACCTGCGCAGGATACAGCTCAAGCTGAACCCCGAGAAGTGCGTCTTTGGAGTCCCCTCCGGCAAGCTTCTCGGGTTCTTTGTATCACAGAGGGGGATTGAAGCCAACCCCGACAAGATTAAGGCCAATGAGCAGATAGAGACCCCGAAGCGCGTCAAGGATGTCAGAAGGCTTGCAGGTTGTGTTGCTGCCCTCAGTAGGTTCATTTCAAAGTCTGCAGAACGCGCCCTACCTTTCTTCAAAATCTTGAAGAAGGCAGGTCCCATGAGGTGGACTCCGGAAGCGGAGGCGGCGTTGCAGGATTTGAAACGGTACCTGTCCTCCACTCCTATACTTGTCGCACCTAGACCACAGGAAAAGTTGTTGCTATACTTAGCGGCAACCAACCAAGTGGTTAGTGCTGCGTTAGTAGCGGAGAGGGAGTCCGACGAGGAGTCAGCATCACCGGCAAGCGAATCCAGCGACAAGCAGGGGGCTGTCCCGACAAGCTCTGGCCCCGACAAGGATGACTCTGCGCAGGAGCAAGGAGAGGTGCGGAAGAAGATGGTGCAGCGCCCAGTGTATTTTGTAAGTTCCCTTCTCCAGGGGGCTAGGTCAAGATACTCCGGTGTGCAAAAATTGCTTTTCGGCCTCCTCATGGCCTCGAGAAAGCTGCGCCATTACTTCCAAGCCCATGAGATAACAGTGGTCACTCGCTTTCCGTTAAAAAGGATATTGCACAACCCAGAAGCAACAGGCAGGATCGTTGAGTGGGCACTGGAGCTGTCGAGCTTTGGACTCAGGTTTGAAAGTACTTCAACCATACAGAGCCGAGCTTTGGCAGAATTCATAGCTGAGTGGACCCCAACACCAGAAGAAGAAATTCAAGAAACAAGTGTACCCGTACAAGAAGCGACAAGTGAATGGGTAATGTATTTTGACGGTGCCTTCTCGCTGCAAGGCGCCGGTGCTGGCGTGGTGCTCATCGCGCCCACCGGAGAGCACCTCAAATATGTTATCCAGATGCACTTTCCCAGGGAGCAAGCGACAAACAACACTGCAGAATATGAAGGCTTGCTCGCCGGCCTCAGGGTTGCGGCCGAACTTGGGATCAGAAAGCTGATTGTGCGGGGCGATTCTCAGTTGGTGGTCCGACAAGTTAACAAGAGCTATCAGAGCCCTTTGATGGAAGCATATGTCGATGAAGTGAGGAAGCTTGAAGAGCACTTTGAAGGTCTGCAGATGGAGCACGTCCCGAGGGCTCAAAATGAGATTGCAGATGGCCTTTCAAAGTGCGCCGCGATGAAGTTACCTGTGGAACCAGGGACCTTCTTACTTAAGCTGACTCAGCCATCCGTTACACCATCAATTGGGCAATCCAAGAAGAGAAAGTTGGTCTCCGGCGACTACTTGCCGGCGGATCTTCCTGAGACCGCCGCCAAGGTTCCCAAGACCAACAACCAGAACGCTGAGGAACAGTTTGCTCCTGCAAGGCCTCGGGTTTGTACAGTCGAAGCAAACGTTCCCGGCAAGCCTCGCCCCGGTGAGCTTGCCGGGGGACCGTCAGCTCCGGCAGAACCAGAGGTCCTTGCCGTAGAAGCTGAGGTTCCCGCAGCGGCCCTCGAGCCTTTAGTCCTTGTCGTCGAGCCTCGGGCTCCAGCATGGGCGCAGCAGATCGTCCGTTTTTTGCAAACTGGAGAACTTCCCGACGACCCTCAAGAGATAGAGAAGATAACCAGGCAGTCAAGTATGTATCAGTTCGTGGATAACGAGCTGTACAGAAGAAGACTCAACGGTGTCAGGTTGAAGTGCATCTCCAGAGAAGATGGACAGAAGCTGTTGGCGGAAATACACGGAGGCATATGCGGCCACCACATTGGCGCAAGGGCGCTTGCCGGGAAAGCTTTCCGGCAAGGGTTCTTTTGGCAAGAAGCCCTCCAAGATGCAACTGCACTAGTAACCAAGTGTGAAGCGTGCCAGTACCATGCAAAGCAAATCCATCAGCCAGCTCAAGCTCTCCAAACAATCCCTTTGTCATGGCCCTTCTCGGTCTGGGGGCTCGATATCCTCGGCCCTTTCCCTCGCGCTGCCGGGGGCTTTGAGTACTTGTACGTTGCAATCGACAAGTTCACAAAGTGGCCAGAAGTGGAGCCAATGAGGAAGGTGACAGCACAGTCAGCAGTCAGGTTCTTCAGGTCGATTGTTTGCCGTTTCGGGATCCCTAACAGGATAATCACCGACAACGGTACGCAATTCACTAGTCGCACCTTCATGCAGTACGTCCAAGACCTTGGCGCCAAGGTCTGTTTCGCTTCTGTTGCTCACCCGAGGAGCAACGGTCAAGCGGAGAGGGCAAATGCTGAAGTGCTGCGCGGACTCAAGACAAGGACCTTTGACAGGCTGCGCAGGTGCGGAAGAAATTGGATAGAGGAGCTCCCGGCGGCTCTTTGGTCAATCAGAACGACACCAAGTCGAGCCACCGGACAGACACCATTTGCTCTAGTCTATGGAGCAGAAGCAGTTCTCCCCACGGAACTCGTATACGGATCTCCTCGAGTGCTCGCTTATGATGAGCTCGAGCAAGAGCAACTGCGGCAAGATGACGCATTGCTCCTTGAGGAGGGACGTCTCCAGGCTACTGTACGAGCTGCTCGATACCAGCAAGCTTTGCGCCGCTACCATAGCCGCAAAGTCAAGGCCAGGAGTCTCGAGGAAGGAGACCTTGTTCTTCGGCGCGTTCAGTCCGCCAAGAATTCCAACAAGTTGACGCCGAAGTGGGAAGGCCCTTATCGGGTGAGACAAGTTACGAGGCCCGGCGCTGTCCGCCTCGAGACCGAAGAAGGCTTACCGGTGAGCAACTCCTGGAACATAGAGCATCTTCGCAAGTTTCACCCCTAAGGCGCGGTTGCCGTGATCCGCTCCGGCAACCACCTTTTGTACAAGCTTTGCCGCTGTCGCATGTAACCCTTTGTACAAAGCCGGGCGCAGGCCCCGTGCATCAGTAAAGTTTTCGTGTTTCTCGCATCGATTGCCTTTTGCATGCTTCTCTTTGCTATTTGCATGATTCTGTTTGACATTTGATGCAACACTCAAGTATACGGTAAGCATTAGCACGCCGAAAGGCCAGATACTTGTTTCCCTCTCCCTTTTTCTTTCCTCTTAAACAGAAGGAACGTTCCTCGCGCACAAGTTTGCCGGGGGGGGGGGGGGGGGGGGGGGGGGGGGGGG
>LR738714.1:744123493-744182384 GCA_902687465.1 Secale cereale
AAGGAGGTGGAGGAGGAGCCAAGTGCTGTTTAAGAAAGAGAAGCCTTACCGGAAAACAAGCAATATAAGCAAGCAGCATATGAAAGATAAGTGTTGTTAGAATTTGACCAGTTCAAATTTTAAATTTTAGTTGTCTTCCTTGAACGATCACATTTTGTATGGAAAACCTGTGCGCGGAGGAACCTACCCGTAGCTTGCCGCACCCTTATCTTGTTTTCGAGTTCACTCAACGATTTAAGTGAGCTGCGACAAGTGTCGCGCCCTTGCTTCGTTTCCGAGTACGCTCAGCAAGCTAAGTGCGTTGCGACCAGCTGCGGCAAGGTTGCTTGCCGGCGAAGACCTTGGCCAGCAGGCTGCTCAGAGTCCAGCGCTCAGCGCTCGCGGCAAAGGCCCTTTGCCGACAAGCTTCCCGGGAGCGTAGGGTGAAAAACATACAAAGTCGAAGATTGAGACAAGGAAGATAACATTGCACTGATTGATCAAAATAAAATAAATATCTTACAAAGGATAGTTTGTCGCGATGGACTAATAGGTTCATGACATAATGTGCAGCAACAAAAAGATAAAGATAATGGAGCCCTAGTCTATGCGGTCGCCTTCCTTCCTGCCAAGCTTTGCCACCTTGGCGATGATGTGGCCGACCTGCTCCTTCAAGGCCTCCGTGTCTGCATCTGCCGGCAAGCTGCGAAGAACGTTCGAGAGGTTGATTCCCGGGTTGCGGTACACGATCTTCGTCAGCACCCGCTCCAGAGTTCCCGCGCAGAGCCGGCGCGACTCCTCGGCCAGCTGCGCGGGGATGCGGTTCCGGAGACTTGCAAGAGCCGGCGCGACCCCTCTGAAGAAGAGGCTGAGCCTGGCGCTGTGTGGGAGATCCGGATCCGGCGAGTAGATAAGATGCTCGACCTTCAACGCCAGCAACTCCTGGTCAATATTGGACGCAGAAGAAACCAGCTCTTCGGTCCACACTTCAATAGTTTGCCGGAAGAGCTCGGACGCCTTGTTGACGTTCTCCACCAAGGTCCGCTCCTTGCGGAGCTCATCCTTCAACTTGGTCTCCTGAGCTCGGGCGGCGTCGAGCGATTCCTTCAGAGTGGTGACCTTCAGCTCCAAGTCCTCAATGGAGTCCTTGGCGGCCTTCAGCTTGTCGCCCCTCTTTGATAGACTCACCTGAAGCTCGGAATTTGTGTGAGCGTCCTTCTCGCGCTCCAAGATGAGCGCGGCAACCTTCTCGGCGCTCACCTTCATCGCCTTCTCCAACCGTTCAACCTTGGCGGCGAGCTCTTTCTTGGCGTCTTCCGCGGCAACCGCAGCGGCTTTCGCCTCCTTTAGCTCTCCGCCAAGGGCAGCCTCGCGGGCGGCAAGGTCCTCCTCATGGGAGTCCAGCTCGACCTTCCGCTGCGCGAGCTCTCCCTCTCGCCGGGACATCTCCACCCCGGCGAGACGCTGCTGCTCTTCAGTTTCAGCCTTCTCGAGCACCCACTCCTGGTACTCGCCGGCGAGACGCTCACGCTCCTCCGCCACCTGGCGGAGGGCAGCCTGATTGGCGGCGCTGAGCTCCGCCGCACGCTTCTCCATTTCCGCCGCGGCCTTGGCGGCAAGGGCCTCCCGGGAGGCGAGCTTCGCCTGCCTGGCCCGGTAAAGGGCCAGGAGCTGGTGGAGCAACCACTCCTCCTCGGGCCCCTCACTCCCGCCAGGCGCTTGGACGATCTTCAGGCCTGCGGAGGCGAGGACTTCTCCGTCGAATGCCTCGCCCTCCGCAGGAGCTCGCGACGAAGACCCCCATGGCATCTGGATGAAGACGCCGTTGGGGGCCTCGAGATAGTACCTCTGCTCCTCGCCGGCGGAGGGGCCGGTGGCCGGTGCAGCATCCGATGCTCCCGCCGCCTCCGGGTCGGCGGTGCGGCCACCGTCCCCCTCCCCGGCCGCTGCGTCCGCAGCCGGAGCAGTCTCTTGCGCGGCCGGCTCGGCGGCCTCGTTCACCTCCTCGACGACTGGAGCGTCGCCGCCGCCGCCCTGCGCGTCCTCCTCCTCGAGGATGATCACCTCCGTCTCCATGGGCACAGGAGGAGGAAGATCTAGAAAGAAGAAGAAGAGAAAGAAGTTCAAGACTCAAGCAAATATCCAAAAAAGAGACAAGCCAAGAAGACAAGTCACAAAGCTTACCTTGGCGGACGTCCTCAGCGGCGGGCTCCCTCGCCGGGGAGCTCGGCCTCGTCGGAGTAATCACCCTCGCCGGGGAGCTTGGCCTTGGCGGGGTGGCCGCCCTCGCCGGGCTGCTCGCCCCAGGCGGGGTACTCTGCCTCGGCGGAGTACCCACCCTGGGCGGAGCACTCTCCCTTGCCGGAGAGATCTGCCTTGGCGGGGATGGCGGGGCCTGCGGCTCCTCAGCGGTGGACTCCGGGCGCTCTTCCCGCGCGGCTCCACCTCTGCACGGAACAAGACAAGAGATGTCAAGACACGAAGACAAAATCAAATCCTCAGGCGCTCCCCGACAAGCGAAAAAAGAGGACCCCAGACTTACGCTGGGGGCTGCGCTGCGGGCTGCGCTGGGGGCTGCTCATCGGAGCAGCGCTCGAGTCCGGCAGGCTCGGCTCCGGCACACCCCCTGTTGCCGCTGCTGCTGAGCCTTCCGCGACCTCGGCCTCGGGCGCCTTGGCCTTCTTCGCTGCGCGATGGGCCAGGGTCCTGAAATCAGAACAGTAGACAGAGTCAGCATCAACAGAAAAATCAAGACAGAAATCAAGAAGATATAAGGATTCGAATCCTTACTCTTGGTCCTCCTCGTCGTCCTCGCTCAGGGCGGAGAAATCATACTCCACCGTGGGCGCGTCGGCGCGAGGAGCGGAAGACGAAGGCTCCCTTGCGCGCTTGGTGTTCACCGGGGCTGGGGGCTGCGAAGACCCAGCCCCTGTGGTCGCCGGCGCCCGAGGAGCGGGCGGAGCCGCTGCTCCGCTCCGAGAAGACCCCTGCCGGCTCGCTGCCGGCCTGCGTGGCGCCTCAGTTGTGGTCCGCGCACGGGCCGCCTCCGCTGCGGCCGGTGCGCCGGACGACCTTGGCGCGGCTTGGCTCCCCCGGGGGGCTGCCCGGCGAGGTGGCTGTTGCCGGGGCGCCTGCGCTCTTTCCCCCGTCGCCGCCTTGCGGAGGCGCTTCGCCGGGGACTGCCTCGGGCTTGCCGGGGGCGGGGAGCTCTCCGACGAGGAGAGGTCGTCGGCGTACAATTCCGTGGATCCGCCGGAGTCCTCGGCCTCCTCCTCCTCCTCCTCCTCTGCCCCGGTCGGCTCGCTGGGCCCAGCATCCAGCGCTGCGGCCCTCTTTCCCTTGGCGCCTCCGCCTCTCGCGGCGCCTCTACTCCCTCCGGCGGTACCCTCCATTGCCGCGGCCTCGGTTGCGATCCCGCTGATCCCGGAGTGCCTCAACGAGGGAACCCCGGCAAGCGCGTCGGGAGGCAGATCCAGCAACCTGCGGATCTCCGCCTCCTCCGCCTGGGTGGACGCGTCCTCAACCTCCGCCTCCTCCGGCGAATATCCGAAAACTCCTGCCGCCGCGGCTGCGGCGGCCTCCTCGGCCCGAGAAGCAATGTAGGCGATCTCCTGGTCGGTGGTGGCCCGCGTGTGCAGCTTGAGGTCCTCCTTGTCCTTCGCCACCTCTTCAAGGTTGTCGTAGAAGTTGAGGACGTCGATGGGATTCGGAGCAAGCCATGTACGGTCCACGCCGTGCGAGTCGCACATGGGCATCATGGCGAGGATCCGATCCCTGACGGCGCTGTTGCAGAGCGGCACCACTCCCCGGGGAGTCCTGAACCACTCGGGGTGCGTCGGGTCGTATTTGAAGAGTTCCCGTACCATTCCCCGCAGCTCCAGCGTGGTGAAGTTGAAGTTGAGCCCGGGGCGCAGCCTCATGATGTCTGCCGGGCCGCCGTACTCCCAAGCCGGCCTCTTCCGGTCTTGGAGAGGGGCGATGCGCCGGCGGAGGAAATCTGCGCCCACCTCGGCAACTGACAGATTGGCCAAGCGAAGACGAAGAATCCGGACGAGGGCGATGTTGAGCTTGACGTCGTCCGAGTCCAGATCACTCCAATCCCTGCCGCGCACGATGGGCGTTGTGCGCGGCGCGGTGAAGGCTTGCGGCTGGTCTTCTACAATCCAGCACCACTCCGCTCGCCATTCCTCCCACTTGCCGCGGAGCTCCCCCGGCAGGTACGCACCCTTCTTATTGAGACGGAAGACCCAAGAAATTCCTCCGGAGAGGGGGGCATCGGCCTCGGCTCTAGGAGTGAAGAAGTGTCTAAAGAGTGCTACATTGGGGTGGACTCCTATGAAGTTTTCGCACATGTGTGCGAAAACAGCCATGGTGAGAATGGCGTTGGGGGTGAAGTCAAGCAGATGGAAGCCATATGTATTCATGACGTCGCAAAAGAAGTTTGAGAAAGGTGGACAGAGACCACAATGAAAGAAAGCAGCGAAGAAATGGTACCCGCCGGGATAGCTGTCCTTGGCGGCGGCCGGGTATGCTCGCGTGCGGGGATGCGCGTCGGTTCTCTTGGACCAGAACAAGTAGTACTTGTTCCAGAGTTCCCGCACGCCGAGCTTCGGCGGGAAGACGACGTGCCGCTTCCGGTACGCGATGAGCTTGGCCGCTTGCTCCGATTTCTCCTTCTTGGCCTTCTCCGCCTTCGCCTTGTCGGTCTTTGGGGCCATGGCGGACGCGGTGGAAGGAAGGGGACGAAGAGCTCGGCGGCGGCGGAGATGTGGAGGCAGAGCGCAAGAGGGAATCTTTTGCAGGAGGAAGACGACGTAATGAGAGCGTAAGGAGGGGAACCGCGCCCGCTACCTCTGCTTTTATGGGGGAGTGGGGGGGCGTTTCGCTCTTTCCATTAAGAGATCGTGGGCACGTCCCATCCCACGGCGCCGCAATCGACGCGTGCCGTTACCGTGGGGTGCGGCGGATATGGAAGTGGATTCGGCGCGCCGCGGGCCGCGGGTGCCCGTGCACTGTTTTGGGCCTGGCCCAACAGCGCTCGGCACCGTGTGTGGCCCAGGCCCGGGGGCTCCTGTCGGTGTACTAAGGTAGGGGTACCCCAGTACCCCAACTTGTGCACGGGCAGTTGCAGCTTCCCGCGGCAAGATTTACTGCGTGCTCGCCGGAGACCTTCCTGCTCCCTATTTAACCATTCAAAAACAAAGTATACAAGGAAGGAGACCAAGACCCCGGCAAGAGGAGCTTGCCGGGAAGGCCGTGCCAGGCTCAAGACTGCTCCACTAACACAAGGCCCTGGCAAGGGGAGCTTGCCAGGAAGACTAGAAGACAATGCCTTGGCACTATATGTGCCCCGGCAAGGGGCCCGGGGAGCGGCAAGCTCCCGGGCCCGGCAAGATCAAGGCCCCGGCAAGGTGCTTGCCGGGAAGGCTGCGCTGTGTGCCCGCGCTCCAGCTCATCGGCCCGCGCGTCGCCCTGGGGCCTATCCAGGGACGCGTGGCGGATGGCTGTGCAGCCTGGGGTACACGGTGGCACTCCACGATGATAGATCCGTCGCCGTGGCGGACGGAGACGCTAAGGCGGGAGCTTTTGGGGTCGACGGCGACGGGCATTAAATGCCCTTGCCCCCCACTGTTAAAGTAGGTATAGACCACTGTTCTGTACTGTAGCTCCACTGTTCCCGCACTGTTACAACTACCACCTCTTTTACATTTTTACCCCTTTCTCCTACGTTGACACCTGTCCGTGACCCCTTACACTATAAAAGGAGGCCCATGCACAACGTGGAGGGGGTTCGAAACCTAGATCGCTCCCACGCGCGGTGTAGCTGCTTCTTCAAGCTCCCGAGCACTCAACTCAATACACAACCAAGCAGGAGTAGGGTTTTACGCATCCGTGCGGCCCGAACCTGGGTAAAACTGCCCGCGTGTTCGCCACGATCCGCTCTTTGTGCTCCCTCCGCCCTCGTACCGCACAGACAAGGGGCTCCGGTCCCATAGGTGTTCGTGGCGGACAGTTTCCCCCGACACGAAGAAAAGGTCGTCCCAAAATAATTGGACAAGAAGGTTCACATTCAATATCCATAATAGTAAAATCAACGGGAACGTAATTGTCATTGACAATGATAAGAACATCGTCGATCCTCCCCAAAGGTTTCTTTATGGAAGAATCAACAAGACGAACACCAAAAGAACAAGAATCAAAAGGTTTCAATTTAAGCATATCATATATTCTTTTGGGCATAACGGAGGTACTAGCTCCAACATCACATAAAGCATAGCAAGAGAAGTTATTAAACTTAATTTTAATCATAGGATCCCAACCATCTTCTAGCTTTCTAGGTATGGAGGCTTCTACTCTAAGTTTCTCCTCCCTAGCTTTGATGAGAGCATTAGTGATATGCTCTGTGAAGGCAAGATTAAGCGTGCTAGTGCGGGGATCTCTAGACATCTTGTGAAGGAAATCAATAACTTCGGTAAGAGTGCAATTATCAAAATCAAGGTCACTACTATCAAGTAAAGAGGTAGTGGTGTCCTTTAGGCTCACTTGTTTGGTAGTTTCTATAGTCATAGCATCACCATTAATAGGTCCAATGGGACCAGGAGTGCATTGGGTGCTAAGAGTTTGGATATCCACAACAACTTGGATGTAGCAACAGTGTGGTGGGTAGGAAGGCTCTTAATTCTATCTTCTTCCTCCTTTAGGGGTGCAACCACTTCGGGTTTAGTTGCCATTTGGTTTATCAAAGTGGCTTGTGTGTGGGACATATTGGAAACTTGGGTCTCAGTGATAGTGAGCCTAGTCTGGAGTTTAGAAATCTCAATATTTAGGCTCTCTAGTTGTCTACCAATGTCTTGCAAGATAGCAGTATGCTCATTTAATTGCCTCGAGAAGGTCTTGTTTTGTTCATATTGGGTGTGCATGTAGTTCTTAGTGGCCTTCTCTATTTCTAGAAGTTTCTCATAACCAGACATGTCTCTATCTCTTTGGTTGGAGTTCTTGGTGCTAGGATAAGCATTGTTGTTCCCATAAGAATTAGAGGGGAACGGTCTAGGATCGCTACCAAAATTACTCCTATAAGCATTGTTATTAAAATTGTTTCTAGAGATAAAGTTCACATCTACTTGTTTTTGAGCAATCAAAGAATTTAAAGGAACATCACGAGGATCAATAGAAGATTGCTTCGAAAGTAGAGACATGATCAAGTCAACTTTTTCATTTAGGGAGGAAATCTCCTCGACAGAGTTTACCTTCCTACCTGTTGGAGCGCGTTCCGTGTGCCATTGGGAATAATTGGTCATCATCTCATCGAGAAGCTTCGTGGCAGCACCAAGTGTAGTTGACATAAAGGTTCCTCCCGCGGCTGAATCTAACAAGTTCCGCGAGGTAAAGTTCAAGCCTGCATAAAAAGTTTGGATAAGCATCCAAGTAGTCAAACCATGAGTAGGGCAGTTCTTGACAAGAGATTTCATGCGTTCCCAAGCTTGGGCAACGTGTTCATTATCCAATTGTTTGAAATTCATTATGTTACTTCTTAGTTGGATAATTTTAGCAGGTGGATAGTATTTTCCAATAAAAACATCTTTGCACTTGTCCCAAGAATCTATGCTATTTCTAGGCAAGGATTGAAACCAAATTTTAGCTCCTCCTCTCAAGGAGAAAGGAAAAAAGCTTAAGCTTAACAATATTACCATCTATTTCTTGGTACTTTTGCATATCACAGAGTTCAACAAAGTTGTTTAAGTGTAAAGCAGCATCATCTCCAGCACCAGAGAATTGATCTTTCATAACTAAGTTCAGTAAAGCAGGTTTAATTTCATAAGAAGGTGCTGAAGTGGTAGGTGTAGTGATAGGTGTGCAAATAAAGTCATCGTTGTTATGACTAGTGAAGTCACACAACTTGGTGTTCTCGGTGGAACCCATAGCAGCAAGCAAGCAAGATAACTATTTTTGTGATTTTCGATAAAAGATACTAAAGCAAAACTGAAAGGTAAACTAACAAGACTAAAAAGCAAAGGTAAAAGATAGCGTGCAACTCCCCTATCTTGAAGAGTGGAGTCCCCGGCGATGGCGCCAGAAAACTTTGCTTGATGGCTTCTCGCCCCTCGTTGGTTACCCCAAGTGGAAGGTTTGAGATGCAGTGTAGCGGTAGTTTTCCCTTGGCTAAGATACCAAGGATCGAATTCCCCTGAGACTCCAAGGTTCAACAAGAAGGTGTCAACTGCTAATGGCGCCAGATCCTTAGCAATTAACCGGACCTGCACACAGATACAAATAACTTTGCTCTCAACGAGTACAGAGAGGTTGTCAATCCCTCCGGCCTTGTCGTTTACAAAGGATCAATCGCAAGAGATAATGGTGATAGGTATTGCTGCAACTAGTATGTAAAAAGCAGAAAGTAAATAGCGGATGTGATCAGTGATGGTAATATGGACCGGGGTCCCATGATGTTCACTAGTGATGTCTCTCTCCCAAAAGACGATAAAACAGCTATGTGAGGTAAACGAATTACAGCTGGGCAATTGACATGATTATGTGCGCAAACCAATGCTAACTATGTTGTAAGAAAGGTAGAGGTTCAAAGCATGGGCGGTACGCCAAGGCAAGTAGACCGAAATCCATCTGCATCTACTACTAATCATCCACCTTGACATATCTATCCAGAACATCTCGCTGGTATTAAGTTGCGAGTCCCACCCATAGTGTAAACTCAAAGCAACAGATAACTGCATTAAAAGAACTTTGCATAAAGTAAACAATCCTTGCACCCGCGAGTACAAGCACCGTTGTTTTCCCCCTTGTGGCAACAGCACATCCCCTACACTCATGTTTCTGTCACTCAAACTAGTCATCGAGGGGCATGAACCCACAATCAAGCATAACGTTCCCTCTTGGAGTTACTACCTACTACTCGGCCAAAGCAATAAATAGCAACGGAGAACATGCAAGAATTACTCAAGAACATAAATATAAAAGAGGTAAATCAAATATATTACTCACACACAATCTGAACATAATCTCACAATCCATCGGATCCCAGCAAACTCATCATAGCAACAGCATAAGGATTACATATGTGCCTCGATCATCTAGGGCAGCTCATGAGGTCTAATTAGTGAAGCACAAAGAGGGGAGGAGAACATCACATAGCTACTGGTCATGGACCCATGGTCCAAGGGAGACTACTCACAACTCATCTGGGAGGCGTCCATGGTGGTGGAGAGGCTCCCGGTGGTGATCCTCCCCCCCGGCAGGGTGCCGGGAAGAGTTCTCCTGGTGCTCCCGATCTTGGAAGCGCGGCGGCGGAGGAACAGAGATGAGATCGCGAAAAAGGGTTCCGTCCTCGAGGGTTTCGGGACGCGGTGTAAATATATGCCAAAGGGGGGCATCAGCGGAGACCTGGGGGGCCCAGGCGCCCCCCCGGCGCGGCCAGGAGGGGGGCCGCGCCACCAGGGCGCCTGGAGCCCTGGTGGCCCCCCTCTGGCCCTACTTTGGCCGCAAGGAAGCTTCCGGAACGCTGATTTTTTATATAATTTTTCCGGGATTTTTCTGGCAGTTTACGTGATGGGAAAACCTGAAATACAAAAACAACAGAAAACAGAAACTGGCACTGGGGTGCACTGAGTTAATAGGTTAGTCCAAATATGATCAAAAGTGTATGGAAGTGTATAAATATCATAGCAATATCACACAAAAGAGGCATGGAGCAAGCAGAAATTATAGATACGTTTTGGACGTATCACGGCCTGACGCAGAAGTTGCTAAGGTGAAGGATCAGATAGCTCAATCCAAGGTAGATCTGGCAGCTGAAAACACCAGGATGGCTGCAGAGCGGGCCGAGTTGGATGCACAAGCTTATTGGCTTATGTTGGATCAGAATGCGTCAAATGATGTAATGAGGAGAAGATACCGATCTCACCTGCCTCCGGTTTACAAGGCCAGGAATCTCTTTAACACGCCAGAGCAGGAACTAGCAATCAGCCAGTGCTAAACCGGGTGGAAGCACCTGGAACGGGGGCGCCGGTCCAGCCGCGCCCAACGAACCCGCTTCGTTAGAACATCCCGTCACAACTTGTGTCGATGCCTCCGGGTCATTACTCCAACCCGTTGGATAACATAGTTGCTGCCGCTTCATGATTGGTGACCCTCCCAATTAAAGGCGAGTCCCCCGTAGCAGTTGTGATGCGACGGGCTAGGGAGCTCCTTCAGACGGCTTTGACTCAGCAGCAGGCTTATTCGTACAGTCGCAAGAGGATTCATTCCACCCCCGCCCAAGCCAGAGTTACAACAGGCATGTGGATGAACCGGCCGAATCAAGAAGTGCGCGGAACCGTTACCCGCCTCGGGGGCATAACCCGACGGGTGGTGGCGTTAATGCTAAGGATATAGTGGATTAGGGTAGAGAATGCCGAGAAGACGAGTTAGAGGCACAATACACGGCCCGTCAACTTACCCCGGTTCGTCCAACCACTTTGGTGGAACCATGAGTTACCTCCAGTTCTTTGGGGCTGCCGTGTCTCACCCCAGCTTTACGTAATGTACGGCTGCCCAAGGATTTTAAAGGCCCTCGAAAAGTGCCCAATTACTCGGTCGATTTATCCCCCGAGTCATGGGTTGAAAGCTATGAGATGGCGATGGAGATGCTGGATGTGGACGATGTGGCATGTGCTAAATAATTCAGCATGATGTTGGAAGGAACAACTCGTACTTGGCTGAAAAGTTTGCCGGCTAACTCTATTGGGTCATGGGCCGAGTTAAGGGCCCGGTTTATCCAGAATTTCAAAGACACATGCAAGCAGCCCATGTCAATTGTGGACTTAGCTGCCTGTGTCCAAGGAGAGAATGAATCAACAAGCCATTGGGTACGCCGGGTTTCAGAAATCTTGCATTCATCGGACCGTATCAATGCCGATACAATAGTCTTAACGTTGGAAGGCAATTGCCGGTTCATGCCTCGGAAGTTAAAGTTGGGATGGCTCAAGCATCACTGCAATTACATGGGAACGCTCATGGCAGCTCTGGTTAAGTACGCCGACGCTGATAGTATCAAGGACCCTGAGTCTGACGATGAAAAACCAGGAAAGGGAAAGAAGAACGGCAAAGGGCAGCAGCATAACCCGGCGGGCCATGGAAAAGCGGTAAGCGTAAGGCGGATAACAATTCAGATTTTGTGGCTAACACCAGCACGCAGAATGATGGTCAGTGTCATAAGGGTAGGCCGCCCCTGCGGAGCGGAGGAGCAGGTATCAATCCTGACCGCCCATTAAATCAGCCTTGCCCGGTGCACGAAACGAAAGAAAGGCCAGCTACGCACCTCTGGAAGGATTGCTTTATTATGCGAGAGTTCAAAAATTCAGATCGTTTCCAATATGATCATGGACCGTCCGGTGGTTCAGGGCCCGGTTCTCATGGGGCGAGTTATGGTGGAGGCAGTTCTGGCTCAGGATTTCAAGGCAATCAAAGCGGGCATGGCAATCCGGGTAGTCAAGGCAGCCAGGGTGGTTATAATCATCAGGGGAATCATCAACAACAACAGTCGGGTTACCAGAGCAACCCGAAGCAGTTGAATAGTGGGCAATATCATGTCTTCACCACTACCCTAGGTAAGCGCGACCAGAAGCTTCATAAAAGGGTAGTGAACTCCGTTGAACCGGTGGCGCCCCGTTACTTACGCTAGTCTGAATAGCCCATTGTGTGGAATCAAGAGGATCATCCGCCCCGGGTTGATAATCCGGGTCATCTGACATTGGTGGTGGCACCTCAGGTTGGAGGGTATAAGTTCGCCAAGTGTCAGGGAAACTGATCGCCCACGAACACCTATGGGACCGGAGCCCCTTCTACGGTACGGTGAGGGAGCGGAGGGAGCACAAAGAGCAGATCGAGGGGCGCACGCGAGCAGTTTACCCAGGTTCGGGCCGCACGGATGCGTAAAACCCTACTCCTGCCTTTGGTTGTATTGAGTTCTTGAGCTCGGGAGCTTGAAGATCTACAGTACTAGCTACACCGAGCGCGGGAGTGATCAAGTTTCTGGAATCCAACCCCCTTTACGTTGTGCATGGGCCTCCTTTTATAGCTCAAAGGGGTCACCGACAGGTGTCAACGTAGATGAGGGTAAAAGTGTAAAATTGGTGGTAGATGGAACAGTGCATGAACAGTGGTCTATACCTAACCCTGATGGTGGGGGACAAGGGCATTGAATGCCCGTCGCCATCACCCCAAAAGCGTCCGCCTGGGCGTCTCCGTTCGCCACGACGATGGCCTCGTCACTGCGGCTTGCCACCGTGTACCCCAGGCTACACAGCCATCTGCCACGTGCCCCTGGAAGGGCCCCAGGGTGACGCGTGGCCAGATGAGCTGGAGTGCAGGCACACAGCGTAAGCCTCCCCCGGCAAGCACCTTGCCGGGGTTGCTATCTTGCCGGGCCCGGAAGCTTGTCGCTCTCCGGGTCCTGCCGGGGCGCGTGATGCGCCACGATATATCTTCTGAGGTGCTGTTCTTTGGCCTTCCTGGCAAGCTTCTCTTGCCAGGGTCTTGTGTTGGAATGATAAACTTGAGCCTGGTGCGGCCTTCCCGGCAAGCTCCTCTTGTCGGGGTCTTGTCTCTTAACTTGAATACTTTGTTCTTGAATGGCTTCAAGGGGTCCAGAGTGGGCTTTGGCGGGCGCGTGGTGAGCCAGACCACGGGACGCTGCTACTGCCCATGCACAAGTCGGGATACTAAGGTACCCCTACTTTAGTACACCGACACCAAGGTGCTCATGGATGGGGGGGAGCAGTATCAACATCCTTTATTATGAAACCTTCCGTCCCATGGGGTTAACAGATAAAAATCTTAAACCGCCAAACATCGTTTTCCATGGTGTGGTGCGTGGTAAATCAGCATATCCAGTTGGTAAGATAGCTCTGGAGGTTACCTTTGGAGATTGATACGTCTCCAACGTATCTATAATTTTTTATTGTTCCATGCTATTATATATGATGTTTTGGATGTTTAATGGGCTTTATTATACACTTTTATATTATTTTTAGGACTAACCTATTAACCCAAAGGCCTAGTCTAGATTGCTGTTTTTTTTGCCTATTTCAGGGTTTCCCAGAAAAGGAATATCAAACGTAGTCAAAACGGAATGAAACCTTCGGGAGAGATATTTTTGGAACGATATCTTCACGGGAGACTTGAGAACCAAGGCAGAGGGGACACGTGGTGTCCACGAGGGTGGGGCGAGGGACTCGCGCGTGGTCTCCTACTGGATTGATACCTTGGTTCTCAAAAACTAAGGGAAATACTTACGCTACTGTGCTGCATCACCCTTTCCTCTTCTAGGGAATACAACGCAAGCTCGAGAAGTAGCAAGAAGAATTTCTAGCGCTGTTGCCGGGGAGGCTTACACAAAAGTCATATACCAAGTACCTATCACAAACCCTTATCCTTCACATTACATTATTTGCCTCTCGTTTTCCTCTCCCCCACTTCACCTTTGCCGTTTTATTCGCCCTTTTCCGTCCGCCTTTTTGTTTGCTTGTGTTGCCAGGTGCCCTCAATTAGCTTGCATCTTCACTTGCTAAATTATGGATCCTCATCCACTTGCTAATCTTTTTAAGAGATCCAATTATGCTGAACCAATTGCTAGTGAGTTGCGTGCACTAGATTATCTTTATGGGGTTTTGCTTGAAATTCATGAATGTGAAAATTGTGAGGAATTGTTAAAATAAAAAGAGATTCATGATAGCTCCTTAAATGAAAAGCATGATTGCAATGATGTTATTATAAATTCTATTAATGTAAATTGTGCTAATGATATGCAAAACCCTAAGCTTGGGGATGCTTATTTTGCTATGCCCACTACTTATTGCAATGATCATGATTGGGGTGATGCTTCTTACGATCTTGAAAACTTATTTAAGTCCCATGATATATATGAGATTGATAATAATGTTTGCAATAATATTGAAAGTGGGTTTGGAAGAGTGTCAACTTTAGATCCCACATATTTGGAGAATGTTCAATCTTATGAAATTTTTGATAAAAGTGGGTTTGGAGAGGTCATGACTTTAGTTAATGTTGATCCCACTATTTTGGAAGAGTGTCAACTTCGCATGCATGTGGATTGCGTTGAGAATATGTTATGTGATAGCTATATTGTTGAATTTGCTTATGATCCTACATGCAATTATTATGAGAGAGGAAAATATGGTCGTAGAAATCTTCGTGTTACTAAATTACCTCTCTTCATGTTGAGATTGATCTTGTTTCTTTCTTCTTCCTTGCATACGTTAGATCTTGCTTGCTATGACAATTTCTTTGCTTATAAAATTCCTATGCATGGGAAGTATGTTAGACTTAGATGTGTTTATCACATGTTTTATGATACTCTCTTTGCTTCAATTCTTATCTTTCATGTGAGCATCATTGGAATCTCAAGCCGATCTTAATGGCTATAAAGCAAGAGCTTGTTGGGAGGAAACCCAATTTTATTTTCTTTGTTTTTGCTTCTGTTTAGAAATAAATATTGCATCTAACTTTTGTTTGGATGTGGTTTTGTGTTTTAATTAGTGTTTGTGCCAAGTAGAACCTTTGGGAAGACTTGTGTGAAGTTTATATGATCTTGCTGTAAAAAACAAAAACGTTAGCGCTCACTAGAATAGTCACCTGATTTTACTGGAGAGTGCTATTTAGTTGATTCTTTTTGCAGATGATTAATAGACAAATTCCTCACGTTCAACAATTTATTTCAATGTTTTCGGAATTAATGAAGTATGCGAAAGTTACAGACTACTACAGACTGTTCTGTTTTTGACAGATTCTGTTTTTCGTGTGTTGTTTGCTTATTTTGATGAATCTATGAGTAGTATTGGAGGATATGAATCATAGAGAAGTTGTAATACAGTAGGTTTAACACCAATATAAAAAAGAATGAGTTCATTACAGTACATTTGAGTGGTGGTTTGTTTTCTTATACTAACGGAGCTCATGAGATTTTTGGCTAAGTTTTGTGTTGTGAAGTTTTCAAGTTTTGAGTATGGCTTTGATGGACTATGGAACAAAGAGTGGCAAGAGCCTAAGCTTGGGGATGCCCAAGGCACCCCAAGGTAAAATTCAAGGACAACCAAAAGCCTAAGCTTGGGGATGCCCCGGGAAGGCATCCCCTCTTTCGTCTTCGTCTATCAGTAACTATACACGGGACTATATTTTTATTCACCACATGATATGTGTTTTGCTTGGAGCGTCATGTATGATTTGAGTCTTTGCTTGTTAGTTTTCCACAATCATCCTTGCTGGAAACACCTTTTTGAGAGAAATAAATATGGCCTAGAATTTGTTAGAACACTCTATGTGCTTCACTTATATCCTTTGAGCTAAATAGTTTTGCTCTAGTGCTTCACTTATATCTTTTAGAGAACGATGGTGATTTTATTTTGTAGAAATTGTTGATCTCTCATGCTTCACTTATATCCTTTTGAGAGTCTTTTAGAACAGCATGGTAATGTGCTTTGGTTATAAAACTAGTCCTAATATGATAGGCATCCAAGATGAATGTAGTAAAAACTTTCAGACAAAGTGCATTGAATATGATGAGAAGTTTGATACTTGATGATTGTTATGAGATATGAGGATAGTGATATTAGAGTCATGCTAGTGGAGTTATTATGAAATTGAGAAATACTTGTGTTAAAGTTTGTGATTCCCGTAGCATGCACGTATGGTGAACCGCTATGTGACGAAGTTAGACCATGAGGTATTTGTAGAGTGTCATCCTTTGTGTGGAGGCCGGGGGCGCGCGATGGTTAACTCCTACCAACCTCCCCCCTAGGAGCATGCGTTGATTGCTTTGTTTTGATGACTCGTAAATTTTTGCAATAAGTATATGAGTTCTTTATGACTAATGATGATTCCATGGATTATACGCACTCTCACCCTTCCATCATTGCTAGCCTCTCTTGTACCGCGCAACTTTCGCCGGTACCATACACCCACTATATACCTTCCTCAAAACAGCCACCATATACCTTCCTCAAAGCAGCCACCATACCTACCTATCATGGCATTTCCATAGCCATTCCGAGATATATTGTCATGCAACTTTCGACCGTTCCGTTCATATGACACGCTTCATATTGTCATATTGCCATGCATGATCATGTAGTTGACATTGTATTTGTGGCAAAGCCACCATGCATAATTTTTCATACATGTCTTGATTCATTGCACATCCCGGTACACCGCCGGAGGCATTCATATAGAGTCATACTTTGTTCTAGTATCGAGTTGTAATATCGACTTGTAAATCAATATAAGTGTGATTATCATCATTATTAGAGCATTGTCCCAAAGAAAAAAAGGAAAAAAAAATTAAAAAGAAGGAAAGGTCAAGAAAAAGAAAGGCCCAAAAAAAGGAAAAAAAGAAAGAAAAGAAAAGGGACAATGCTACTATCTTTTTTCCACACTTGTGCTTCAAAGTAGCACCATGTTCTTCATGATAGAGAGTCTCATGTTTAGTCACTTTCATATACTAGTGGGAATTTTCATTATAGAACTTGGCTTGTATATTCCAACGATGGGCTTCCTCAAATGCACACCCACTTAGTTTCTTTTGTTGAGCTTTCATACTTTTTTAGCTCTAGTGCATCCGTTGCATGGCAATCCCTACTCACTCACATTGATATCTCTTGATGGGTATCTCCATAGCCCGTTGATACGCCTAGTCGATGTGAGACTATCTTCCAACTTTTTGTCTTCTCCACAACCACCACTCTATTCCACCTATAGTGCTATATCCATGGCTCACACTCATGTATTGCGTGAAAGTTGAAAGGTTTGAAAAAATTGAGTATGAAAACAATTGCTTGGCTGAAACCGGGGTTGTGCATGATATGAATATTTTGTGTGATGAAGAGGGAGCATAGCCAGACTATATGACTTGGTAGGGATAACTTTCTTTGGCCATGTTATTTTGAGAAGACATGATTGCTTTGTTAGTATGCTTAAAGTATTATTATTTATTATGTCAATGTAGACTTTTGTCTTGAATCTTTCGGATCTGAACATTCATGCCACAATAAAGAGAATTACATTGAAAATTATGTTGGTAAGCATTCCACATCAAAAATTATGTTTTTATCATTTACCTACTCGAGGACGAGCAGGAATTAAGCTTGGGGATGCTTGATACGTCTCCGACGTATCTATAATTTTTTATTGTTCCATGCTATTATATATGATGTTTTGGATGTTTAATGGGCTTTATTATACACTTTTATATTATTTTTGGGACTAACCTATTATCCCAAAGTCCCAGTCCAGATTGCTGTTTTTTTGCCTATTTTAGGGTTTCGCAGAAAAGGAATATCAATCGGAGTCCAAACCGAATGAAACCTTCGGGAGAGATATTTTTGGAACGATATCTTCACGGGAGACTTGAGAACCAAGGCAGAGGGGACACGTGGCATCCACGAGGGTGGGGGGCGCGCCCCCTCCCCCTGGGCGCCCCTGCCTCGTGGGGCCCCATATTGCTCCCACGATGCCCTCCTTCTTCCTATATATACCCATGTACACTGAAAACATCGAAGCAACAGAGAAAACCCTAATTCCACCGCCGCAACCTTCCGTTCCCATGAGATCCCATCTTTGGGCCTGTTCCAGAGCTCCGCCGAAAGGGGGATCTTCCACGGAGTGCTTCTACATCAACACCATCGCCTCACCATGAGTTGTGAGTAGTTTACCACAGACCTTCGGGTCCATAGTTAGTACCTAGATGGCTTCTTCTCTCTTTTTGGATCTCAATACCAAGTTCTCCTCGGTCTTCGAGGATATCTATTCGATGTAATCTTTTTGCGGTGTGTTTGTCAAGATCGATGAATTGTGGGTTTATGATCAAGATTATCTATGAGAAATATTTGGTTCTTTTCTGAATTCTTTTATGTATGATTATAATATCCTTGCAAGTCTCTTCGAATTATCGATTTGGTTTGGCCTACTAGATCTATCGTTCTTGCAATGGGAGAAGTGCTTGACTTTGGGTTCAATCTTGCGGTGTCCTTTCCCAGTGACAGCAGGGGCAGCAAGGCACGTATAGTATTGTTGCCATCGTGGATAAAAAGATGGGGTTTATATCATATTGTTTGAGTTTATCCCTCTACATCATGTCATCTTGCTTAAAGCATTACTCTGTTCTTATGACCTTAATAATCTAGATGCATGCTGGATAGCGGTCGATGTGTGGAGTGATACGTCTCCAACGTATCTATAATTTTTGATTGTTCCATGCTATTATTTATGAAGTCTTGGATGTTTAATGGGCTTTATCATACACTTTTATATCATTTTTGGGACAAACCTACTAACCAAAAGGCCCAGTCTAGATTGCTGTTTTATCCCTGTTTCAGGGTTTTGCAGAAAAAGAATATCAAACGGAGTCCAAACAAAATGAAACCTTTGTGTCGGTGTACTAAGGTAGGGGTACCTCAGTACCCCAACTTGTGCATGGGCAGTGGCAGCTTCCCGCGGCAGGGCTTACCACGTGCTCGTCGGAGACCTTTTCTGATCCATATAAAGCCATTCAAAAACAAAGTATACAAGACAGAAGATCAAGGCCCCGGCAAGTGGAGCTTGCCGGGAAGGCCGTCCCAGGCTCAAGATTACCTCGCTAGCACAAGACCCTGGCAAGAGGAGCTTGCCAGGAAGGCTAGAAGATTACATCTCAGAAGACACGCCTCGGCGCAACATGCGCCCCGGCAGGGCCCGGGGAGCGGCAAGCTCCAGGGCCCGGCAAGGTCAAGGCCCCGGCAAGGTGCTTGCCGGGGAGAGTTACGCTGTGTGCCCGTGCTCCAGCTCATCGAACCACGCGTCGCCCTGGGGCCATTCCAGGGACGCGTGGCGGATGGCTGTGCAGCCTGGGGGACACGGTGGCACTAAGCCATCGCCGTGGCAAACGGAGACGCAAGGGCGGGCGCTTTTGGGGTCGACGGCGACGGGCATTAAATGCTCTTGTCCCCCACTGTCAAAGTAGGTGATGACCACTGTTCATGCACTGTTCATCCACTATTCCCGCACTGTTCCAACTACCACCACAGTTACATTTTTACCCCTTCTTCTACGTTGACACCTGTCGGTGACCCCTTGAGCTATAAAAGGAGGCCCATGCACAACGTGGAAAGGGTTCGGAACCTAGATCGCTCATTCGCTCGGTGTAGCTAGTTCTTCAAGCTCCCGAGCTCTCCAACTCAATACAAACTAAGCAGGAGTAGGGTTTTACGCGTCCGTCGCGGCCCGAACCTGGGTAAACTGCCTGCGTGAGCTCTACGATCTGCACTTTGTGCTCCCTCCGCTCCCTTACCGTACGAACAAGGGGCTCCGGTCCCATAGGTGCTCGTGGTGGACAGTTTCCCCCGACATCTTTGGCGCGCCAGGTAGGGGGCGTCGAGGTTGTGCGAACCTGATCCGGCGTTCACGCGGGCGCATTCTTCATCAACCTCTCCAGCTACATCAACTTCATCAGCGACAACACCATGGCCCCGAAGAAGAAGGCTTCGGAGGTCGGAGGCCCGTCCGCGTCTGTTCCACCGCCACCTGAGCCAACGGTGGGTGGAGGAGACGCCGTCGGAAGGGTGGTCGCCGGCGAGGAGACTCGCGGCGCCACCAAATCCAAGGACAAGACGGATGACCGAGCCTCGGTCTCCGTGGACGCGCCACGTCCATCTCAGCAAACGACGACCCAGCAGCGCCGTGGTACAGGAGGTACCATCCGCCTGCTGGGACAAGGGCAAACCGGAGGTTCGCGGGATGCTCCGGACCACCGTCCGGGCACGAGCAAGGTGCGGTCACCGGGGCGGGAAACTGCTCCTTCTAACCCCGTTAGGAGTCCGAGCATATCCCGCTCGTCGCACCGCTCGCCCCCACTCCCCTCCTCTCTAGCAGAAGCGCTCGCAAGAGCGCAACTGCTCCTCGACTTCCCTCCAACGGCGGACAAAGCCGAAGACTGGAGGGCAACCATCCAAAGCCTCATCGCCTTCGCCAACAACGACACGCCGCAGCAGCCGGCGACGTCGCGGCCGCGGCAAGTCGAGAAGACGAAGGCCGACGGCGACAAGACCGCCGGGGGTGCGACAACCGTACACTCCCCGCCGCGGAAGCAGAAAACGCCGCCCCGCCGGATCAACGTCGACGACGACTCCACGGCGTCGTCGGATCCGCGGGCTCGTCGGGACCAGCGCCAAGTCCTTGACGAACGGCGACAAGAAGACGCTCGAACTACGATCGAGCGCCGCCGAGAAGCTCGGCGACAATCAGATCAGCGAGCTGGGACCGCTGTCGATACGCACGCGCCCGGTGAACCAGGCGACTTGCCGTACGCGGCAGGTTGCCCTGCGTTCTCCCGTGAGCTGCGGCGTGTCTAGTGGCCCAGCATGAAGAACTTCAAGCCCGACGTACCGGAGAAGTACGACGACAAGACGCACCCCTCGGAGTTTCTCAGCATCTACACCATCGCGGTGCAGGCTGCCGGGGGGCGCGACGAGAAGATACTGGCGAATTACTTCCCGCTGGTGCTTAAGCCGAACGTTCGTTCTTGGCTTATGCACTTGCCGGAAGGCTCCATTTCTTCATGGGCAGATCTTTGCCATCAGTTTGTTGGCGCCTTCACGGGCGGCCACAAACCCCACGGCCAGGAGAGCGATCTCCACATCTTGGCCCAGAAGGAAGGAGAACCTCTGCGCAAGTACATCCAGCGATTCAGCCGCGTGCAGCACAACATCCCCGACGTCCACCCTGCCGCGGTTATCAGCGCGTTCCACCAGAACGTGCGTAACCGTCGCATGCATGAGGAGATGGCCATGACCAAGATACGGGATGTCAGCGAGCTCTATGCTCTAGCTGATAAGTGCGCGCGCGCCGAGGAGGGGAGGAGACTCCCCGGAGAGGATGCTGGCGCAGGGGGAAGCGACAGCGAGGATGCCGCCCCGGCAAAGAAGAGCCGGCGGCGGAACAATAGAAGAAAGAAGAACAAGGAAGTGCTAGCCGTCGAGAAGTCCGGCAAGGAGGCTCCCGCCAAGCAAGCACAGGCCGGCGGCTCCGGCAAGGAGCCTGCCCCTGTAGCGGCAGCCGACAAGCAGGACGACTCCGACAAGCAATACTGCAAGATCCACCGCACCAAGGGCCACGACCTCTCCAACTGCAAACGCGTCGAGTACCTCGTCGAGCAGCAGAAAGCTGAGTACGAGAGGCGCGACAAGGAGAAGGCCCAAGGTGGCGGAGGAGAGCCAAGCAAGAAGCGGCCATTCAATGGCCGGGGGGGACGCCGCGGCAAGGCCAAGCAGCGGCAAGGTGACTGACCTCCCCGGGGCCGCGACAAGGATGAAGAAGACGACGACGATGACATGGAGGAAGAAGATAACAGCGAGCAGGAGTTCCAGAAGGCCACGGAAGTCCTGTGCGTCGACGGCGGCGCCTCTATGCATACTTCCCACCGCCAACTCAAGCAGTGGGTGCGGGAAGTAAATGCAGCAGAGCCCCCCGTGGAGTCGCGCAGGCTCCTCAAATGGTCCAGCACGCCCATCATTTTTGATCTTGAGGATCACCCTGACCGCACCACTGCGGTCGGGTGCTTGCCGATGTTGGTCTCACCAACAATCCGCAACCTCAAGGTCACCAAAATGTTGGTTGACGGCGGGGCCGGCCTGAACTTGATCTCCTTGGCTGTGATCAAGAAACTCCAAATCCCAGATGGCGAGCTCGAAGAGACCGGTTCTTTCCAAGGAATAAACCCGGGGAGGAGCAAGCCCAAGGGGAAGATTACTCTGCCAGTGACCTTTGGCGGGGAGCTGAACTTCAGGACGGAGAGGATAACCTTTGATGTTGCCGATATCCCATTGCCATACAATGGGATACTTGGACGTCCTGCCCTCGCCAAGTTCATGGCAGCTTCCCACTACGCCTACAATGTACTCAAGATGCCGGGGCCGATAAGCGTCATCTCTGTCCATGGCGACAAGAAGGACGCGCTTATCTGCGCCGACAAGATCTACCGGGATGCAGCAGCCGCAGCGGAGAAGGACACACTTGCCGCTGAAGCTCCCGGGGGGAAGAAGACGAAGACCAAGTCCGGCAAGTGCTCTGGGACCCACTCCGGCAACCGCACCTCTTCGGAGTGCTGCGCTGCCGTCGAGGACGTTCCATCGAGCTCCACCGGCAAGTGCAAGAAAGGGATGGCCGCTCCACCGGCAACCAAGAAGGTGTCCGCCAAGGAGGACGGCACTGGTGGTACCTTCAACATCAGTGCCACGCTTGACAGCAAATAGGAAAGCGCGCTCGTTGCTTTCCTGCGGGCGAATGTCGATGTGTTTGCCTGGCAACCATCTGACATCCCCGGTGTTCCCAGGAAGGTAATTGAGCACAAGCTTGCTGTTTGTCCTCATGCGCGGCCCGTCAAGCAGAAGGTCAGGAAGCAGGCCGTGGAGCGCCAAGAATTCATTGCCGAAGAAATCAAGAAACTAGAAGCAGCAGGCCTAGTTAGAGGCGTGATCCATCCGACGTGGTTAGCAAACCCAGTTGTCGTGCGTAAGGCCAACGGGAAGTGGAGACTGTGTATAGACTTCACCGATGTGAACAAAGCATGTCCCAAAGATCCATTTCCCTTGCCGCGCATTGACCAGATTGTTGACTCCACCGCCGGATGTGAGCTGCTCTCTTTCCTTGATGCATATTCAGGCTACCACCAGATTTTCATGGCCAAAGAAGATGAAGAGAAGACTGCATTTATCACTCCATGCGGCACATATTGCTTCATACGCATGCCCTTTGGTTTGAAGAATGCAGGCTCAACATTTGCAAGGGTAGTGCACACTGCTTTTGAGCCACAGATTCACAGAAATGTAGAGGCTTACATGGATGATATCGTGATCAAGAGCAAGAGCAAGGATACACTGATCCAAGATTTGGAAGAGACATTTGAGAACCCGCGCAAGATCCAGCTTAAGTTGAACCCCGAGAAGTGCGTCTTTGGAGTTCCCTCCGGCAAGCTTCTCGGGTTCTTTGTATCATAGAGGGGGATTGAAGCCAATCCCGACAAGGTAAAAGCCATCGAACAGATCGAAGCCCCGAAGCGCGTCAAGGATGTCAGGAGGCTTGCAGGTTGTGTAGCTGCCCTCAGTAGGTTCATTTCGAAGTCTGCAGAACGTGCCCTACCTTTCTTCAAAATCTGGAAGAAGGCAGGTCCTATGAAATGGACTCCGGAAGCGGAGGCAGCGCTGCAAGACTTGAAATGGTACCTATCCTCCACTCCAATACTTGTCGCACCTAGGCCACAGGAGAAGTTGCTGCTGTACCTAGCGGCAACCAACCAGGTGGTTAGTGCTGCGTTAGTAGCGGAGAGGGAGGCAGACGAGGAGTCTACACCACCGGCAAGCGAATCCAGCGACAAGCAGGGGGCTGCTCCGACAAGCTCTGGCCCCGACAAGGACAACTCCGCGCAGGAACAAGGAGAAGTGCGAAGAAAGATGGTGCAGCGCCCGGTGTATTTTGTGAGTTCCCTCTGGCAGGGGGCTAGATCAAGATACTCTGGGGTGCAGAAGTTACTTTTCGGCCTCCTCATGGCCTCGAGAAAGCTGCGCCATTACTTCCAAGCACATGAGATAACAGTGGTCACTCGCTTTCCGTTGAAGAGAATATTGCACAATCCAGAAGCAACAGGCAGGATCGTCGAGTGGGCACTGGAGCTGTCGAGCTTTGGACTCAAGTTTGAAAGTACTTCAACCATACAGAGCCGAGCTTTGGCAGAAATCATAGCTGAATGGACCCCGACGCCCGATGAAGAAGTTCCAGAAACAAGTGTACCCGTACAAGAAGCAACAAGCGAATGGGTAATGTACTTTGATGGTGCCTTCTCGCTGCAAGGCGCCGGTGCCGGCGTGGTACTCATAGCGCCCACCGGAGAGCACCTCAAGTATGTTATCCAGATGCACTTTCCCAGGGAGCAAGCGACAAACAACACTGCTGAGTATGAAGGCTTGCTTGCCGGCCTCAGGATTGCGGCCGAACTTGGGATCAGGAAGCTAATTGTCCGGGGAGATTCTCAGTTGGTGGTCCGACAAGTTAACAAGAGCTACCAGAGCCCTTTGATGGAAGCTTATGTAGATGAATTGAGGAAACTTGAAGAGCACTTTGAAGGTCTGCAAATGGAGCACGTCCCAAGAGCTCAGAATGACATTGCAGATGGCCTTTCAAAGTGTGCTGCGATGAAGTTACCTGTGGAACCAGGGACCTTCTTGCTCAAGTTAACTCAGCCATCCGTCACACCATCTATTGGGCAGCACAAGAAGAGAAAGTTGGTCTCCGGCAACTACTTGCCGGCGGATCTTCCCGAAGCCGCCGCCAAGGTCCCCAAGATCAACGATCAGAATGCTGAGGAACAGTTTGCTCCTGCGGATCCTCGGATCTGTACAGTTGAAGCAAGCGTTCCCGACAAGCCTCGCCCCGGCGAGCTTGCCGGGGGACCATCCGCTCCGGCAGAACCAGAGGTTCTTGCCGTGGAAGCCGGGGTTCCCGCAGCAGCCCTCGAGCCTTTAGTCCTTGCCGTTGAGCCTCGGGCTCCAGCATGGGCGCAGCAGATCGTCCGTTTTCTGCAAACTGGAGAACTTCCCGACGACCCAGAAGAGATAGAGAAGATAACCAGGCAGTCAAGTATGTACCAGTTCGTGGATAACGAGCTGTACAGAAGAAGACTCAATGGTGTCAGGTTGAAGTGCATCTCCAGGGAAGATGGACAGAAGCTGTTGGCAGAGATACACGGAGGCATATGCGGCCACCACATTGGCGCAAGGGCACTTGCCGGGAAAGCTTTCCGGCAAGGGTTCTTTTGTCAAGAAGCCCTCCAAGATGCGACTGCACTAGTAACCAAGTGTGAAGCGTGCCAGTTCCATGCAAAGCAAATTCATCAGCCAGCTCAAGCTCTCCAGACGATCCCTTTGTCCTGGCCCTTCTCGGTCTGGGGGCTCGATATCCTCGGCCCTTTCCCTCGCGCTGTCGGGGGCTTTGAGTACTTGTACGTTGCAATCGACAAGTTCACAAAGTGGCCAGAAGTAGAACCAGTGAGAAAGGTGACAGCACAGTCAGCGGTCAGGTTCTTCAGGTCGATTGTTTGCCGTTTCGGAATCCCTAACAGGATCATCACCGACAACGGTACACAATTTACTAGTCGCACCTTCATGCAGTACGTCCAAGACCTTGGCGCCAAGGTCTGCTTCGCTTCTGTTGCTCACCCGAGGAGCAACGGTCAAGCGGAGAGGGCAAATGCTGAAGTGCAGTGCGGACTCAAGACAAGGACCTTTGACAGGCTGCACAAGTGCGGAAGAAACTGGATAGAGGAGTTACCGGCGGCTCTTTGGTCAATCAGAACGACACCAAGTCGAGCCACCGGACAGACACCCTTTGCTCTAGTCTACGGAGCAGAGGCAGTTCTCCCCACGGAACTCGTATACGGATCTCCTCGAGTGCTCGCTTATGATGAGCTCGAGCAAGAGCAACTGCGACAAGATGACGCATTGCTCCTCGAGGAGGAACGTCTCCAGGCTGCTGTACGAGCTGCTCGATACCAGCAAGCCTTGCGCCGCTACCATAGCCGCAAGGTTAAGGCCAGGAGTCTCGAGGAAGGCGACCTTGTTCTTCGGCGTGTTCAGTCCGCCAAGAATTCCAACAAGTTGACGCCGAAGTGGGAAGGCCCTTATCGGGTGAGACAAGTCACAAGGCTCGGCGCTGTCCGCCTTGAGACCGAAGAAGGCTTACCAGTGAGCAACTCCTGGAACATAGAGCATCTTCGCAAGTTTCACCCATAAGGCGCGGTTGCCGTGATCCGCTCCGGCAACCACCTTTTGTACAAGCCTTGCTGCTGTTGCATGTAACCCTTTGTACAAAGCCGGGCGCAGACCCCGTGCATCAGTAAAGCTTTTGTGTTTTGCGCTATTTGCCTTTTCCATGCTCTTCTTTGTTATTTGCATGCATTATTTGGCATCTTGTGCAACACACGTATCCGGTAAGCATTAGCACGCCGAAAGGCCATATACTTGTTTCCCTCTTCTTTTTCTTTTCCTCTTAAACAGAAGGAATATTCCTCGCGCACAAGTTTGCCGGGGGGGGGGGGAAGGAGATGGAAGATGAACCCAAGTGCTGTTCAAGAAAGAGAAGCCTTGTCGGAAAAGCAAGCAATATATGAAAGCTAAGTTATCAGAATTTGAGCAGTTCAAATTTTTAAATTTTTAGTTATCTTCCTTGAACAACCACACTTTGTATGGAAAACCTGTGCGCGGAGGAACCTACCCGTGGTTAGCCGCACCCTTATCTTGTTTTCGAGTACGCTCAACGACTTAAGTGAGCTGCGACAAGTGTCGCGCCCTTGCTTCGTTTTCGAGTTCACTCAGCAAGCTAAGTGCGTTGCGACTAGCTGCGGCAAGGTTGCTTGCCGGTAAGACCTTGGCCAGCAGGCTGCTCGGAGTCCAGTACTCAGCGCTCGCGGCAAGGGCCCCTTGCCGGCAAGTTCCCTAGAAGCGTAGGGTTGAAAACATACAAAGTAAAGGACCAAAGCAAGGAAGATAGCACCGCATCAATTGATCAAAATAAGATAATATCTTACAAGGGATAACTTGTCGCAATCACTAATAGATTCGTGTCCATGGCACACTTTGCAGTAACAAAGGAAATAAAAAGGAAGAGGCCTAATCTACGCGGTCGCCTTCAACCCTGGAGATCTCGTTCACCTTGGCGATAATGTGGGCGACCTGCGCCTTCAGCGCCTCCATATCCGCGTCGGCCGGCAAGCTGCGGAGAACGTTGACGAGATTTATACCAGGATTGCGGTACACTATCTTCGTCAGGACGCGCTCCAAAGTTCCCGTGCAGAGCTGGCGTGACTCCTCGGCCAGTTGCGCGGGGAGCTTCTTCTGTAGATTTGCGAGAGCCGGCGCGATCCCTCTGAAGAAGAGACTGAGCTTGGCGCTGTGGGGGAGGTTTGGATCCGGAGAGTATATGAGGTGCTCCACCCTCATCGCCATCAGCTCCTTGTCGATGGCAGCGGCAGAAGCTACCAGGTCTTAGGTCCATACCTCGACGGTCTGGTGGAAGTTGTCAGCTGAAGTGGCAGCGCTCTCCACCAGGCCTCGCTCCTTGCGGAGCTCGTCCTTCAGCTTGGTTTCGCGGTCCCGGACGGCGTCAAGAGAATCCTTCAGCGTGGAGACCTTCAGCTCCAGATCTGCAATTGAGTCCTTGGCGGCCTTGAGCTCGTCGCCCTGCTTGGAAAGGCGTACCTGAAGCTCAGAGTTAGTGTGGGCGTCTTTCTCGCGCTCTAGGTTGAGCGCGGTGACCCTATCTGTGCTCGCCTTCAGGTACTCCTCCAGCTGCGCCACCTTAGCTTCAAGGTCCTTCTTGGCGGTCTCCGCGGTGGCTGCGGCGGCCTTTGCTTCCTTCAGCTCCCCGCCAAGGGCCTGCTCCCGGGCGGTAAGGTCTTCCTCGTGAGAATCGAGCTCGACCTTCCGCTGGTTGAGCGCTCCTTCTCGCTGGGACAGCGCTTCTCCGGCGAGTCGCTGCTGCTCCTCGGCCTCAGCCTTCTCCAGGAGCCACTCTTGATACTCTCCAGCAAGCCTCTCGCGCTCCTCCGCCAAGTCGCGGAGGGCCGCCTGGTTGGCGGCGCGGAGCTCCGCGGCGCGCTTCTCCATATCTGCTGCGGCCTTGGCGGTGAGGGCCTCCCGAGACTCAAGCTTCGCCTGCCTGGCCCGGTAAAGGGCCAGGAGCCGGTAGAGCAACTTCTCCTCCTCGGGCTCGTCGCTCCCGCCAGGCGCCTCGACAATCTTCAGCCCCGCGGAGGCGAGGACCTCTCCATCAAAGGCCTCTCCCTCCACGGGGGCTCGCGACGAGGATCCCCACGGCACCTGAATGAAGACGCCGTTGGGAGCCTCAAGGTAGAAGCCCGACTGCTCCTTTCCGGCGGAGGGGTCGGTGGCCGGCGCAGCGCTCGACGGTCCTGCCGCCTCCGGGCCGGCAGTGCGGTCGCCGTCCCCCTCCCCGGCCGCTGCGTCTACGGTCGGGGCAGTCTCCTCCGCGGCAGGCTCGGCGGCTCCCGCCATGTCTTCAACGACAGGGGCGTTGCCGCCGTCGCCCTGCGCGCCCTCCTCCTCGACGACGATCTCCTTCTCCATCTGCTCTGGGGGAGGAGGATCTAGAAGAAGAAGAAAAAGAAGAAGTTCAAGCAAATATCCAAAAAAGACAAGTCCAAGAAGACGAGGTTACAAGACTTACCTTGGCGGACTTCGTCGACGACAGGCTCCCTCGCCGGGGAGCTCTCCCTTGGCGGGGTGGCCACCCTCGCCGGGCTGCTCGCCCTTGGCGGGGTACTCGCCCTTGGCGGAGTACCCGCCCTTGGCGGAGCGCTCTCCCTCGCCGGAGAGTTCGTCCTTGGCGGGGACGGCGGGGCCTGCGGCTCCTCGGGAGTGGTCTCCGGGTGCTCCTGTGGCTGCGGCTCCACCTCTGCACAAGACAATCAAGACCAAATAGAGCAACAAGATGTTAGTACAAGACAAAATCCCCAAGCGCGCCCGACGAGTGGAAAAATCAAAAACCAGACTTACACTGGGGGCTGCGCTGGGGGCTGCTCCTCGGAGCAGCGCTCGGGTCCGGCAAGCTCGTCGCCGGCGCGTCCCCTGTCGCCGCGATGGGCGAGTCGTCCTCGACCTCGACCACGGGAACCTTGGCCTTCTTCGACGCTCGCTGGGCCAGGGTCCTGGAATCAAAGCAAGAAGCAAGATCAGAATCATCGAAGAAAGAATCAAGACAAAGTTAAAGAAGATACAAAACTTCAAGCACTCTCTTCCTCGTCGTCGTCGCTGAGGGCGGAGAAATCAAACTCCACCTGAGGCGCGTCCGCGCGAGGAGCAGGAGGAGAAGGCTCCCTCGGGCGCTTGGCGGTCCCCGGGGCTGGGGGCTGCGAAGACCCGGCCCCTGTGGACGCCGAGGCCCGGGGAGCAGGCGGAGCAGCTGCTCCGCTCTGAGAAGACCCTCCTCCACTTGGCGCTGACGTACGGGGCGCCTCCGCCGTAGCCTGCGCGCGGGGCGCCTCCGCCGTAGCCTGTGCGCGGGTCGCCTCCGCCACGGTTGGTGCGCCGGGTGCTCCCGTCGCAGCTTGGCTCCCCCGGGTAGCTCGCGCCGCCCGGCGAGCAGGTTGTTGTCGGGGCGCCTGCGCCCTCGTCGTCGTCGTCGCCTTGTGGAGGCGCTTCAACGGAGATCGCCTGGGACTTGCCCGTGGCGGGGAGGTCTCCGAGGACGAGGAGGCGTCGTCGTTGAGCCCCAGAGACCCACCGGAGTCCTCGCCGGCCCCGGCGTCCTCCTCCTCCTCCTCGGCCGGCCCGCTGGGCCCAGCCCCTTGCCCTGCAGCCGTGCTCCCCCCGGCGCCTCCGCTCCCTCCGGCACCTCTGCTTCCTCCGGCAACGTCGCCCCTCGCGGCGGCCTCGGTCACGATCCCGGGGATCCCAGCATACCTCAGAGAGGGGACCCCGGCGAGCTCGTCGGACGGAAGCTTAAGCAGCCTGCGGATCTCCGCCTCCTCTGCTTGGCACGACGCTTCCGCAGCCTCTGCCTCTTCAACTGTGAACCCGAACTCTCCTGCCGCTGCGGCTGCGGTGGCCTCTTCTACCCGAGAAGCTATATAAGCAATCTCCCGATCAGTGGTGGCCCGGGTGAGACCCTTGATCTCCTCCTTGTTCTTCGGCACCTCCACCAAGTTGTCGAAGAAGCTCATGATGGCATCCGGCTTGGGCGCTATTCATGTGGGGTCGACGCCATGCGAGTCACATGCGGGCATCATTGCGCGTAAGGGGTCCCGGGCCGTGCTGTTGCATAGGGGCACCACTCCCCGGGGAGCTCTAAACCACTCCGGGTGGGCCGGGTCGTGCTTAAAAAGTTCCCGGACCATCCCCTTCAGCTCCAGCGACGTGAAGTTGAAGTTCAGCCCTGGGCGCAGTCTCATAATGTCCGCCGCATTGTCGTACTCCCATGCTGGCCTTTTCCTCTCCTGTAAAGGGGCAATGCGGCGGCGGAGGAAGTTTGCCCCTACTTCTCCGATGGTCAACTTGGCTAACCGGAGACGAAGAATTCTGACAAGGGCGACGTTGAGCTTGATGTCGTCCGAATCCAGGTCGCTCCAGTCCCTGCCGCGCACTATAGCAGTTGTGCGCGGCGCGGTGAAGGCTGCGGCTCGTCCTCAACTATCCAGCACCAATCCGCGCGCCACTCCTCCCACTTGCCGCGGAGCTCCCCTTGCAGATAGGATTCCTTCTTGTTCAAGCGGAAGACCCAAGAGATACCCCCGGAGAGGGGAGCGCCGGCCTCTACTCTAGACGTAAAGAAATGCCTAAAAAGCGCTACATTTGGATAGATCCCTATATAGTTTTCGCACAGATGTGCGAAAACCGCCATCGTGAGGATGGCGTTGGGGGTGAAGTCTAAGAGGTGGAGGTTGTAGGTGTTCATGATATCACAGAAAAATTCAGAGAATGGAGGACAAAGGCCGCAGTGGAAGAAAACAGCGAAGAAGAAATACCCGCCGGGGTACATATCCTTGGCGGCGGCGGGATAAACTCTGGTCCGAGGATGCACCTTGGTCTTCTTGGCCCAGAACATGTAATACTTGTTCCAGAGCTCCCGCGCGCCGAGCCTTGGCGCGAAGACGACATTCCTCTTCCGCAGGAGAGCAAGCCTCGCCGCCTGCTCAGATTTCTCCTTCTTGGCCTTCTCCGCCTTCGCCTTCTCGGTCTTCGGGGCCATGGCGGAGGCGGCGAGGGAAGGGGGGCAAGGAGTCCGGTGGCGCCGCAGATGCGAGAGACGGCGGAGGAGGTGTGGAGGCGGAGCGCAAAGGGGAATTTCTGGAGATGGAAGAAGCAATGAAGGCGAAGTAAGGTAACGGCCCCTGCTTCCTCTGCTTTTAAGGGGGAAGTGGGGGACGCTCCGCATTTCTCATTAAAGAACGTGGCCACGTTCCCTCCCACGACGCCGCAATCGACGCGTGCCATTAGGGAGGGATGCGGCGGATGCGGAAGGGGATTCGGCGTGCCGTGGGCCGCGTGTGCCCGTGCACTGTTTTGGGCCTGGCCCAATAGCGCTCGGCACCGTGTGTGGCCCAGGCCCGGGGGCTCCTGTCGGTGTACTAAGGTAGGGGTACCTCAGTACCCCAACTTGTGCACGGGCAGTGGCAGCTTCCCGCGGCAGGGCTTACCACGTGCTCGTCGGAGACCTTTTCTGATCCATATAAAGCCATTCAAAAACAAAGTATACAAGACAGAAGATCAAGGCCCCGGCAAGTGGAGCTTGCCGGGAAGGCCGTCCCAGGCTCAAGATTACCTCGCTAGCACAAGACCCTGGCAAGAGGAGCTTGCCAGGAAGGCTAGAAGATTACATCTCAGAAGACACGCCTCGGCGCAACATGCGCCCCGGCAGGGCCAGGGGAGCGGCAAGCTCCAGGGCCCGGCAAGGTCAAGGCCCCGGCAAGGTGCTTGCCAGGGAGAGTTACGCTGTGTGCCCGCGCTCCAGCTCATCGAACCACGCGTCGCCCTGGGGCCATTCCAGGGACGCGTGGCGGATGGCTGTGCAGCCTGGGGGACACGGTGGCACTACACGGTGACGAAGCCATCGCCGTGGCAAACGGAGACGCAAGGGCGGGCGCTTTTGGGGTCGACGGCGACGGGAATTAAATGCTCTTGTCCCCCACTGTCAAAGTAGGTGATGACCACTGTTCATGCACTGTTCATCCACTATTCCCGCACTGTTCCAACTACCACCACAGTTACATTTTTACCCCTTCTTCTACGTTGACACCTGTCGGTGACCCCTTGAGCTATAAAAGGAGGCCCATGCACAACGTGGAAAGGGTTCGGAACCTAGATCGCTCATTCGCTCGGTGTAGCTAGTTCTTCAAGCTCCCGAGCTCTCCAACTCAATACAAACTAAGCAGGAGTAGGGTTTTACGCGTCCGTCGCGGCCCGAACCTGGGTAAACTGCCTGCGTGAGCTCTACGATCTGCTCTTTGTGCTCCCTCCGCTCCCTTACCGTACGAACAAGGGGCTCCGGTCCCATAGGTGCTCGTGGTGGACAGGGAGGAGGATCTAGAAGAAGAAGAAGAAAAAGAAGAAGTTCAAGCAAATATCCAAAAAAGACAAGTCCAAGAAGACGAGGTTACAAGACTTACCTTGGCGGACTTCGTCGACGACAGGCTCCCTCGCCGGGGAGCTCTCCCTTGACGGGGTGGCCACCCTCGCCGGGCTGCTCGCCCTTGGCGGGGTACTCGCCCTTGGCGGAGTTCCCGCCCTTGGCGGAGCGCTCTCCCTCGCCGGAGAGTTCGTCCTTGGCGGGGACGGCGGGGCCTGCGGCTCCTCGGGAGTGGTCTCCGGGTGCTCCTGTGGCTGCGACTCCACCTCTGCACAAGACAATCAAGTCCAAATAGAGCAACAAGATGTTAGTACAAGACAAAATCCCCAAGCGCGCCCGACGAGCGGAAAAATCAAAAACCAGACTTACGCTGGGGGCTGCGCTGGGGGCTGCTCCTCGGAGCAGCGCTCGGGTCCGGCAAGCTCATCGCCGGCGCGTCCCCTGTCGCCGCGACGGGCGAGTCGTCCTCGACCTCGACCACGGGAACCTTGGCCTTCTTCGCCGCTCGCTGGGCCAGGGTCCTGGAATCAAAGCAAGAAGCAAGATCAGAATCATCGAAGAAAGAATCAAGACAAAGTTAAAGAAGATACAAAACTTCAAGCACTTACTCCTCTTCCTCGTCGTCGTCGCTGAGGGCGGAGAAATCAAACTCCACCTGAGGCGCGTCCGCGCGAGGAGCAGGAGGAGAAGGCTCCCTCGGGCGCTTGGCGGTCCCCGGGGCTGGGGGCTGCGAAGACGCGGCCCCTATGGACGCCGAGGCCCGGGGAGCAGGCGGAGCAGCTGCTCCGCTCTGAGAAGACCCTCCTCCACTTGGCGCTGACGTACGGGGCGCCTCCGCCGTAGCCTGCGCGCGGGGCGCCTCCGCCGTAGCCTGTGCGCGGGTCGCCTCCGCCACGGTTGGTGCGTCGGGTGCTCCCGTCGCAGCTTGGCTCCCCCGGGTAGCTCGCGCCGCCCGGCGAGCAGGTTGTTGTCGGGGCGCCTGCGCCCTCGTCGTCGTCGTCGCCTTGTGGAGGCGCTTCAACGGAGATCGCCTGGGACTTGCCCGTGGCGGGGAGGTCTCCGAGGACGAGGAGGCGTCGTCGTTGAGCCCCAGAGACCCACCGGAGTCCTCGCCGGCCCCGGCGTCCTCCTCCTCCTCCTCGGCCGGCCCGCTGGGCCCAGCACCTTGCCCTGCAGCCGTGCTCCCCCCGGCGCCTCCGCTCCCTCCGGCACCTCTGCTTCCTCCGGCAACGTCGCCCCTCGCGGCGGCCTCGGTCACGATCCCGGGGATCCCAGCATACCTCAGAGAGGGGACCCCGGCGAGCTCGTCGGGCGGAAGCTTAAGCAGCCTGCGGATCTCCGCCTCCTCTGCTTGGCACGACGCTTCCGCAGCCTCTGCCTCTTCAACTGTGAACCCGAACTCTCCTACCGCTGCGGCTGCGGCGGCCTCTTCTACCCGAGAAGCTATATAAGCAATCTCCCGATCAGTGGTGGCCCGGGTAAGACCCTTGATCTCCTCCTTGTTCTTCGGCACCTCCACCAAGTTGTCGAAGAAGCTCATGATGGCATCCGGCTTGGGCGCTATCCATGTGGGGTCGACGCCATGCGAGTCACATGCGGGCATCATTGCGCGTAAGGGGTCCCGGGCCGTGCTGTTGCATAGGGGCACCACTCCCCGGGGAGCTCTAAACCACTCCGGGTGGGCCGGGTCGTGCTTAAAAAGTTCCCGGACCATCCCCTTCAGCTCCAGCGACGTGAAGTTGAAGTTCAGCCCTGGGCGCAGTCTCATAATGTCCGCCGCATTGCCGTACTCCCATGCTGGCCTTTTCCTCTCCTGTAAAGGGGCAATGCGGCGGCGGAGGAAGTCTGCCCCTACTTCTCCGATGGTCAACTTGGCTACCCGGAGACGAAGAATTCTGACAAGGGCGACTTTGAGCTTGATGTCGTCCGAATCCAGGTCGCTCCAGTCCCTGCCGCGCACTATAGCAGTTGTGCGCGGCGCGGTGAAAGGCTGCGGCTCGTCCTCAACTATCCAGCACCAATCCGCGCGCCACTCCTCCCACTTGCCGCGGAGCTCCCCTTGCAGATAGGATTCCTTCTTGTTCAAGCGGAAGACCCAAGAGATACCCCCGGAGAGGGGAGCGCCGGCCTCTACTCTAGGCGTAAAGAAATGCCTAAAAAGCGCTACATTTGGATAGATCCCTATAAAGTTTTCGCACAGATGTGCGAAAACCGCCATCATGAGGATGGCGTTGGGGGTGAAGTCTAAGAGGTGGAGGTTGTAGGTGTTCATGATATCACTGAAAAATTCAGAGAATGGAGGACAAAGGCCGCAGTGGAAGAAAACAGCGAAGAAGAAATACCCGCCGGGGTACATATCCTTGGCGGCGGCGGGATAAACTCTGGTCCGAGGATGCGCCTTGGTCTTCTTGGCCCAGAACATGTAATACTTGTTCCAGAGCTCCCGCGCGCCGAGCCTTGGCGCGAAGACGACATTCCTCTTCCGCAGGAGAGCAAGCCTCGCCGCCTGCTCAGATTTCTCCTTCTTGGCCTTCTCCGCCTTCGCCTTCTCGGTCTTCGGGGCCATGGCGGAGGCGGCGAGGGAAGGGGGGCAAGGAGTCCGGCGGCGCCGCAGATGCGAGAGACGGCGGAGGAGGTGTGGAGGCGGAGCGCAAAGGGGAATTTCTGGAGATGGAAGAAGCAATGAAGGCGAAGTAAGGTAACGGCCCCTGGTTCCTCTGCTTTTAAGGGGGAAGTGGGGGACGCTCCGCATTTCTCATTAAAGAATGTGGCCACGTTCCCTCCCACGACGCCGCAATCGACGCGTGCCATTAGGGAGGGATGCGGCGGATGCGGAAGGGGATTCGGCGTGCCGTGGGCCGCGTGTGCCCGTGCACTGTTTTGGGCCTGGCCCAATAGCGCTCGGCACCGTGTGTGGCCCAGGCCCGGGGGCTCCTGTCGGTGTACTAAGGTAGGGGTACCTCAGTACCCCAACTTGTGTACGGGCAGTGGCAGCTTCCCGCGGCAGGGCTTACCACGTGCTCGTCGGAGACCTTTTCTGATCCATATAAAGCCATTCAAAAACAAAGTATACAAGACAGAAGATCAAGGCCCCGGCAAGTGGAGCTTGCCGGGAAGGCCGTCCCAGGCTCAAGATTACCTCGCTAGCACAAGACCCTGGCAAGAGGAGCTTGCCAGGAAGGCTAGAAGATTACATCTCAGAAGACACGCCTCAGCGCAACATGCGTCCCGGCAGGGCCAGGGGAGCGGCAAGCTCCAGGGCCCGGCAAGGTCAAGGCCCCGGCAAGGTGCTTGCCAGGGAGAGTTACGCTGTGTGCCCGCGCTCCAGCTCATCGAACCACGCGTCGCCCTGGGGCCATTCCAGGGACGCGTGGCGGATGGCTGTGCAGCCTGGGGGACACGGTGGCACTACACGGTGACGAAGCCATCGCCGTGGCAAACGGAGACGCAAGGGCAGGCGCTTTTGGGGTCGACGGCGACGGGAATTAAATGCTCTTGTCCCCCACTGTCAAAGTAGGTGATGACCACTGTTCATGCACTGTTCATCCACTATTCCCGCACTGTTCCAACTACCACCACAGTTACATTTTTACCCCTTCTTCTACGTTGACACCTGTCGGTGACCCCTTGAGCTATAAAAGGAGGCCCATGCACAACGTGGAAAGGGTTCGGAACCTAGATCGCTCATTCGCTCGGTGTAGCTAGTTCTTCAAGCTCCCGAGCTCTCCAACTCAATACAAACTAAGCAGGAGTAGGGTTTTACGCGTCCGTCGCGGCCCGAACCTAGGTAAACTGCCTGCGTGAGCTCTACGATCTGCTCTTTGTGCTCCCTCCGCTCCCTTACCGTACGAACAAGGGGCTCCGGTCCCATAGGTGCTCGTGGTGGACAGGGAGGAGGATCTAGAAGAAGAAGAAGAAAAAGAAGAAGTTCAAGCAAATATCCAAAAAAGACAAGTCCAAGAAGACGAGGTTACAAGACTTACCTTGGCGGACTTCGTCGACGACAGGCTCCCTCGCCGGGGAGCTCTCCCTTGGCGGGGTGGCCACCCTCGCCGGGCTGCTCACCCTTGGCGGGGTACTCGCCCTTGGCGGAGTTCCCGCCCTTGGCGGAGCGCTCTCCCTCGCCGGAGAGTTCGTCCTTGGCGGGGACGGCGGGGCCTGCGGCTCCTCGGGAGTGGTCTCCGGGTGCTCCTGTGGCTGCGGCTCCACCTCTGCACAAGACAATCAAGTCCAAATAGAGCAACAAGATGTTAGTACAAGACAAAATCCCCAAGCGCGCCCGACGAGCGGAAAAATCAAAAACCAGACTTACGCTGGGGGCTGCGCTGGGGGCTGCTCCTCGGAGCAGCGCTCGGGTCCGGCAAGCTCATCGCCGGCGCGTCCCCTGTCGCCGCGACGAGCGAGTCGTCCTCGACCTTGACCACGGGAACCTTGGCCTTCTTCGCCGCTCGCTGGGCTAGGGTCCTGGAATCAAAGCAAGAAGCAAGATCAGAATCATCGAAGAAAGAATCAAGACAAAGTTAAAGAAGATACAAAACTTCAAGCACTTACTCCTCTTCCTCGTCGTCGTCGCTGAGGGCGGAGAAATCAAACTCCACCTGAGGCGCGTCCGCGCGAGGAGCAGGAGGAGAAGGCTCCCTCGGGCGCTTGGCGGTCCCCGGGGCTGGGGGCTGCGAAGACGCGGCCCCTATGGACGCCGAGGCCCGGGGAGCAGGCGGAGCAGCTGCTCCGCTCTGAGAAGACCCTCCTCCACTTGGCGCTGACGTACGGGGCGCCTCCGCCGTAGCCTGCGCGCGGGGCGCCTCCGCCGTAGCCTGTGCGCGGGTCGCCTCCGCCACGGTTGGTGCGCCGGGTGCTCCCGTCGCAGCTTGGCTCCCCCGGGTAGCTCGCGCCGCCCGGCGAGCAGGTTGTTGTCGGGGCGCCTGCGCCCTCGTCGTCGTCGTCGCCTTGTGGAGGCGCTTCAACGGAGATCGCCTGGGACTTGCCCGTGGCGGGGAGGTCTCCGAGGACGAGGAGGCGTCGTCGTTGAGCCCCAGAGACCCACCGGAGTCCTCGCCGGCCCCGGCGTCCTCCTCCTCCTCCTCGGCCGGCCCGCTGGGCCCAGCACCTTGCCCTGCAGCCGTGCTCCCCCCGGCGCCTCCGCTCCCTCCGGCACCTCTGCTTCCTCCGGCAACGTCGCCCCTCGCGGCGGCCTCGGTCACGATCCCGGGGATCCCAGCATACCTCAGAGAGGGGACCCCGGCGAGCTCGTCGGGCGGAAGCTTAAGCAGCCTGCGGATCTCCGCCTCCTCTGCTTGGCACGACGCTTCCGCAGCCTCTGCCTCTTCAACTGTGAACCCGAACTCTCCTACCCTGCGGCTGCGGCGGCCTCTTCTACCCGAGAAGCTATATAAGCAATCTCCCGATCAGTGGTGGCCCGGGTAAGACCCTTGATCTCCTCCTTGTTCTTCGGCACCTCCACCAAGTTGTCGAAGAAGCTCATGATGGCATCCGGCTTGGGCGCTATCCATGTGGGGTCGACGCCATGCGAGTCACATGCGGGCATCATTGCGCGTAAGGGGTCCCGGGCCGTGCTGTTGCATAGGGGCACCACTCCCCGGGGAGCTCTAAACCACTCCGGGTGGGCCGGGTCGTGCTTAAAAAGTTCTCGGACCATCCCCTTCAGCTCCAGCGACGTGAAGTTGAAGTTCAGCCCTGGGCGCAGTCTCATAATGTCCGCCGCATTGCCGTACTCCGATGCTGCCCTTTTCCTCTCCTGTAAAGGGGCAATGCGGCGGCGGAGGAAGTCTGCCCCTACTTCTCCGATGGTCAACTTGGCTACCCGGAGACGAAGAATTCTGACAAGGGCGACTTTGAGCTTGATGTCGTCCGAATCCAGGTCGCTCCAGTCCCTGCCGCGCACTATAGCAGTTGTGCGCGGCGCGGTGAAAGGCTGCGGCTCGTCCTCAACTATCCAGCACCAATCCGCGCGCCACTCCTCCCACTTTCCGCGGAGCTCCCCTTGTAGATAGGATTCCTTCTTGTTCAAGCGGAAGACCCAAGAGATACCCCCGGAGAGGGGAGCGCCGGCCTCTACTCTAGGCGTAAAGAAATGCCTAAAAAGCGCTACATTTGGATAGATCCCTATAAAGTTTTCGCACAGATGTGCGAAAACCGCCATCATGAGGATGGCGTTGGGGGTGAAGTCTAAGAGGTGGAGGTTGTAGGTGTTCATGATATCACAGAAAAATTCAGAGAATGGAGGACAAAGGCCGCAGTGGAAGGAAACAGCGAAGAAGAAATACCCGCCGGGGTACATATCCTTGGCGGCGGCGGGATAAACTCTGGTCCGAGGATGCGCCTTGGTCTTCTTGGCCCAGAACATGTAATACTTGTTCCAGAGCTCCCGCGCGCCGAGCCTTGGCGCGAAGACGACATTCCTCTTCCGCAGGAGAGCAAGCCTCGCCGCCTGCTCAGATTTCTCCTTCTTGGCCTTCTCCGCCTTCGCCTTCTCGGTCTTCGGGGCCATGGCGGAGGCGGCGAGGGAAGGGGGGCAAGGAGTCCGGCGGCGCCGCAGATGCGAGAGACGGCGGAGGAGGTGTGGAGGCGGAGCGCAAAGGGGAATTTCTAGAGATGGAAGAAGCAATGAAGGCGAAGTAAGGTAACGGCCCCTGCTTCCTCTGCTTTTAAGGGGGAAGTGGGGGACGCTCCGCATTTCTCATTAAAGAACGTGGCCACGTTCCCTCCCACGACGCCGCAATCGACGCGTGCCATTAGGGAGGGATGCGGCGGATGCGGAAGGGGATTCGGCGTGCCGTGGGCCGCGTGTGCCCGTGCACTGTTTTGGGCCTGGCCCAATAGCGCTCGGCACCGTGTGTGGCCCAGGCCCGGGGGCTCCTGTCGGTGTACTAAGGTAGGGGTACCTCAGTACCCCAACTTGTGCACGGGCAGTGGCAGCTTCCCGCGGCAGGGCTTACCACGTGCTCGTCGGAGACCTTTTCTGATCCATATAAAGCCATTCAAAAACAAAGTATACAAGACAGAAGATCAAGGCCCCGGCAAGTGGAGCTTGCCGGGAAGGCCGTCCCAGGCTCAAGATTACCTCGCTAGCACAAGACCCTGGCAAGAGGAGCTTGCCAGGAAGGCTAGAAGATTACATCTCAGAAGACACGCCTCGGCGCAACATGCGCCCCGGCAGGGCCAGGGGAGCGGCAAGCTCCAGGGCCCGGCAAGGTCAAGGCCCCGGCAAGGTGCTTGCCAGGGAGAGTTACGCTGTGTGCCCGCGCTCCAGCTCATCGAACCACGCGTCGCCCTGGGGCCATTCCAGGGACGCGTGGCGGATGGCTGTGCAGCCTGGGGGACACGGTGGCACTACACGGTGACGAAGCCATCGCCGTGGCAAACGGAGACGCAAGGGCGGGCGCTTTTGGGGTCGACGGCGACGGGAATTAAATGCTCTTGTCCCCCACTGTCAAAGTAGGTGATGACCACTGTTCATGCACTGTTCATCCACTATTCCCGCACTGTTCCAACTACCACCACAGTTACATTTTTACCCCTTCTTCTACGTTGACACCTGTCGGTGACCCCTTGAGCTATAAAAGGAGGCCCATGCACAACATGGAAAGGGTTCGGAACCTAGATCGCTCATTCGCTCGGTGTAGCTAGTTCTTCAAGCTCCCGAGCTCTCCAACTCAATACAAACTAAGCAGGAGTAGGGTTTTACGCGTCCGTCGCGGCCCGAACCTGGGTAAACTGCCTGCGTGAGCTCTACAATCTGCTCTTTGTGCTCCCTCCGCTCCCTTACCGTACGAACAAGGGGCTCCGGTCCCATAGGTGCTCGTGGTGGACAGGGAGGAGGATCTAGAAGAAGAAGAAGAAAAAGAAGAAGTTCAAGCAAATATCCAAAAAAGACAAGTCCAAGAAGACGAGGTTACAAGACTTACCTTGGCGGACTTCGTCGACGACAGGCTCCCTCGCCGGGGAGCTCTCCCTTGGCGGGGTGGCCACCCTCGCCGGGCTGCTCGCCCTTGGCGGGGTACTCGCCCTTGGCGGAGTTCCCGCCCTTGGCGGAGCGCTCTCCCTCGCCGGAGAGTTCGTCCTTGGCGGGGACGGCGGGGCCTGCGGCTCCTCGGGAGTGGTCTCCGGGTGCTCCTGTGGCTGCGGCTCCACCTCTGCACAAGACAATCAAGTCCAAATAGAGCAACAAGATGTTAGTACAAGACAAAATCCCCAAGCGCGCCCGACGAGCGGAAAAATCAAAAACCAGACTTACGCTGGGGGCTGCTCCTCGGAGCAGCGCTCGGGTCCGGCAAGCTCATCGCCGGCGCGTCCCCTGTCGCCGCGACGGGCGAGTCGTCCTCGACCTCGACCACGGGAACCTTGGCCTTCTTCGCCGCTCGCTGGGCCAGGGTCCTGGAATCAAAGCAAGAAGCAAGATCAGAATCATCGAAGAAAGAATCAAGACAAAGTTAAAGAAGATACAAAACTTCAAGCACTTACTCCTCTTCCTCGTCGTCGTCGCTGAGGGCGGAGAAATCAAACTCCACCTGAGGCGCGTCCGCGCGAGGAGCAGGAGGAGAAGGCTCCCTCGGGCGCTTGGCGGTCCCCGGGGCTGGGGGCTGCGAAGACGCGGCCCCTATGGACGCCGAGGCCCGAGGAGCAGGCGGAGCAGCTGCTCCGCTCTGAGAAGACCCTCCTCCACTTGGCGCTGACGTACGGGGCGCCTCCGCCGTAGCCTGCGCGCGGGGCGCCTCCGCCGTAGCCTGTGCGCGGGTCGCCTCCGCCACGGTTGGTGCGCCGGGTGCTCCCGTCGCAGCTTGGCTCCCCCGGGTAGCTCGCGCCACCCGGCGAGCAGGTTGTTGTCGGGGCGCCTGCGCCCTCGTCGTCGTCGTCGCCTTGTGGAGGCGCTTCAACGGAGATCGCCTGGGACTTGCCCGTGGCGGGGAGGTCTCCGAGGACGAGGAGGCGTCGTCGTTGAGCCCCAGAGACCCACCGGAGTCCTCGCCGGCCCCGGCGTCCTCCTCCTCCTCCTCGGCCGGCCCGCTGGGCCCAGCACCTTGCCCTGCAGCCGTGCTCCCCCCGGCGCCTCTGCTCCCTCCGGCACCTCTGCTTCCTCCGGCAACGTCGCCCCTCGCGGCGGCCTCGGTCACGATCCCGGGGATCCCAGCATACCTCAGAGAGGGGACCCCAGCGAGCTCGTCGGGCGGAAGCTTAAGCAGCCTGCGGATCTCCGCCTCCTCTGCTTGGCACGACGCTTCCGCAGCCTCTGCCTCTTCAACTGTGAACCCGAACTCTCCTACCGCTGCGGCTGCGGCGGCCTCTTCTACCCGAGAAGCTATATAAGCAATCTCCCGATCAGTGGTGGCCCGGGTAAGACCCTTGATCTCCTCCTTGTTCTTCGGCACCTCCACCAAGTTGTCGAAGAAGCTCATGATGGCATCCGGCTTGGGCGCTATCCATGTGGGGTCGACGCCATGCGAGTCACATGCGGGCATCATTGCGCGTAAGGGGTCCCGGGCCGTGCTGTTGCATAGGGGCACCACTCCCCGGGGAGCTCTAAACCACTCCGGGTGGGCCGGGTCGTGCTTAAAAAGTTCTCGGACCATCCCCTTCAGCTCCAGCGACGTGAAGTTGAAGTTCAGCCCTGGGCGCAGTCTCATAATGTCCGCCGCATTGCCGTACTCCCATGCTGCCCTTTTCCTCTCCTGTAAAGGGGCAATGCGGCGGCGGAGGAAGTATGCCCCTACTTCTCCGATGGTCAACTTGGCTACCCGGAGACGAAGAATTCCGACAAGGGCGACTTTGAGCTTGATGTCGTCCGAATCCAGGTCGCTCCAGTCCCTGCCGCGCACTATAGCAGTTGTGCGCGGCGCGGTGAAAGGCTGCGGCTCGTCCTCAACTATCCAGCACCAATCCGCGCGCCACTCCTCCCACTTTCCGCGGAGCTCCCCTTGCAGATAGGATTCCTTCTTGTTCAAGCGGAAGACCCAAGAGATACCCCCGGAGAGGGGAGCGCCGGCCTCTACTCTAGGCGTAAAGAAATGCCTAAAAAGCGCTACATTTGGATAGATCCCTATAAAGTTTTCGCACAGATGTGCGAAAACCGCCATCATGAGGATGGCGTTGGGGGTGAAGTCTAAGAGGTGGAGGTTGTAGGTGTTCATGATATCACAGAAAAATTCAGAGAATGGAGGACAAAGGCCGCAGTGGAAGAAAACAGCGAAGAAGAAATACCCGCCGGGGTACATATCCTTGGCGGCGGCGGGATAAACTCTGGTCCGAGGATGCGCCTTGGTCTTCTTGGCCCAGAACATGTAATACTTGTTCCAGAGCTCCCGCGCGCCGAGCCTTGGCGCGAAGACGACATTCCTCTTCCGCAGGAGAGCAAGCCTCGCCGCCTGCTCAGATTTCTCCTTCTTGGCCTTCTCCGCCTTCGCCTTCTCGGTCTTCGGGGCCATGGCGGAGGCGGCGAGGGAAGGGGGGCAAGGAGTCCGGCGGCGCCGCAGATGCGAGAGACGGCGGAGGAGGTGTGGAGGCGGAGCGCAAAGGGGAATTTCTGGAGATGGAAGAAGCAATGAAGGCGAAGTAAGGTAACGGCCCCTGCTTCCTCTGCTTTTAAGGGGGAAGTGGGGGACGCTCCGCATTTCTCATTAAAGAACGTGGCCACGTTCCCTCCCACGACGCCGCAATCGACGCGTGCCTTTAGGGAGGGATGCGGCGGATGCGGAAGGGGATTCGGCGTGCCGTGGGCCGCGTGTGCCCGTGCACTGTTTTGGGCCTGGCCCAATAGCGCTCGGCACCGTGTGTGGCCCAGGCCCGGGGGCTCCTGTCGGTGTACTAAGGTAGGGGTACCTCAGTACCCCAACTTGTGCACGGGCAGTGGCAGCTTCCCGCGGCAGGGCTTACCACGTGCTCGTCGGAGACCTTTTCTGATCCATATAAAGCCATTCAAAAACAAAGTATACAAGACAGAAGATCAAGGCCCCGGCAAGTGGAGCTTGCCGGGAAGGCCGTCCCAGGCTCAAGATTACCTCGCTAGCACAAGACCCTGGCAAGAGGAGCTTGCCAGGAAGGCTAGAAGATTACATCTCAGAAGACACGCCTCGGCGCAACATGCGCCCCGGCAGGGCCAGGGGAGCGGCAAGCTCCAGGGCCCGGCAAGGTCAAGGCCCCGGCAAGGTGCTTGCCAGGAAGAGTTACGCTGTGTGCCCGCGCTCCAGCTCATCGAACCACGCGTCGCCCTGGGGCCATTCCAGGGACGCGTGGCGGATGGCTGTGCAGCCTGGGGGACACGGTGGCACTACACGGTGACGAAGCCATCGCCGTGGCAAACGGAGACGCAAGGGCGGGCGCTTTTGGGGTCGACGGCGACGGGAATTAAATGCTCTTGTCCCCCACTGTCAAAGTAGGTGATGACCACTGTTCATGCACTGTTCATCCACTATTCCCGCACTGTTCCAACTACCACCACAGTTACATTTTTACCCCTTCTTCTACGTTGACACCTGTCGGTGACCCCTTGAGCTATAAAAGGAGGCCCATGCACAACGTGGAAAGGGTTCGGAACCTAGATCGCTCATTCGCTCGGTGTAGCTAGTTCTTCAAGCTCCCGAGCTCTCCAACTCAATACAAACTAAGCAGGAGTAGGGTTTTACGCGTCCGTCGCGGCCCGAACCTGGGTAAACTGCCTGCGTGAGCTCTACGATCTGCTCTTTGTGCTCCCTCCGCTCCCTTACCGTACGAACAAGGGGCTCCGGTCCCATAGGTGCTCGTGGTGGACAGGGAGGAGGATCTAGAAGAAGAAGAAGAAAAAGAAGAAGTTCAAGCAAATATCCAAAAAAGACAAGTCCAAGAAGACGAGGTTACAAGACTTACCTTGGCGGACTTCGTCGACGACAGGCTCCCTCGCCGGGGAGCTCTCCCTTGGCGGGGTGGCCACCCTCGCCGGGCTGCTCGCCCTTGGCGGGGTACTCGCCCTTGGCGGAGTTCCCGCCCTTGGCAGAGCGCTCTCCCTCGCCGGAGAGTTCGTCCTTGGCGGGGACGGCGGGGCCTGCGGCTCCTCGGGAGTGGTCTCCGGGTGCTCCTGTGGCTGCGGCTCCACCTCTGCACAAGACAATCAAGTCCAAATAGAGCAACAAGATGTTAGTACAAGACAAAATCCCCAAGCGCGCCCGACGAGCGGAAAAATCAAAAACCAGACTTACGCTGGGGGCTGCGCTGGGGGCTGCTCCTCGGAGCAGCGCTCGGGTCCGGCAAGCTCATCGCCGGCGCGTCCCCTGTCGCCGCGACGGGCGAGTCGTCCTCGACCTCGACCACGGGAACCTTGGCCTTCTTCGCCGCTCGCTGGGCCAGGGTCCTGGAATCAAAGCAAGAAGCAAGATCAGAATCATCGAAGAAAGAATCAAGACAAAGTTAAAGAAGATACAAAACTTCAAGCACTTACTCCTCTTCCTCGTCGTCGTCGCTGAGGGCGGAGAAATCAAACTCCACCTGAGGCGCGTCCGCGCGAGGAGCAGGAGGAGAAGGCTCCCTCGGGCGCTTGGCGGTCCCCGGGGCTGGGGGCTGCGAAGACGCGGCCCCTATGGACGCCGAGGCCCGGGGAGCAGGCGGAGCAGCTGCTCCGCTCTGAGAAGACCCTCCTCCACTTGGCGCTGACGTACGGGGCGCCTCCGCCGTAGCCTGCGCGCGGGGCGCCTCCGCCGTAGCCTGTGCGCGGGTCGCCTCCGCCACGGTTGGTGCGCCGGGTGCTCCCGTCGCAGCTTGGCTCCCCTGGGTAGCTCGCGCCGCCCGGCGAGCAGGTTGTTGTCGGGGCGCCTGCGCCCTCGTCGTCGTCGTCGCCTTGTGGAGGCGCTTCAACGGAGATCGCCTGGGACTTGCCCGTGGCGGGGAGGTCTCCGAGGACGAGGAGGCGTCGTCGTTGAGCCCCAGAGACCCACCGGAGTCCTCGCCGGCCCCGGCGTCCTCCTCCTCCTCCTCGGCCGGCCCGCTGGGCCCAGCACCTTGCCCTGCAGCCGTGCTCCCCCCGGCGCCTCCGCTCCCTCCGGCACCTCTGCTTCCTCCGGCAACGTCGCCCCTCGCGGCGGCCTCGGTCACGATCCCGGGGATCCCAGCATACCTCAGAGAGGGGACCCCAGCGAGCTCGTCGGGCGGAAGCTTAAGCAGCCTGCGGATCTCCGCCTCCTCTGCTTGGCACGACGCTTCCGCAGCCTCTGCCTCTTCAACTGTGAACCCGAACTCTCCTACCGCTGCGGCTGCGGCGGCCTCTTCTACCCGAGAAGCTATATAAGCAATCTCCCGATCAGTGGTGGCCCGGGTAAGACCCTTGATCTCCTCCTTGTTCTTCGGCACCTCCACCAAGTTGTCGAAGAAGCTCATGATGGCATCCGGCTTGGGCGCTATCCATGTGGGGTCGACGCCATGCGAGTCACATGCGGGCATCATTGCGCGTAAGGGGTCCCGGGCCGTGCTGTTGCATAGGGGCACCACTCCCCGGGGAGCTCTAAACCACTCCGGGTGGGCCGGGTCGTGCTTAAAAAGTTCCCGGACCATCCCCTTCAGCTCCAGCGACGTGAAGTTGAAGTTCAGCCCTGGGCGCAGTCTCATAATGTCCGCCGCATTGCCGTACTCCCATGCTGGCCTTTTCCTCTCCTGTAAAGGGGCAATGCGGCGGCGGAGGAAGTCTGCCCCTACTTCTCCGATGGTCAACTTGGCTACCCGGAGACGAAGAATTCTGACAAGGGCGACTTTGAGCTTGATGTCGTCCGAATCCAGGTCGCTCCAGTCCCTGCCGCGCACTATAGCAGTTGTGCGCGGCGCGGTGAAAGGCTGCGGCTCGTCCTCAACTATCCAGCACCAATCCGCGCGCCACTCCTCCCACTTGCCGCGGAGCTCCCCTTGCAGATAGGATTCCTTCTTGTTCAAGCGGAAGACCCAAGAGATACCCCCGGAGAGGGGAGCGCCGGCCTCTACTCTAGGCGTAAAGAAATGCCTAAAAAGCGCTACATTTGGATAGATCCCTATAAAGTTTTCGCACAGATGTGCGAAAACCGCTATCATGAGGATGGCGTTGGGGGTGAAGTCTAAGAGGTGGAGGTTGTAGGTGTTCATGATATCACAGAAAAATTCAGAGAATGGAGGACAAAGGCCGCAGTGGAAGAAAACAGCGAAGAAGAAATACCCGCCGGGGTACATATCCTTGGCGGCGGCGGGATAAACTCTGGTCCGAGGATGCGCCTTGGTCTTCTTGGCCCAGAACAGGTAATACTTGTTCCAGAGCTCCCGCGCGCCGAGCCTTGGCGCGAAGACGACATTCCTCTTCCGCAGGAGAGCAAGCCTCGCCGCCTGCTCAGATTTCTCCTTCTTGGCCTTCTCCGCCTTCGCCTTCTCGGTCTTCGGGGCCATGGCGGAGGCGGCGAGGGAAGGGGGGGCAAGGAGTCCGGCGGCGCCGCAGATGCGAGAGACGGCGGAGGAGGTGTGGAGGCGGAGCACAAAGGGGAATTTCTGGAGATGGAAGAAGCAATGAAGGCGAAGTAAGGTAACGGCCCCTGCTTCCTCTGCTTTTAAGGGGGAAGTGGGGGACGCTCCGCATTTCTCATTAAAGAACGTGGCCACGTTCCCTCCCACGACGCCGCAATCGACGCGTGCCGTTAGGGAGGGATGCGGCGGATGCGGAAGGGGATTCGGCGTGCCGTGGGCCGCGTGTGCCCGTGCACTGTTTTGGGCCTGGCCCAACAGCGCTCGGCACCGTGTGTGGCCCAGGCCCGGGGGCTCCTGTCGGTGTACTAAGGTAGGGGTACCTCAGTACCCGAACTTGTGCACGGGCAGTGGCAGCTTCCCGCGGGCCCCGGCCGTCCCAGGCTCAAGATTACCTCGCTAGCACAAGACCCTGGCAAGAGGAGCTTGCCAGGAAGGCTAGAAGATTACATCTCAGAAGACACGCCTCGGCGCAACATGCGCCCCGGCAGGGCCCGGGGAGCGGCAAGCTCCAGGGCCCGGCAAGGTCAAGGCCCCGGCAAGGTGCTTGCCGGGGAGAGTTACGCTGTGTGCCCGCGCTCCAGCTCATCGAACCACGCGTCGCCCTGGGGCCATTCCAGGGACGCGTGGCGGATGGCTGTGCAGCCTGGGGACACGGTGGCACTACACGGTGACGAAGCCATCGCCGTGGCAAACGGAGACGCAAGGGCGGGCGCTTTTGGGGTCGACGGCGACGGGCATTAAATGCTCTTGTCCCCCACTGTCATAGTAGGTGATGACCACTGTTCATGCACTGTTCATCCACTATTCCCGCACTATTCCAACTACCACCACAGTTACATTTTTACCCCTTCTTCTACGTTGACACCTGTCGGTGACTCCTTGAGCTATAAAAGGAGGCCCATGCACAACGTGGAAAGGGTTCGGAACCTAGACCGCTCATTCGCTCGGTGTAGCTAGTTCTTCAAGCTCCCGAGCTCTCCAACTCAATACAAACTAAGCAGGAGTAGGGTTTTACGCGTCCGTCACGGCCCGAACCTGGGTAAACTGCCTGCGTGAGCTCTACGATCTGCTCTTTGTGCTCCCTCCGCTGCCTTACCGTACGAACAAGGGGCTCCGGTCCCATAGGTGCTCGTGGTGGACAGTTTCCCCCGACACTTCGCGAGAGATATTTTTGGAGGAAATCACGCACACGGATCTTAAGAACCACGTCAGGGGATCAAGAGGTGGCCCACGAGGGTGGGGGGCGCGCCCCCCTTCCCAAGGCACGCCCCTGCCTCGTGGGGCCCCCGAGCGTCCCCCGGTGCCCTCCTTCTTCCTATATAAGTCTACGTACCCCGAAACCTTCGACAACAGAGAGAAAACCCTAATTCCATTGCCGTAACCTTCTGTTCCCGTGAGATCCCATCTTGGAGCCGGTTTCGGAGCTCCACCGGAGGGGGATCCATCACGGAGGTCGTCATCGTCATCATCATCACCCTCACCATGAGTTGTGAGTAGTTTACCACAGACCTTTGGGCCCATAGCTAGTATCTAGATGGCTTCTTCTCTCTCTGTGGATCTCAATACAAAGTTCTCCTCGGTCTTCGAGGAGATCTATTCGATGTAATCTCTTTTTGCGTTGTGTTTGTCGAAAATCGATGAATTGTGAGTTTATGATCAAGATTATCTATATGAAAGATATTTGGTTCTTCACTGAACTTTTTATGTGTGCTCATAATATCCTTGCAAGTCTCTTCGAATTATTGGTTTGGTTTGGCCTAATAGATCTATAGTTCTTGCAATGGGAGAAGTGCTTGGCTTTGGGTTCAATCTTGCGGTGTCCTTTCCCATTGACAGTAGGGGCAGCAAGGCACGTATTGTATTGTTGCCATCGAGGATAAAAAGATGGGGTTTACATCATATTGCTTGAGTTTATCCCTCTACATCATGTCATCTTGCTTAAGGCGTTACTCTGTTCTTATGAACTCAATACACTAGATGCATGCCGGATAGCGGTCGATGTGTGGAGTAATAGTAGTAGATGCAGGCAGGAGTCGGTCTACTTGTCTCGGACGTGATGCCTATATACAATGATCATGCCTAGATTGTCTCATAATTATTCGCTTTTCTATCAATTGCTCGATAGTAATTTGTTTACCCGCCGTAGAATATCGCTATCATGAGAGAAGCCACTAGAGAACACTATGGCCCCCGGGTCTATTATAAACATATCAATCTACATCTACTTTAATTTTATCGCTTTTATTTGCTGTTCTTATAAACTGAAAATGTCAAAAATATAAACTATCATCTCTATCAGATCTCACTTTCGTAAGTGACCGTAAAGGGATTGACAACCCCTTATCGCGTTGGCTGCGAAGTTTTTATTTGTTTGTGCAGGTGCGAGGGACTCGCGCGTGGTCTCCTACTGGATTGATACCTTGGTTCTCAAAAACTGAGGGAAATACTTACGCTACTGTGCTGCATCTCCCTTTCCTCTTCGAGGGAATACAACGCAAGCTCGAGAAGTAGCATGGAGTAATAGTAGTAGATGCGAAATCGTTTCGGTCTACTTGTCACGGACGTGATGCCTATATATAATGATCATGCCTAGATATTCTCATAATTTTTCGCTTTTCTATCAATTGCTCGACACTAATTCGTTCACCCACCGTACAAATCTGCTATCACGAGAGAAGCCACTAGTGAAACCTATGGCCCCTGGGTCTATTCTCAACATATCAATCTACAATCTACTTTACTTTGCTGGTTTTACTTTCTGTTCTTATATCCAAAAATGCAAAAAAATATCAAACTATCCTATCTATCAGATCTCACTTTCGGAAGTGACCGTAAAGGGATTGACAACCCCTTATCACGTTGGCTACGAAGTTCTTATTTGTTTGTGCAGGTGTGAGGGAATCGCGCGTGGTCTCCTACTGGATTGATACCTTGGTTCTCAAAAACTGAGGGAAATACTTACGCTACTGTGCTGCATCACCCTTTCCTCTTCGAGGGAATACAACGCAAGGTCAAGAAGTAGCAGAGATGAGCATGATTCAAGATCAGAAACCTTGAATTTTAAAGTGGTGAAAATCAATAGCCCGTATCATGCCTTATTTGGACGGCCGGTTTATGCTAAGTTCATGACAAGGCCATGTTATGTTTATCTGCAGCTCAAAATGCCGGGTCATAAGGGGACCATCACAGTACATGGGAGCCGTAAGATCGCTTTGGAATGTGAAGAAGGTGATGCGGCCTATGCTGAGTCGGTTTGTGCAACAGAGGAATTGAAGTTCTACAAGGACAATGTTGATCCTAAAGATATGACTTCTTTGAAAAAGCCAACTACAGAGCATGATCCGGCCTTGAAGTTTAAATCGGCCGATTAGACTAAGCTGGTTGATTTCGTTCCTGGCGATTCATCCGAGCAGTTTAGCATCAGCGCTACTAGGATCTAGAATAGGAAAACGCGCTCATCGAGTTCATCCGTGAGAACCGAGACATCTTTGCATGGAAACCTTCTGACATGCCAGGTGTACCAAGGGAACTCGCTGAGCACACTCTTAATATTGACCCCAAGTTTAAACTGGTCAAGCAGTTTCTCCGCCGCTTCAATGAAGAAAGATGCAAGACCATTGGTGAGGAGGTAGCCATACTCTTGGCGGCTGAGTTTATCATTGAAGTATTTCATCCTGAGTGGTTGGCTAATCCGGTGCTAGTACTTAAGAAGAACGGCACTTGGCATATGTGTGTGTATTATACAGATTTGAACAAGGCTTGCCCAGCTGATCCCTTTGCTCTTCCGTGTATTGATCAGATTATTGATGCTACAGCGGGCTGTGAGCGTTTGAGTTTTCTGGATGCTTATTCTGGTTTTCATCAGATCAAAATGGCAGTTAAGAACCAGGAGAAGACAACTTTTATAACTCCCTTTAGAGCCTTCTTCTATGTATCTATGCCCTTTGGGCTCTAGAGTGTCCAGGCGACTTATCAGCGTTGTGTGCAGAATTGTCTTCATAAACAGATTGGGTGTAATGTTCATGCATATGTGGATGATATTGTGGTGAAGTCCAGAAAGGAGGAGACATTAATAGATGATTTGAAGGAACCTTTTTGATAATCTCCGGGTCTATAAGATGATGCTTAATCCGGCCAAGTGTGTTTTTGGTGTACCGGCATGCAAGCTCTTGGGGTTTCTGGTGTCTAACAGGGGCATTGAAGCTAATCCAGAAAAAAATCAAAGCTATTACATCTCTGGCTAAACCGGCGTGTATCAATGACGTTCAACGTCTGGCGGGCCCTATTGCAGCGCTGAGCCGGTTTATCAGCCGATTGGGAGAAAAAGCTATCCCTCTATATCAGAGGATGAAAAAGACAGACAATTTTGTTTGGAGTGATGCTGCTAATGCGGCGTTTGAAGACTTGAATAAACAGTTGGCAGAGCTACCTGTCCATGCTGCTCCAGTCAATAAACAGCCGTTGTTGTTATACGTGGCTGCTAATGCCCGGGTTGTCAGTGTGGCCATTGTGGTGGAGCGGAAGGAGGCCGGGAAGGAATACCCGGTTCAACGGCCGGTTTACTATATCAGCGAGGTGCTTATTGAGTCCAAACAGAGGTACCCACATTGGCAGAAACTGGTGTATGGAGTCTTCATGGCAAGCCGGAAGCTTAAGCGGTATTTTCAGTGTCGGTGTACGAAGGTAGGGGAACCTCAGTCGGTGTACGAAGGTAGGGGAACCTCAGTACCCCAACTTGTGCACGGGCAGTAGCAGCTCCCCGCGACTGGGTCTACCACGTGCTTGCCGGAAACCTTTCCGGTCCTTATTAAGCCATTCAAAAACAAAGTATACAAGTCAGAAGATCAAGACCCCGGCAAGTGGAGCTTGCCGGGAAGGCCGTCCCAGGCCCAAGACTATCACTCTAACACAAGACCCTGGCAAGAGGAGCTTGCCAGGAAGACCAGAAGAATGCATCTTAGAAGACATGCCTCGGCGCAACATGCGCCCCGGCAGGGCCCGGGGAGCGACAAGCTTCAGGGCCCGGCAAGGTCAAGGCCCCGGCAAGGTGCTTGCCAGGGGGAACTCACGGTGTGTGCCCGCGCTCCAGCTCATCGGCCCACGCGTCGCCCTGGGGTCCTTCCAGGGACGCGTGGCGGATGGCTGTGCAGCCTGGGGGACACGGTGGCACTCCACGGTGACGAGACTACTGCCGTGGCGAACGGAGACGCACGGGCGGGCGCTTTTGGGGTCGACGGCGACAGGCATTTAATGCTCTTGTCCCCCACTGTGAAGTTAGGTGATGACCACTGTTCATCCACTGTTCACGCACTGTTCCCGCACCGTTACAACTACCACCACAATTACATTTTTACCCTCCTCTTCGTTAACACCTGTCGGTGACCCCTTGAGCTATAAAAGGAGGCCCATGCACAACGTAGAGGGGGTTCGGAACCTAGACAGTTCTCCCGCTCGGTGTAGCTAGTTCTTCAAGCTCCCGAGCTCCAACACTCAATACAATCTAAGGAGGAGTAGGGTTTTACGCGTCCGCGCGGCCCGAACCTGGGTAAACTGCCCGCGTGCTCTCCTCGATCTGCTCTTCGTGCTCCCTCCGCTCCCTTACCGCAACGAACAAGGGGCTCCGATCCCATAGGTGCTCGTGGTGGGCAGTTTCCCCCGACATCTTTGGCGCGCCAGGTAGGGGAAGGGGCGAGGTTGTGCGAACCTGATCCGGCGCTCACGCGGGCGCATTCTTCATCAACCTCTCCAGTTTCATCAACTCCAGCAACAACAGCATGGCCCCGAAGAAGAAAGCCTCGGAGGTCGCAGGCCCGTCTGCGTCTGTTCCACCGCCACCAGAACCAACGGTGGGTGGAGGAGATGTCGGCGGAAGGGTGGTCGCCGGCGAGGAAACTCGCGGCGCCACCAAATCCAAGGACAAGACGGACGACCGAGCCTCGGTGTCCGTAGATGTGCCACGTCCATCCCAGCAGACGACAACCCAGCAGCGCCGTGGTACAGGAGGTACCATCCGCTTGCTGGGGCAAGGGCAAACCGGAGGTTCACGGGATGCTCAAGGCCACCGCCCTGGCACGAGCAAGGCGCGGTCGCCGGGACGGGAAACTGCTCCTTCTAACCCTGTTAGGAGTCCGAGCATATCCCGCTCCTCGCACCGCTCGCCCCCGCTCCCCTCCTCTCCAGCAGAAGCGCTCGCAAGAGCGCAACTGCTCCTCGATTTTCCTCCAGCGGCAGACAAGGCCGAAGACTGGAGGGCAACAATCCAAAGCCTCATCGCCTTTGCCAATAACGACACGCCGCAGCAGCCGGCGACCTCGCGGCCACGGCAAGTCGAGAAGACGAAGGCCGACGGCGACAAGACCGCCGGGGGTGTGACCACCGTGCACTCCCCGCCGCGGAAGCAGAAGACGCCTCCCCGCCGGATTAATGTCGACGACGACTCTACGGCGTCGTCGGATCCACGGGCTCGTCGGGACCAGCGACAGGTCCTTGACGACCGGCGACAAGAAGACGCTCAGACGACGATCGAGCGCCGCCGAGAAGCTCGGCGACAATCAGATCAACGCGCTGGGACCGCTGTTGACACACACGCGCCCGGTGAGCCAGGCGACTTGCCATACGCGGCAGGCTGCCCTGCGTTCACCCGTGAGCTGCGGCGCGTCCAGTGGCCCAGCGTGAAAAACTTCAGGCCCGACGTACCCGAGAAGTACGACGGCAAGACGCACCCCTCGGAGTTCCTCAGCATCTACACCATCGCGGTGCAGGCTACCGGGGGACGCGACGAGAAGATACTGGCGAACTACTTCCCGCTAGTGCTTAAGCCGAACGTTCGTTCTTGGCTTATGCACTTGCCGGAAGGCTCTATTTCTTCATGGGCAGATTTGTGCCACCAATTTGTTGGCGCCTTCACAGGCGGCCACAAACCCCACGGCCAGGAGAGTGATCTCCACATTTTGGCCCAGAAGGAAGGAGAACCCATGCGCAAGTACATCCAACGATTCAGCCGCGTGCAGCACAATATCCCCGACGTCCACCCTGCCGTGATTATCAGCGCGTTCCACCAGAACGTGCGTAACCGCCGCATGCGTGAGGAGATGGCTATGACCAAGATACGGGATGTCAGCAAGCTCTATGCTCTTGCTGACAAGTGCGCGCGCGCCGAAGAGGGGAGGAGACTCCCCGGGGAGGATGCTGGCGCAGGGGGAAGCGACAGCGACGACGCTGCCCCGGCAAAGAAGAGCCGGCGGCGAAACAACAGGAGAAAGAAAAGCAAGGAAGTGCTGGTCGTCGAGAAGTCCGGCAAGGAGGCTCCCGCCAAGACAGCACAGGCCGGCGGCTCCGGCAAGGAGCCTGCCCCTGTAGCGGCAGCCGACAAGCAGGACGGCTCCGACAAGCAATATTGCAAGATCCACCGCACCAAAGGTCATGACCTTTCAAACTGCAAGCGCGTCGAGTACCTCGTAGAGCAGCAGAAAGCTGAATACGAGCGGCGCGACAAGGAGAAGGCCCAAGGTGGCGGGGGTGAGCCAAGCAAGAAGCGGCCATTCAATGGCCGGGGAGGACGCCGCGGCAAGGCCAAGCAGCGGCAAGGAGATCGACCTCCCCGGGGCCGCGACAAGGACGAAGAAGAAGAGGATGATGACGACATAGAAGAAGGTGATAACAGCGAGCAGGAGTTCCAGAAGGCCACAGAAGTCCTGTGTGTCGACGGAGGCACACCCATCATTTTTTATCTTGAGGATCACCCTGACCGCACCACTGCGGTCGGGTGCTTGCCGATGTTGGTCTCACCAATTATCCGCAACCTCAAGGTCACCCAAATGCTGGTTGACGGCAGGGCCGGCCTGAACTTGATCTCCTCAGCTGTGATCAAGAAACTCCAGATCCCAGATGGCGAGCTCGAAGAGACCGGTTCTTTCCAAGGAATAAACCCGGGAAGGAGCAAGCCCAAGGGGAAGATCACTCTGCCGGTGACCTTTGGCGGGGAGCTCAACTTCAGGACAGAGAGGATAACCTTTGATGTTGCCGATATCCCATTGCCATACAATGGGATACTTGGACGTCCTGCCCTCGCCAAGTTCATGGCAGCTTCCCACTACGCCTACAATGTACTCAAGATGCCGGGGCCGATAAGCTTCATCTCTGTCCATGGCGACAAGAAGGACGCGCTTATCTGCGCCGACAAGATATACCGGGACGCAGCAGCCGCAGCGGAGAGCGACACACTTGCCGCTGAAGCTCCCGGGGGGAAGAAGACCAAGACCAAGTCCGGCAAATGCTCTGGGGCCCACTCCGGCAAACGCACCTCTTCGGAGTGCTGCGCTGCCGTCGAGGACGTCCCATCGAGCTCCACTGGCAAGTGCAAGAAGGGGATGGCCGCTCCACCGGCAACCAAGAAGGTGTCCACCAAGGAGGACGGCACTGGTGGTACCTTCACCATCAGTGCTACGCTTGACAGCAAATAGGAAAGCGCGCTCGTTGCCTTCCTGCAGGCGAATGTCAATGTGTTTGCATGGCAACCATCTGACATCCCCGGCGTTCCCAGGAAGGTAATTGAGCACAAGCTTGCTGTTTGTCCTCATGCGCGACCCGTCAAGCAGAAGGTCAGGAAGCAAGCCGTGGAGCGTCAAGAATTCATTGCCGAAGAGATCAAGAAACTAGAAGCAGCAGGCCTGGTTAGAGGCGTGATCCATCCCACGTGGTTAGCAAATCGAGTTGTCGTGCGTAAGGCCAACGGGAAGTGGAGGCTGTGTATAGACTTCACTGATGTGAATAAAGCATGTCCCAAGGATCCATTTCCCTTGCCGCGTATTGACCAGATTGTTGACTCCACTGCCGGATGTGAGCTGCTCTCTTTCCTTGATGCATATTCAGGCTACCACCAGATTTTCATGGCCAAGGAAGACGAAGAGAAGACTGCATTTATCACTCCATGCGGCACATATTGCTTCATACGCATGCCCTTTGGAGTGAAGAATGCAGGCTCAACCTTTGCAAGGATGGTGCACACTGCTTTGGAGCCACAGATCCACATAAATGTAGAAGCCTACATGGATGACATAGTGGTCAAGAGCAAGAGCAAAGATACGCTGATCCAAGATTTGGAAGAAACTTTTGAGAACCTGCGCAAGATCCAGCTCAAGTTGAACCCCGAGAAGTGCGTCTTTGGAGTCCCCTCCGGCAAGCTTCTCGGGTTCTTCGTGTCCCAGAGGGGGATTGAAGCCAATCCCGACAAGATAAAAGCCATCGAGCAGATCGAAGCCCCGAAGCGCGTCAAGGACGTAAGGAGACTTGCAGGTTGTGTAGCTGCCCTCAGTAGGTTCATTTCAAAGTCTGCAGAACGTGCCCTGCCTTTCTTCAAAATTTTGAAGAAGGCAGGTCCTATGAAATGGACTCCGGAAGCGGAGGCAGCGCTGCAAGACTTGAAACGATACCTATCCTCCACTCCAATACTTGTCGCACCTAGGCCACAAGAGAAGTTGTTGCTGTACTTAGCGGCAACCAATCAAGTGGTTAGTGCTGCGTTGGTAGCGGAGAGGGAGGCCGACGAGGAGTCTACACCACCGGCAAGCGAATCCAGCGACAAGCAGGGGGCTGTTCCGACAAGCTCTGGCCCCGAAAAGGACAACTCTGCGCAGGAACAAGGGGAAGTGCGGAAGAAGATGGTGCAGCGCCCGGTGTATTTTGTGAGTTCCCTCTTGCAGGGGGCTAGATCAAGATACTCCGGGGTGTAGAAGTTGCTTTTCGGCCTCCTCATGGCCTCGAGAAAGCTGCGCCATTACTTCCAAGCACATGAGATAACAGTGGTCACTCGATTTCCGTTGAAGAGGATATTGCAGAATCCAGAAGCAACAGGCAGGATCGTCGAGTGGGCACTGGAGCTGTCAAGCTTTGGTCTCAAGTTTGAGAGTACTTCAACTATCCAGAGCCGAGCTTTGGCAGAATTCATAGCTGAATGGACCCCAACGCCCGATGAAGAAGTTCCAGAGACAAGTATTCCCATACAAGAAGCGACAAGCGAATGGGTAATGTACTTTGATGGTGCCTTCTCGCTGCAAGGCGCCGGAGCCGGCGTGGTGCTTATAGCGCCCACCGGAGAGCACCTCAAGTATGTTATCCAGATGCATTTTCCCAAGGAACAAGCGACAAACAATACTGTTGAATATGAAGGCTCGCTTGCCGGCCTCAGGATTGCGGCCGAATTTGGGATCAAGAAGCTGATTGTGCGGGGAGATTCTCAGTTAGTGGTCCGACAAGTTAACAGGAGTTACCAGAGTCCTTTGATGGAAGCTTATGTAGATGAAGTGAGGAAGCTTGAAGAACACTTTGAAGGTCTGCAAATGGAGCACGTTCCAAGAGCTCAGAATGATATTGCGGACGGCCTTTCAAAGTGTGCTGCGATGAAGTTACCTGTGGAACCAGGGACCTTCCTGCTCAAGCTAACTCAACCATCCGTTACACCATCAGTTGGGCAAAGTAAGAAGAGAAAGTTGTTCTCCGGCGACTACTTGCCGGCGGATCTTCCCGAAGCCGCCACCAAGGTTCCCAAGATCGACAACCAAAACGCTGAGGAACAGTTTGCTCCTGCAGATCCTAGGATCTGTACAGTTGAAGCAATCGTTCCCGACAAGCCTCGCCCCGGCGAGCTTGCCGGGGGACCGTCAGCTCCAGCAGAACCGGAGGTTCTTGCCGTAGAAGCTGAGGTTCCCGCAGCGGCCCTCATGCCTTTAGTCCTTGCCGTTGAGCCTCGGGCTCCGGGATGGGCGCAGCAGATCGTCCGTTTTCTGCAAACTGGAGAACTTCCCGAGGACCCAGAAGAGATAGAGAAGATAACCAGGCAGTCAAGTATGTACCAGTTCGTGGACAACGAACTGTACAGAAGAAGACTCAATGGTGTCAGGTTGAAGTGCATCTCCAGAGAAGATGGACAGAAGCTGTTGACAGAGATACATGGAGGCATATGTGGCCACCACATTGGCGCAAGGGCACTTGCCGGGAAGGCATTCCGGCAAGGGTTCTTCTGGCCAGAAGCCCTCCAAGATGCAACTGCACAAGTAACCAAGTGTGAAGCGTGCCAGTTCCATGCCAAGCAAATTCATCAGCCAGCTCAAGCTCTCCAGACGATCCCTTTATCCTGGCCCTTCTCGGTCTGGGGGCTCGATATCCTCGGCCCCTTCCCTCGCGCTGTCGGGGGCTTTGAGTACTTGTACGTTGCAATCGACAAGTTCACAAAGTGGCCAGAAGTGGAACCAGTGAGAAAGGTGACAGCACAGTCAGCGGTCAGGTTCTTCAGGTCGATTGTTTGCCGTTTCGGAATCCCTAACAGGATCATCACCGACAACGGCACACAATTCACTAGTCACACCTTCATGCAATACGTCCAAGACCTTGGCGCCAAGGTCTGCTTCGCTTCTGTTGCTCACCCGAGGAGCAACGGTCAAGTGGAGAGGGCAAATGCTGAAGTGCTGCGCGGACTCAAGACAAGGACCTTTGATAGGCTGCGCAAGTGCGGAAGAAACTGGATAGAGGAGTTGCCGGCGGCTCTTTGGTCAATCAGAACGACACCAAATCGAGCCACCGGACAGACACCCTTTGCTCTTGTCTATCGAGCAGAGGCAGTTCTCCCCACGGAACTCGTATACGGATCTCCTCGAGTGCTCGCTTATGATGAGCTCGAGCAAGAGCAACTGCGACAAGATGATCTATTTCTCCTCGAGGAGGAACGTCTCCAGGCTGCTGTACGAGCCGCTCGATACCAGCAAGCCTTGCGCCGCTATCATAGCCGCAAGGTTAAGGCCAGGAGTCTCGAGGAAGGCGACCTTGTTCTTCGGCGTGTTCAGTCCGCCAAGAATTCCAACAAGTTGACGCCGAAGTGGGAAGGCCCTTATCGGGTGAGACAAGTCACAAGGCCCGGCGCTGTCCGCCTTGAGACCGAAGAAGGCTTACCGGTGAGCAACTCCTGGAACATAGAGCATCTTCGCAAGTTTCACCCATAAGGCGCGGTTGCCATGATCCGCTCCGGCAACCACCTTTTTGTACGAGTCTTGCCGCTGTTGCATGTAATCCTTTGTACAAAGCCGGGCGCAGATCCCGTGCATCAGTAAAGCTCTTGTGTTTTGCACTATTTGCCTTTTCCATGCTTTTCTTCGTTATTTGCATGCATTGTTTGGCATCTTGTGCAACACACGTACCCGGTAAGCATTAGCACGCCGAAAGGCCATATATTTGTTTTCCCTCCTCTTTTTCTTTCCCTCTTAAGCAGATGAAATGTTCCTCGCACACAAGTTTG
>LR738714.1:744182526-744222477 GCA_902687465.1 Secale cereale
GGGGGGGAGGAGATGGAGGATGAACCAAGTGCTGTTCAAGAAAGAGAAGCCTTGACGGGGAAGCAAGCAATATATGAAAGCTAAGTTACCAGAATTTGAGCAGTTCAAATTTTTAAATTTTAGTTATCTTCCTTGAACAACCACACTTTGTATGGAAAACCTGTGCGCGGAGGAACCTACCCGTTGCTAGCCGCACCCTTACCTTGTTTTCGAGTACGCTCAACGGCTTAAGTGAGCTGCGACAAGTGTCGCGCCCTTACTTCGTTTTCGAGTTCGCTCAGCAAGCTAAGTGCGTTGCGACTAGCTGCGGCAAGGTTGCTTGCCGGTAAGGCCTTGACCAGCAAGCTGCTCAGAGTCCAGCACTCAGCGCTCGCGGCAAGGGCCCCTTGCCGGCAAGTCCCCTAGAAGCGTAGGGGTAAAAGCATACAAAGTAAAGGACCAAAGCAAGGGAGATAACACAGCATTGATTGATCAAAATAAGATAATATATTACAAGGGATAACTCGTCGCAATAACTAATAAATTCATGTTCATGGCACGCTATGCAGCAATAAAGGAAATAGAAAGAAGGAGGCCTAATCTACGAGGTCGCCCTCGCGCCTGGAGATCTTGTTCACCTTGGCGATGATGTGGGCGACCTGCGCCTTCAGCGCCTCCTGATCTGCGTCGTCCGGCAAGCTGCGGAGGACGTTGACGAGATTTATGCCGGGGTTGCGGTAGACAATCTTGGTCAGGACACGCTCCAAGGTACCCGCGCAGAGCTGGCGCGACTCCTCGGCCAGCTGCGCGGGGAGCTTCTGCTGCAGACATGCGAGCGCCGGCGCGACCCCTCTGAAGAAAAGACTGAGCTTGGCGCTGTGGGGGAGATTTGGGTCCGGAGAGTATACAAGGTGTTCAACCCTCAGCGCCATCAGCTCCTTGTCGATGTTGGAGGCGGAGGTGACCAGCTCCTCCGTCCATTGCTCCACCGCCTGGTTGAAGAGGTTCGCGGAGGTGGTAGTGCTCTCCACCAGCTCCCGCTCCTTGCGAACCTCCTCCTTCAACTTGGTCTCGCGGTCCCGGGCGGCGTCAAGTGAATCCCTCAAAGTGGAGACCTTCAACTCAAGATCAGCAATTGAATCCTTGGCGGCTTTGAGCTCGTCGCCCTGCTTGGAGAGGCGTACCTGAAGCTCGGAGTTGGTATGGGCGTCTTTCTCGCGCTCTATGTTGAGCGCGGTGACCCTCTCCGTGCTCGCCTTCAGGTACTCCTCCAGCTGCGCCACCTTAGCTTCAGGGTCCTCCTTGGCGTTTTCCGCGGCGATTGCGGCTTCCTTCACCTCCTTCAGAGTCTGCTCCCGGGCGGTGAGCTCGTCGTCATGGGCGTCGAGCTCAACCTTCCGCTGGTTGAGCGCCCCTTCTCGCCGGGACAGCTCTTCGCCAGTCAAGCGCTGCTGCTCCTCGGCCTCAGCTTTTTCCAGAAGAAACTCCTGCTGCTCTCCGGCAAGCCTCTCGCGCTCCTCCGCCAAGTCACGGAGGGCCGCTTGGTTGGCGGCGCGGAGCTCCGCGGCGCGCTTCTCCAAGTCTGCTGCAGCCTTGGCGGTGAGGGCTTCTCGGGAGTCAAGCTTCATCTGCCTGGCCCGGTAAAGGGCCAAGAGCCGGCGAAGCAGCTTCTCCTCCTCGGGCTCATCGCTCCCGCCAGGCGCCTCGACGATCTTCAATCCCACGGAGGCGAGGACCTCTCCATCAAAGGCCTCTCCCTCCACGGGGGCTCGCGACGAGGATCCCCACGGCACTTGTATGAAGACGCCGTTGGGAGCCTCAAGATAGAAGCCGGATTGCTCCTTATCGGTGGAGGCGTCGGCGGCCGGCGCAGTGCTTGATGCTCCTGCCGCCTCCGGGCCGGCAGTATGGCCGCCGTCCCCCTCCCCGGCCGCGGCGTCTGCGGTTGGAGCAGTCTCCTCCGCGGCAGGCTCGTCGGCTCCTGCCATGCCCCCAGCGGCAGTGGCGTTGCCGCCGTCGCCTTGCGCGCCCTCCTCGCCGGTGGCCTCGGTCTCCATCCGGTCCGGCGCGGGAGGATCTAGAAGAAAAAGAAGAAAAGAGAAGATCAAGCAAATATCCAAAAAGACAAGTTCAAGAAGAAAAAGCTGTCAGACTTACCTTCGCGGACGTTTTCGGCGACTGGCTCCCTCGCCGGGGAGTCCTCCCTTGGCGGTGGAGCAGCGGCCCCTGCTGGCGGAGGGCCGCCCGTGCCCTCCCTTGGCGGGGTGGCTGCCCTCGTCGGGCTGCTCGCTCTTGGCGGGGAGCCCGCCCTTGGCGGGGTGCCCGTCCTCGTCGGAACGTTCTCCCTCGCCGGGGAGTCTACCCTTGGCGGGGAAGGCGAGGCCGGTGGCTCGCCGGAGGCAGTCTCCGGGCGCTCCTGCAGCTGCGGCTCCGTTTCTACACAAGACAAACAAAGACAACAAAGCGTTAGTGCCAAGCTAAAACCTCAAGCGCGCCCGACAAATAGGGAGTTCAAGACCAGACTTACGCTGGGGGCTGCGCTGGGGGCTGCTCCTCGGAGCAGCGCTTGGGTCCGGCAAGTTCGTCGCCGGCGCATCCCCTGTCGCCGCGACGGGCGAGCCGTCGTCGACCTCGACCACGGGGATCTTGGCCCGCTTCGCCGCTCGCTGGGCCAGGGACCTGAACACAAAAACAAGATCAGAATCATAAACAAAAGAATCAAGGCAGAATTGAAGAAGCTGTAAAATACAAGTGCTTACTCCTCTTCCTCGTCGTCATCGTCGCTCAGGGCGGAGAAGTCGAACTCCACCTGGGGCGCGCCCGCGCGAGGAGCAGGAGGAGAAGGCTCCCTCGGGCGCTTGGTGGTCTCCGGGGCTGGGGGCTGCGAAGACCCAGCCTCCGTTGACACCGAGGCCCGGGGAGCAGGCGGAGCAGCTGCTCCACTCTGAGAGGACCCCCCTCCGCTAGGTGCTGGTGCGCGAGGCGCCTCCGTCGCGGCTGACGCGCGGGGCGCCTCCATCGCGGCTGGTGCGTTGGGGGCCTCCGTCGCGCCTTGGCTCGCTCTGGTGGCCCGCGTCACCCGGCGAGCAGGCTGCTGTCGGGGCGCCTGCGTCCTCGTCGCTGTGGGCGCCTTGCGGAGGCGTTTCCCCGGCGCTTGCTTTGGACTTGCCGGGGGTGAGGAGCTCTCCGACGACGAGGAGGCGTCGTCGCCGAGTCCTAGAGACCCGCCGGTGTCTTCCTCGGTCTCGGTGTCTTCCTCCTCCTCCCCGACAGGCCCGCTGGATCCAGCACCTTGCCCCGCGGCCCTGCTCCCTCCGGTGGCTCCGCTCCCTCCGGCGCCTCTGCTTCCTCCGGCAACCTCGCCTCTTGCCGCGGCCTCGCTCACAACCCCGGGGATCCCGGCATGCCTCAGTGAGGGGACCCCAGCAAGCTTGTCGGGTGGAAGCTTGAGAAGTCTGCGGATCTCTGCCTCCTCGGCCTGGCACGACGAGTCCTCAGCCTCTGCCTCGTCAACGGTGAACCCGAAGTCTCCTACCGCTGCGGCTGCGGCGGCCTCTTCCACCCGGGTAGCAATATAAGCTATCTCCCGCTCCGTGGTGGCCCGGGTGAGACCCTTGATCTCCTCGGTGTTCTTCGGCACCTCGACCAAGTTATCAAAGAAACTCATAATGGCATCCGGCGTGGGCACTATCCATGTTGGGTCGACGCCATGAGAGTCACACGCGGGCATCATCGCCCGCAAGGCATCCCGGGCAGTGCTGTTGCACAGCGGCACCACTCCCCGGGGAGGTCTAAACCACTCCGGATGGGCCGGGTCGTGCTTAAAAAGCTCCCGGACCATCCCTTTCAGCTCCAACGACGTGAAGTTGAAGTTCAATCCTGGGCGCAGCCTCATAATATCCGCCGCATTGCCGAACTCCCATGTTGGCCTTTTCCTCTCCTGTAAAGTAGCAATGCGGCGGCGGAGGAAATCTGCCCCTACCTCTCCGATGGTCAACTTGGCTGTCCGGAGACGAAGTATCCTGACAAGGGCAACATTGAGCTTGACGTCATCCGCGGCCAAATCGCTCCAGTCCCTGCCGCGCACTATAGCTGTTGTGCGCGGCGCAGTGAAAGGCTGCGGTTCGTCCTCCACTACCCAGCACCAATCTGCGCGCCACTCCTCCCACTTGCCGCGGAGTTCTCCTTTTAGATATGATTCCTTCTTGTTCAAGCGGAAGATCTAGGAGATCCCCCCGGAGAGGGGGGCGCCGGCCTCTACTCTAGGCATGAAGAAATGCCGAAAGAGTGCTACGTTTGGATAGATCCCTATGTAGTTTTCGCACAGATGTGCGAAAACCGCCATCATAAGGATGGCGTTGGGGGTGAAGTCTAAGAGATGGAGGTTGTACGTGTTCATGATGTCGCAGAAAAACTCCGAGAACGGAGGGCACAAGCCACAGTGAAAGAAGACAGCGAAGAAGAAATACCCGCTGGGGTACAGATCTCTGGTGGCGGCCGGGTAGACTCTGGTACGAGGATGCGCCTTGGTCTTCTTGGCCCAGAAGAGGTAGTACTTGTTCCAGAGCTCCCTTGGGCTGAGCCTCGGCGCGAAGACCACATTCCTCTTCCGCAGGAGGGCGAGCTTCGCCGCCTGCTCGGATTTCTCCTTCTTGGCCTTCTCCGCCTTCGCCTTCTCGGTCTTCGGGGCCATGGCGGAGGCGGCGGGGGAAGTGGCGAGGAGTTCGGCGGCGCCGCAGATGCGGAAGACGGCGGAGGAAGTGTGGAGGCGGAGCGCAGAGGGGGGTTTCTAGAGGTTGAAGAAGCAATGAAAGCGCAGGAGGGAAACTGCCCCTGCTTCCTCTGCTTTTATGGGGGGGGGGGTGAGGGACGCTCCACATTTCCCATTAAAGAACGTGGCCACGATCTCTCCCACGACGCCGCAATCGACGCGTGCCGTTAGGGAGGGGCGCGGAGGATGCGGAAGGGAATCTACGGCTCGCCGTGGGCCGCGCGTGCCCGTGCACTGTTCTGGGCCTGGCCCAACAGCGCTCGGCACCGCGTGTGGCCCAGGCCTGGGGGCTCCTGTCGGTGTACGAAGGTAGGGGAACCTCAGTACCCCAACTTGTGCACGGGCAGTAGCAGCTCCCCGCGGCTGGGTCTACCACGTGCTTGCCGGAAACCTTTCCGGTACTTATTAAGCCATTCAAAAACAAAGTATACAAGTCAGAAGATCAAGACCCCGGCAAGTGGAGCTTGCCGGGAAGGCTGTCCCAGGCCCAAGACTATCACTCTAACACAAGACCCTGGCAAGAGGAGCTTGCCAGGAAGACCAGAAGAATGCATCTTAGAAGACATGCCTCGGCGCAACATGCGCCCCGGCAGGGCCCGGGGAGCGACAAGCTTCAGGGCCCGGCAAGGTCAAGGCCCCGGCAAGGTGCTTGCCGGGGGGAACTCACGCTGTGTGCCCGCGCTCCAGCTCATCGGCCCACGCGTCGCCCCGGGGTCCTTCCAGGGACGCGTGGCGGATGGCTGTGCAGCCTGGGGGACACGGTGGCATTCCACGGTGACGAGGCTACTGCCGTGGCGAACGGAGACGCACGGGCGGGCGCTTTTAGGGTCGACGGCGACGGGCATTTAATGCTCTTGTCCCCCACTGTGAAGTTAGGTGATGACCACTGTTCATCCAGTGTTCACGCACTGTCCCCGTACTGTTACAACTACCACCACAATTACATTTTTACCCGCCTCTTCGTTAACACCTGTCGGTGACCCCTTGAGCTATAAAAGAAGGCCCATGCACAACGTAGAGGGGGTTCGGAACCTAGACAACTCTCCCGCTCGGTGTAGCTAGTTCTTCAAGCTCCCGAGCTCCAACACTCAATACAATCTAAGCAGGAGTAGGGTTTTACGCGTCCGTGTGGCCCGAACCTGGGTAAACTGCCCGCGTGCTCTCCTCGATCTGCTCTTCGTGCTCCCTCCGCTCCCTTACCGCAATGAACAAGGGGCTCCGGTCCCATAGGTGCTCGTGGTGGGCAGTTTCCCCCGACATTCAGGGTCATCCCATCACTGTGGTCAGCTCTACCCCTTTGGGTGATATAATCCAAAACAGAAAAGCAACTGGCCGGGTTGCCAAGTGGGCCATTGAGCTTGGACCTCACGGGTTAAAATACGTGCCTCATACGGCAATCAAGTCCCAAGCACTTGTGGATTTCATCAATGACTGGACGGAGTTACAAGCGCCGTAAGAAAAGCCGGATCATACTTATTGGACTATTCATTTCGATGGATCCAGGCAATTGGAGGGCTCGGGGGATGGACTCGTGTTAACTTCCCCACGAGGTGATAAGTTTTGTTATGTTCTCCGTTTAATGTTCCCTTGCACTAACAATGCAGCTGAATATGAGGCTTTACTCCACGGTCTTCGAATGGCTAAGGAGATGAATTTAAGTCGAGTTAAGTGCTTTGGTGACTCGGACCTGGTGGCTCAACAAGTATCTGGTACTTGGGATTCCAAGGACCCGCTTTGGTAGCATATCGTCGAGAGGTGGATATTGTTGCTGGACACTTCAAAGGTTATCAAGTTGATCGTGTGGACCGGCGAAACAATGAAGCGGCGGACGCTTTAAGCCGCTTGGGTTCCCAACATAAACCGGTTCCACCCAATGTTTTTCTGGACGTTTTGCATAACCCGTCGGTCAAGCTACCTACAGAGGAGGATTTAGCTGTTCCTGATCCGGAGGCTCAGTTGGTCAAGCTACCTACAGAGGAGGATTTAGCTCTTCATGTTATCCCAGATTGGACGGTTCCATATTTGGCGTATATGAATCAGGGGGAGTTACCGGAGGATGAAACTTTGGCCAGGCAGATAATCCGGCGGTCCAAGTCAATGACTATCGTCAATGGAGAATTGCGTCATTGAAGTGTAACAGGGGTGTTTCAGCTCTGCGTATCTCCTAAAGAAGGCCGTGAGATTTTGCGTGAGATCCACGAAGGAGATTGTGGTCACCACGCCGGTTCAATGTCCTTGGTAGCTAAAGCTTTTCGTCACGGCATTTATTGGCCGACGGCTCATGCTGATGTCGAAGACTTGGTCAAAAAGTCTGATGACTGTCAAAAATTCTCACGGTGTGCTCATGTACCGGCTCAGGAATTGAGGATGATTCCAATCACTTCGCCGTTTGCAACTTGGGGGTTGGACATGGTTGGGCCCTTTAAGAGATCCAAGGATAAGAAGACCCACCTTTTGGGGGCGGTTGAGAAGTTCATCAAGTGGGTGGAAGCAGAACTAGTGAGTAAGTGTGATGCAGCCATGGCGGTTCAATTCATCAAGAAGGTGATTTTCCGGTTTGGTTTTCCACACAGCATTATAACTGATAATGGCACTAATCTGTCCAAGGGTGCTATGAAAGACTATTGTCAACGTGAGCACATCCGGCTTGATGTGTCATATGTGGCTCATCCTCAATCTAATGGTCAAGCTAAGAGAGCCAATCAAGGGATCCTGAGAGGCATCAAGGCCCGACTTATGGTTCCCCTACAGAGGACGCTGGTTTGTTGGGTTGAGGAGTTACCTTCTGTGTTATGGAGCATCAATACCACACCCAACAGATCTACGGGTTACACGCCTTTCTTCATGGTTTACGGAGCAGAGCCAGTTCTCCCTAGTGAAATCCGTCATGACTCGCCTCGTGCAGCAGCTTATGTTGAAGCTGACAATGAGAAGGCACGACAGGATGCACTTGACCTGTTAGATGAGGAACGTGACATTGTAGCAGCTCGGTTGGCGATTTACCAGCAAGATCTGCGTCGTTATCACAGCCGCCGGGTTAGAACCATAACTTTTCAAGAAGGCGATCTGGTGCTCCGACTCATCCAGGATCAGACTGATATGCACAAGTTATCCCCGCCTTGGGAAGGACCCTTTCTGGTCAGCAAGAATTTGCATAATGGGTCATACTACCTTATCAATGTTCGAGAGCACAAAGTCTCACGTAAATCGGGGGAGGAGACCCACCGACCATGGAATATTGCTCATCTTCGGCCTTACTACACCTGAGCCATAGGCTCCTCTTATGTACATATTTTTTACAATGTATATATTATGATCAATATAATAAAACCGGCATCCCTCCTAAAGCGGGGCCTCTACTATTTTTTCTCTTAAGAGTTTTTGGTTACATGGGGGCTTCTGTTTATAAAGTGAAGTTCTGACTACCCTCTTAATCCGGCTATCAAGCCAATATTATCATAAGAGCACAGCTCTGGTTACTTTGGTAATCGGGCTATCAAGCCAATATTATCATAAGGGGACAAAGAGAGTTTGTTGCACAACGCAACTCAAACATAGGTACCCACTGAGCACAGCTCAAAATGTTACCTGGGGGCTCTTTTGTTGCACAACAACAAAGAGTTTTAACCCTTGTAATAGGCTATCAAGCCAGGCTTGGACGCCAGGTGTATTCACCTAAAACCCCGGGTTAACCTGCCTTCATCAAGTAAGTCACTCCGCCCAGGTAATCCTAGTATGACCCGCCGAACGTTTGGCAAGTCAATCTTATACACACCCTGAACTTGTCAAAGTTAAAACGACGATTGGTTAATGTGAGGTCCATCTTAAAAGCCTTTGCAAAATTGTTAATGTGAGGTCCATCTTAAAAGCCCATGAAAAGCCTCGATTTTGGGTCTGGCAGCCCATGAAAAGCCTTGCACCTTCTCATGACTTTATTCAACATATTTTCTCTTTCGTTGAGTTTTACAACATTTTTATGATAAACCAATGTTTATTGACTCGGCCTGGTTGTTGACTATAAGTCACCACTATCAAATAATCCGGTGTTTATTAACCGGTCTAGTTTCGATTTCAAATCGCCAGTATCGTATACGGATAATCCGGTGTTTATCACAACCCGGCACGGTTTTATTATAAACCGGCAAAATATGGCAGGAGTTATTAATACTCAAGATTGGGGTTATCACCCTTACTACAAAGTTGGTGAAACTAACGATGTGATTAAGTATCACAGGTATGACATATTTCATATTTAATTATTTTAAAATACAACCTTGGTTATAAACCCAGGTTATGTGTTGGGCATTATGACCCGTCCGGCGGTAAACCGCCAGGACACTTTAAACTTGTTGTATGTAGAAACAGGTTGAATAAAGCTACTCAGAATGATAAGCAGACATAGTATAATGATGACGGATTAACAACATCATGCAAAATGAATATGCACGATGGCATAGCAGACCAAGTATTTCAACTAGCCTATTACAAGGCGCTTTGATGCCCAAAAGAATAATTGATTTCAGCAAGTATTGCGATATGTAGAAGGCTAAACCGGCCTCCGGATCATGCTTCCTCGCCGGGCTGACTTGACGGCCGTGGATCATCCTGTGTCGGTTCACCCTCCTCCTCTCCACACAGTGGCTGGAAGTAAATGGTTGCCCAATCGATCCCAGTTAGGGCTTGGAATACAGCTACATCGCTTATAAGCATGGAGGGTTCAACATCAGGGGCATAAGTATTCTTAAAGATTGGCGGGATAAGATTTTGCACATCATGAGTTGGCGCGCTAACCCGCTTGTTGTCGGCATCATAAATTGACTGATAACGGGAAATATCGGTTTCTTCAGCCAACTTGCTAGCCAAAGGGCGCATTTCCTTCGTCAAAGCTCGGAGATCATTATTATCAAAGTCTGATCCGTCCTCCCTTAAGCTTGGATAGCCATTCCACATGTCAGTCGGATCAAGACAGGTACCCATGCTTTCGCCCGGGTTAGTGCGGTCAAAGCACCTGCTCTTGCAGCTGATCTTTTTAACTCTTCAAACTGGGCAGGCAACATCGACAACTTCTCTAAGGTTTCCTTGATCAAAGTTGGGGGCAGCGTGTTATGAGAGGCAGTACATATTATCCGCTGCGCACCGGTATATACTTGCTCTATAAGAGTATATGCAGCCTTCAATTTTTTCTGCATGTCAGAGCCCAAATGGGTAATGCGGGTTCCTGCATCATTACGAACATCGATAAACCGGCAGTTTCTGGGATAATACATGTTGAAGGCTTATAGTAAGGATATTTACCAAACACAGCAGTGGTCATGGAATTTATCTGCCGCTTCAAACCAGTCAGCTCTTCTACCACCAATTTAAGGGCTGCTTCTGCATCCTCAGCCCTTTTCTGCAATGCGGCTTTCTCTATGTCCCAATCCGCCCATTCCTTCTTGAAATTCTCCTTCAACTTCTCCATGGCTGCTAAGGCACTGGTCAGTTCATCTCTGGCTTTGGAGGTTTCTGCTTGTTGGGACTTGATGTTTTCTTGAAGATCATAAGTTTGGGATTCCTTTTTGCTCAGCTCAGCCTACAAGAGACATATATATCATGAGTTGGCAGAACATATTGAAAGCACCAAGCACATAACAAGTTATACACTTGGCACTTGGGGGTTAATGCCTATTTGCTTGTTATCAGAAGTTTTTACAAGTCCCAAGCTCAATACAAGTATTATGCCTGGCACTTGGGGGCTAATGCATATTTGCTCAAAATAACATTACAGGATCAAAGTCCTGGTTCATCTTGAAAGAATAAACCGGCCCTTGGGGGCTACGCAGGCGAAAGTTGCAAAGATTAAAATTCTAAAAGTCCCGGTTCATATTGAAAGATAAACCGGCCCTTGGGGGCTACAATGGAGTTGATATTAGAAAATTGACAAGAGAGAAACAATTATGCAGAGTTAAGCAGCTGTTACCTCATATCGCTCTTTCATCAGGTTCACTAAACCGGCTTCATAGTCGCGGCTTGTGTACCGATGGTTCAAAAAACAAGAATGAAGGTCTTGGGCGTTGAGGTTGGCATATTTTGACAAACCCGCATTCCACTTACATTTATCCATAGCAGCAAATTCTTCCTTGGCACTATGCTTTGATAAAGCAACATGACTGCCAGGAGTGGTGAGGCCAAAGCCAGTAATCATAATATCATCTGATTTGCCATCAGCAGCCTTGACTGGGCTTGACGGTTTATCATTAGCTCGGACTGGGCTTGTTGGTTTATCAACATGGTCTATTGGATCAACTTCTACTTGTTCAACAGAAAAATCATGATCTTGTGGTGGTGGGTCATCAAGCATGGCGTCAGCATTAACTTCTACCGGTTCTGGAGTTTTTTCCGGTTCAGTGACCACACTATCATCGGCCGATTTACTTAGCTTGGCCTTTTTGCTGGGTCTAGGCTTGGCACTGAGAGGAATAAACAGAAAGGTCAGTACATGGGATAAACATAAAGTGTTCAAAGTAAATTTAAAGCATAGACTCACCCAGGAACCGTCTTAAGGGTTGGAAATTGTGTGGCCGTTGACTCGCCAAACGATGAATGAGGTGTTCCCTGATAGTTTGAATCAGACGGATTAAGAGGCTGTAGGAAATGACCAGCCTTGTGATACGTCCAAAACGTATCTATAATTTCTGCTTGCTCCATGCCTCTTTTGTGTGATATTGCTATGATATTTATGCACTTCCATACACTTTTGATCATATTTGGACTAACCTATTAACTCAGTGCACCCCAGTGCCAGTTTCTGTTTTTTGCTGTTTTTGTATTTCAGGTTTTCCCATTATGTAAACTGCCAGAAACATTCCGGGAAAAATATATAAAAAATCAGTGTTCCGGAAGCTTCCATGCGGCCAAAGTAGGGCCGGAGGGGGGCCACCAGGGCTCCAGGCGCCCTGGGGGCGCGGACCCCTCCTGGCCGCACCGGTGGGGCGCCTGGGCCCCCCAGGTCTCCGCTGATGCCCCCCTTTGGCATATATTTACACCGCGTCCCGAAACCCTCGAGGACGGAACCCTTTTTCACGATCTCATCTCTGTTCCGCCGCCGCCGCGCTTCCAAGATCGGGAGCACCAGGATAACTCTTCCCGGCACCCTGCCGGAGGGGAGGATCACCACCGGGAGCCTCTCCACCACCATGGACGCCTCCCGGATGAGTTGTGAGTAGTCTCCCTTGGACCATGGGTCCATGACCAGTAGCTATGTGATGTTCTCCTCCCCTCTTTGTTCTTCACTAATTAGACCTCGTGAGCTGCCCTACATGATCGAGGCACATATGTAATCCTTATGCTGTTGCTATGATGAGTTTGCTGGGATCCGATGGATTATGAGATTATGTTCAGATTGTGTTTGAGTAATATATTTGATTTACCTCTTTTATATTTATGTTCTTGAGTAATTCTTGCATGTTCTCTGTTGCTGTTTATTGCTTTGGCCAAGTAGTAGGTAGTAACTCCAAGAGGGAACATTATGCTTGATTGTGGGTTCATGCCCCTCGATGACTAGCTTGAGTGACAGAAACATGAGTCTAGGGGATGTGCTGTTGCCACAAGGGGGAAAACAACGGTGCTTGTACTTGCGGGTGCAAGGATTGTTTACTTTACGCAAAGTTCTTTTAATGCAGTTGTCTGTTGCTTTGAGTTTACACTATGGGTGGGACTCGCAACTTAATACCAGCGAGATGTTCTGGATATATATCTCAAGGTGGATGATTAGTAGTAGATGCAGATGGATTTCGGTCTACTTGCCTTGGCGTACCGCCCATGCTTTTGAGCCTCTACCTTTCTTGCAACATAGTTAGCATTGGTTTGCGCACATAATCCTGTCAATTGCCCATCTGTAATTTGGTTACCTCGCTTAGCTGTTTTATCGTCTTTTGGGAGAGAGACATCACTAGGTGAAAATCATGGGACCCCGGTCCATATTACCATCACTGATCACATCCGCTATTTACTTGCTGTTCTTACTTACCAGTTGCAGTTATACCTCTCACTATTATCTCTTGCGTTTGATCCTTTGTAAACGACAAGGCCGGAGGGATTGACAACCTCTCTGTACTTGTTGGGAGCAAAGTTATTTGTATCTGTGTGCAGGTCCAGTCGATTGCTAAGTATCTGGCGTCGTTAGCAGTTGACACCTTCTTGTTGAACCTTGGAGTCTCAGGGGAATTCGATCCTTGGTATCTTGCCAAGGGAAAACTACCGCTACACTGCATCTCAAACCTTCCACTTGGGGTAACCAACGAGGGGCGAGAAGCCATCAAGCAAAGTTTTCTGGCGCCGTTGGCGGGAACTCCACTCTTCAAGATAGGGGAGTTGCACGCTATCTTTTACCTTTGCATTTTAATCTTGTTAGTTTACCTTTCAGTTTTTGCTTTAGTATCTTTTATCAAAAATCACAAAAATAGTTATCTTGCTTGCTTGCTGCTATGGGTTCCGCCGAGAACACCAAGTTGTGTGACTTCACTAGTCATAACAACGATGACTTTATCTGCACACCCATTACTACACCTGCCACTTCAGCACCTTCTTATGAAATTAAACCTGCTTTACTGAACCTAGTTATGAAAGATCAATTCTCCGGTGCTGGAGATGATGCTGCTTTACACTTAAACAATTTTGTTGAACTTTGTGATATGCAAAAATACCGAGAAGTAGATAGTGATATTGTTAAGCTTAAGCCTTTTCCTTTCTCCTTGAGAGGAGGAGCTAAAATTTGGTTTCAATCTTTGCCTAGAAATAGCATAGATTCTTGGGACAAGTGCAAAGATGCTTTTATTGGAAAATACTATCCACCTGCTAAAATTATCCAACTAAGGAGTAACATAATGAATTTCAAACAATTGGATAATGAACACGTTGCCCAAGCTTTGGAACGCATGAAATCTCTTGTCAAGAACTGCCCTACTCATGGTTTGACTACTTGGATGGCTATCCAAACTTTTTATGCAGGCTTGAACTTTACCTCGCGGAACTTGCTGGATTCGGCCGCGGGAGGAACCTTTATGTCAACTACACTTGGTGCTGCCACGAAGCTTCTCGATGAGATGATGACCAATTATTCCCAATGGCACACCGAACATTTCCCTAGAAAGAAGATTAAGTTACCTTTTGAGTCCGTTATACGGGCTAGCTATTCTTTTACTCTTGATAAAACTTGATCTCTTTGCATTATGCCTAGCTTAAAGGCATAAAAGAAAGCGCTTTTGGGAGGCAGCCCACAATGAATAAAATTTTATTTTGCTTTTGTTGTGTCTTGATGTTGTTACTACAGTAGCATCATCATTGTATCTTTTCTTTTCAGTTTGTGCCAAGTGTAGCCTCTGATTGCAAGAAAGTTCAAAAGTTGTGACGTGCTGTCCAGGAAACAGATTCCGTCCTTGGCCAGAAAAAATCGTATAAAATCACCAGATCATCTTTTTGGTCTGAATTTTTTCGACAGCGTGCTCTATACAATTTTCTTTCGGGTGTCTGTTCTGAGTTTTTAGATTTGAGTTGCAGAAGTGCCCCTAAAAAATTATGTACTACCTGCTGGTCTGTTTTTCACAGATTCTGTCCTGTTTTGCCTTTTCTTCGTTTTGCAAACCTTGAGCTTGCTTTTTCTTTGCAAAAACCTTTTGGCAATCTTGAGAAACAGTAGACCTTCAAGAATATCCTTATTTCCAGCAAGGAAAAATTATTTTATTATGGGTACTAACCTCGCTAATCAGATTATGATGAGTTATGTATGAAGGGAGTTTTCAAGTGTGCGAGGGAAGATGATAAAAAGATTCAGGAGTGTCAAACGCTCAAGCTTGGGGATGCCCCCATGCACCCCCAAGAAATATTCAAGAAGACTCAAGCATCTAAGCTTGGGGATGCCCCCGTGCATCCCCTTCTCCATCAACAATTATCAGTTAGTCTTTCGTTCCACTATATTTTTATCACTTCATGTGTTATGTGCTATGCTTGGAGCGTCTTGCTTTTAGTTTCCTTTTTAGTTTTCTTTAGCTTTGCTTGCTGTTCATAACGAGTTGGAACTCAGCTTTCTTTGTGTGGGAGAGAAACACGCTCCACTTCAACCTAGAACATAACATAGAATTTTCATGTCTATCCTTGCTGTGTGTGTTCTTTGTCTTTCAATAGCTACTGTCATGTTCAGCTCTTAGTTTTCATGCTTTACTTTTTAAAGAGCTTTTGTTTAGTTGGTTGCTGGAACTCTCTTTAGTTATCATGCTTATCTTGTTAAGAGAGTTGGCTTCTGTTGCACTGGTCGATATGTCTATGATAAAATGCTATGTGCATAATGGTGCTTAGTAGTTCATGTTTTCTTATGGTTAGTCTCAAATAGCTGGGGGGTTCCCCATGTGTTATTGGAGTACCAACATGATTTGTTTGCCTATGATGTGGTAGGGTTCAGTGATATCTTCCTCCGAGAATTTATTTTGATTGACTTGGCATATGCTCACGCATATTTAAGACTGTAAAGAAAGTCCATCAAGCCTTGATGATCTTGAATTTCTGAGTAGCGATATAACTTCCATGCCCGATTCAATGTTGCTTTGTCGCTCTGCATGATTATGACCGTCATTGCTCTCTTAGTTGGTCGCTCCCAGTCTTTTGCTAACCTCCACCTGTACTAAGCGGACTGACTGCTTGTGCATCCAAAATCCTTTAAACCAGTTATGCCATATGAGTCCACCATACCTTCCTATACATGGTATTTACCTGCCATTCCTAACGAAGACTTTCATGTACCATCTCGAAATTAATCAAAAAAGCATTTCTCTTTTGTGACTCTGTTTTACTTCATGAGGAAGTAGTAGTTAATTCATGATATTTTTAAGTTGGACAAGCGTCACCCCGGGATTGCATGTCTAATGTGCAAACCCATAATACGAGAAGGAACTGGCATAGAGTGCGCCCGGCTCATTAAAAAATAATACAACAAACAAACCCTCCTTCACGCTTTGTTCATGAGAAATCAGAAAACTTTGGCAGTGATAAACAAAGGAGATTAAGAGGATGTGATCGTCCTCATGCGGGAGCCGTTCCTCGAAACTTGTCCATCTCAAGAAGTGATTGAGTTATCTGCTAGCATTCGTTGACGAAACATGCATATCCAAAAAAATAATTTTTACTTCTGTTTTTAAAACCAAGAGCTCTGGTACATGTTTAGTTTTTGTTTCCGACCACGGGTTTTCAACCTTGCCAACTGTCGTGGAATTAACACGTCAGATGTCCGGTTTACGGACTTAGTGGTGAGGTCGCGCATCTATGTAGTAGCTTGAGAGGGGTTGAGCGGAATCGAGAGACGCGATGCAAGACACGGATTTAGACAGCTTCGGGCCCCGGGAAACATCATCCGGTAATAACCCTACATGCTGTTTGAGGCTAGGTCTCATTATGATCCTCGTGGTGTCGCCGGTAAACCGGCTCTTTGTGTCTAGCCCTAGAGATTGTTTCTTCTAACCTGTCCCTCTTTGGGGAGCCCTGCCCCTCCTTATATATGTTGAAGGGGCGGGTTTACATGACTAGTCCTATTAGGACTAGGATTGATCTATTACAAGGAGTCCTAGTCTTGCTTCCTTTATGGTGAATATTCCTTGCGCTTTATTATTAAACCGGCCCACCATACGTGAACCGGCCTTCTGGGCCTTGGGCCTTGTCATCCATGATCCACCTGCCGGGTCACCAGTAACTTGCCAACTATAAACCGTCTTAAGTAGAATGCCAAGTCCGGCCGGGTCATAATTCCGGCCGGTTCATACCGCGGGGGTATATCCCCGACATTAGCCCCCAAGTTTAGCTTGGATGTGTCCATGGTAAACTTATTCTGCAAAATAACACATGAACAATTCTGATAGGTTGTGCTCCGGGTTAAGAATTTCTTGTAATCCGGCATCTGACCATCCTTAAATCCTTGTCCTTTCCAACTTCATAATCAACTTGCTTGCATAAGAAATATTGTAAACAAAGAATCAATTTGAATCGGCCTTCCAATGTTCTGACTTAACAAAAAATATTGATCTTCAAATATTCCATTGATATCCAACCGGTTTGGAGATGTAGAACTTGCCGGTTTATGATTGCCAAAATTGCCGGGTCACACAATTAATCTGATTGCCAGAACTGAAAATTTGAAGATGTTCCTCCTTTATATGCATATAACCATAGAAGCTACCAAACAAGTGAGCCTAAAGGACACCACTACCACTTTACTTGATAGTAGTGACCTTGATTTTGATAATTGCACCCTTTCTGAAGTTATTAGTTTTCTTCACAAGATGTCTAGAGATCCCCACACTAGCACGCTTAATCTTGCCTTCACGGAGCATATCACTAATGCTCTCATGAAAGCTAGGGAGGAGAAGCTTAGGGTAGAAGCCTCCATACCTAGAAAGCTAGAAGATGGTTGGGATCCTATGATTAAAATTAAGTTGAATAACTTCTCTTGCTATGCTTTATGTGATGTTGGAGCTAGTACCTCCGTTATGCCAAAAAGAATATATGATATGCTTAAATTGAAACCTTTTGATCCTTGTTCTTTTGGTGTTCGTCTTGTTGATTCTTCCATAAAGAAACCTTTGGGGAGGATCGACGATGTTCTTATCATTGTCAATGACAATTATGTTCCCGTTGATTTTACTATTATGGATATTGAATGTGAACCTTCTTGTCCAATTATTTTGGGACGTCCTTTTCTTCGCACCGTTGGTGCCATCATTGACATGAAAGAGGGGAATATAAGATTCCAATTTCCTCTCAAGAAAGGGATGGAACATTTCCCTAGAAAGAAGATTAAGTTACCTTTTGAGTCCGTTATACGGGCTAGCTATTCTTTTACTCTTGATAAAACTTGATCTCTTTGCATTATGCCTAGCTTAAAGGCATAAAAGAAAGCGCTTTTGGGAGGCAGCCCACAATGAATAAAATTTTATTTTGCTTTTGTTGTGTCTTGATGTTGTTACTACAGTAGCATCATCATTGTATCTTTTCTTTTGAGTTTGTGCCAAGTGTAGCCTCTGATTGCAAGAAAGTTCAAAAGTTGTGACGTGCTGTCCAGGAAACAGATTCCGTCCTTGGCCAGAAAAAATCGTATAAAATCACCAGATCATCTTTTTGGTCTGAATTTTTTCGACAGCGTGCTCTATACAATTTTCTTTCGGGTGTCTGTTCTGAGTTTTTAGATTTGAGTTGCAGAAGTGCCCCTAAAAAATTATGTACTACCTGCTGGTCTGTTTTTCACAGATTCTGTCCTGTTTTGCCTTTTCTTCGTTTTGCAAACCTTGAGCTTGCTTTTTCTTTGCAAAAACCTTTTGGCAATCTTGAGAAACAGTAGACCTTCAAGAATATCCTTATTTCCAGCAAGGAAAAATTATTTTATTATGGGTACTAACCTCGCTAATCAGATTATGATGAGTTATGTATGAAGGGAGTTTTCAAGTGTGCGAGGGAAGATGATAAGAAGATTCAGGAGTGTCAAACGCTCAAGCTTGGGGATGCCCCCATGCACCCCCAAGAAATATTCAAGAAGACTCAAGCATCTAAGCTTGGGGATGCCCCCGTGCATCCCCTTCTCCATCAACAATTATCAGTTAGTCTTTCGTTCCACTATATTTTTGTCACTTCATGTGTTATGTGCTATGCTTGGAGCGTCTTGCTTTTAGTTTCCTTTTTAGTTTTCTTTAGCTGTGCTTGCTGTTCATAACGAGTTGGAACTCAGCTTTCTTTGTGTGGGAGAGAAACACGCTCCACTTCAACCTAGAACATAACATAGAATTTTCATGTCTATCCTTGCTGTGTGTGTTCTTTGTCTTTCAATAGCTACTGTCATGTTCAGCTCTTAGTTTTCATGCTTTACTTTTTAAAGAGCTTTTGTTTAGTTGGTTGCTGGAACTCTCTTTAGTTATCATGCTTATCTTGTTAAGAGAGTTGGCTTCTGTTGCACTGGTCGATATGTCTATGATAAAAATGCTATGTGCATAATGGTGCTTAGTAGTTCATGTTTTCTTATGGTTAGTCTCAAATAGCTGGGGGGTTCCCCATGTGTTATTGGAGTACCAACATGATTTGTTTGCCTATGATGTGGTATGGTTTAGTGATATCTTCCTCCGAGAATTTATTTTGATTGACTTGGCATATGCTCACGCATATTTAAGACTGTAAAGAAAGTCCATCAAGCCTTGATGATCTTGAATTTCTGAGTAGCGATATAACTTCCATGCCCGATTCAATGTTGCTTTGTCGCTCTGCATGATTATGACCGCCATTGCTCTCTTAGTTGGTCGCTCCCAGTCTTTTGCTAACCTCCACCTGTACTAAGCGGACTGACTGCTTGTGCATCCAAAATCCTTTAAACCAGTTATGCCATATGAGTCCACCATACCTTCCTATACATGGTATTTACCTGCCATTCCTAACGAAGACTTTCATGTACCATCTCGAAATTAATCAAAAAAGCATTTCTCTTTTGTGACTCTGTTTTAGTTCATGAGGAAGTAGTAGTTAATTCATGATATTTTTAAGTTGGACAAGCGTCACCCCGGGATTGCATGTCTAATGTGCAAACCCATAATACGAGAAGGAACTGGCATAGAGTGCGCCCGGCTCATTAAAAAATAATACAACAAACAAACCCTCCTTCACGCTTTGTTCATGAGAAATCAGAAAACTTTGGCAGTGATAAACAAAGGAGATTAAGAGGATGTGATCGTCCTCATGCGGGAGCCGTTCCTCGAAACTTGTCCATCTCAAGAAGTGATTGAGTTATCTGCTAGCATTCGTTGACGAAACATGCATATCCAAAAAAATAATTTTAATTCTGTTTTTAAAACCAAGAGCTCTGGTACATGTTTAGTTTTTGTTTCCGACCACGGGTTTTCAACCTTGCCAACTGTCGTGGAATTAACACGTCAGATGTCCGGTTTACGGACTTAGTGGTGAGGCCGCGCATCTATGTAGTAGCTTGAGAGGGGTTGAGCGGAATCGAGAGACGCGATGCAAGACACGGATTTAGACAGCTTCGGGCCCCGGGAAACATCATCCGGTAATAACCCTACATGCTGTTTGAGGCTAGGTCTCATTATGATCCTCGTGGTGTCGCCGGTAAACCGGCTCTTTGTGTCTAGCCCTAGAGATTGTTTCTTCTAACCTGTCCCTCTTTGGGGAGCCCTGCCCCTCCTTATATATGTTGAAGGGGCGGGTTTACATGACTAGTCCTAGTAGGACTAGGATTGATCTATTACAAGGAGTCCTAGTCTTGCTTCCTTTATGGAGAATATTTCTTGCGCTTTATTATTAAACCGGCCCACCATACGTGAACCGGCCTTCTGGGCCTTGGGCCTTGTCATCCATGATCCACCTGCCGGGTCACCAGTAACTTGCCAACTATAAACCGTCTTAAGTAGAATGCCAAGTCCGGCCGGGTCATAATTCCGGCCGGTTCATACCGCGGGGGTATATCCCCGACATTAGCCCCCAAGTTTAGCTTGGATGTGTCCATGGTAAACTTATGCTGCAAAATAACACAAGAACAATTCTGATAGGTTGTGCTCCGGGTTAAGAATTTCTTGTAATCCGGCATCTGACCATGCTTAAATCCTTGTCCTTTCCAACTTCATAATCAACTTGCTTGCATAAGAAATATTGTAAACAAAGAATCAATTTGAATCGGCCTTCCAATGTTCTGACTTAACAAAAAATATTGATCTTCAAATATTCCATTGATATCCAACCGGTTTGGAGATGTAGAACTTGCCGGTTTATGATTGCCAAAATTGCCGGGTCACACAATTAATCTGATTGCCAGAACTGAAAATTTGGAGATGTTCCTCCTTTATATGCATATAACCATAGAAGCTACCAAACAAGTGAGCCTAAAGGACACCACTACCACTTTACTTGATAGTAGTGACCTTGATTTTGATAATTGCACCCTTTCTGAAGTTATTAGTTTTCTTCACAAGATGTCTAGAGATCCCCACACTAGCACGCTTAATCTTGCCTTCACGGAGCATATCACTAATGCTCTCATGAAAGCTAGGGAGGAGAAGCTTAGGGTAGAAGCCTCCATACCTAGAAAGCTAGAAGATGGTTGGGATCCTATGATTAAAATTAAGTTGAATAACTTCTCTTGCTATGCTTTATGTGATGTTGGAGCTAGTACCTCCGTTATGCCAAAAAGAATATATGATATGCTTAAATTGAAACCTTTTGATCCTTGTTCTTTTGGTGTTCGTCTTGTTGATTCTTCCATAAAGAAACCTTTGGGGAGGATCGACGATGTTCTTATCATTGTCAATGACAATTATGTTCCCGTTGATTTTACTATTATGGATATTGAATGTGAACCTTCTTGTCCAATTATTTTGGGACGTCCTTTTCTTCGCACCGTTGGTGCCATCATTGACATGAAAGAGGGGAATATAAGATTCCAATTTCCTCTCAAGAAAGGGATGGAACATTTCCCTAGAAAGAAGATTAGTTACCTTTTGAGTCCGTTATACGGGCTAGCTATTCTTTTACTCTTGATAAAACTTGATCTCTTTGCATTATGCCTAGCTTAAAGGCATAAAAGAAAGCGCTTTTGGGAGGCAGCCCACAATGAATAAAATTTTATTTTGCTTTTGTTGTGTCTTGATGTTGTTACTACAGTAGCATCATCATTGTATCTTTTCTTTTCAGTTTGTGCCAAGTGTAGCCTCTGATTGCAAGAAAGTTCAAAAGTTGTGACGTGCTGTCCAGGAAACAGATTCCGTCCTTGGCCAGAAAAAATCGTATAAAATCACCAGATCATCTTTTTGGTCTGAATTTTTTCGACAGCGTGCTCTATACAATTTTCTTTCGGGTGTCTGTTCTGAGTTTTTAGATTTGAGTTGCAGAAGTGCCCCTAAAAAATTATGTACTACCTGCTGGTCTGTTTTTCACAGATTCTGTCCTGTTTTGCCTTTTCTTCGTTTTGCAAACCTTGAGCTTGCTTTTTCTTTGCAAAAACCTTTTGGCAATCTTGAGAAACAGTAGACCTTCAAGAATATCCTTATTTCCAGCAAGGAAAAATTATTTTATTATGGGTACTAACCTCGCTAATCAGATTATGATGAGTTATGTATGAAGGGAGTTTTCAAGTGTGCGAGGGAAGATGATAAAAAGATTCAGGAGTGTCAAACGCTCAAGCTTGGGGATGCCCCCATGCACCCCCAAGAAATATTCAAGAAGACTCAAGCATCTAAGCTTGGGGATGCCCCCGTGCATCCCCTTCTCCATCAACAATTATCAGTTAGTCTTTCGTTCCACTATATTTTTATCACTTCATGTGTTATGTGCTATGCTTGGAGCGTCTTGCTTTTAGTTTCCTTTTTAGTTTTCTTTAGCTGTGCTTGCTGTTCATAACGAGTTGGAACTCAGCTTTCTTTGTGTGGGAGAGAAACACGCTCCACTTCAACCTAGAACATAACATAGAATTTTCATGTCTATCCTTGCTGTGTGTGTTCTTTGTCTTTCAATAGCTACTGTCATGTTCAGCTCTTAGTTTTCATGCTTTACTTTTTAAAGAGCTTTTGTTTAGTTGGTTGCTGGAACTCTCTTTAGTTATCATGCTTATCTTGTTAAGAGAGTTGGCTTCTGTTGCACTGGTCGATATGTCTATGATAAAAATGCTATGTGCATAATGGTGCTTAGTAGTTCATGTTTTCTTATGGTTAGTCTCAAATAGCTGGGGGGTTCCCCATGTGTTATTGGAGTACCAACATGATTTGTTTGCCTATGATGTGGTATGGTTTAGTGATATCTTCCTCCGAGAATTTATTTTGATTGACTTGGCATATGCTCACGCATATTTAAGACTGTAAAGAAAGTCCATCAAGCCTTGATGATCTTGAATTTCTGAGTAGCGATATAACTTCCATGCCCGATTCAATGTTGCTTTGTCGCTCTGCATGATTATGACCGTCATTGCTCTCTTAGTTGGTCGCTCCCAGTCTTTTGCTAACCTCCACCTGTACTAAGCGGACTGACTGCTTGTGCATCCAAAATCCTTTAAACCAGTTATGCCATATGAGTCCACCATACCTTCCTATACATGGTATTTACCTGCCATTCCTAACGAAGACTTTCATGTACCATCTCGAAATTAATCAAAAAAGCATTTCTCTTTTGTGACTCTGTTTTAGTTCATGAGGAAGTAGTAGTTAATTCATGATATTTTAAGTTGGACAAGCGTCACCCCAGGATTGCATGTCTAATGTGCAAACCCATAATACGAGAAGGAACTGGCATAGAGTGCGCCCGGCTCATTAAAAAATAATACAACAAACAAACCCTCCTTCACGCTTTGTTCATGAGAAATCAGAAAACTTTGGCAGTGATAAACAAAGGAGATTAAGAGGATGTGATCGTCCTCATGCGGGAGCCGTTCCTCGAAACTTGTCCATCTCAAGAAGTGATTGAGTTATCTGCTAGCATTCGTTGACGAAACATGCATATCCAAAAAAATAATTTTTACTTCTGTTTTTAAAACCAAGAGCTCTGGTACATGTTTAGTTTTTGTTTCCGACCACGGGTTTTCAACCTTGCCAACTGTCGTGGAATTAACACGTCAGATGTCCGGTTTACGGACTTAGTGGTGAGGCCGCGCATCTATGTAGTAGCTTGAGAGGGGTTGAGCGGAATCGAGAGACGCGATGCAAGACACGGATTTAGACAGCTTCGGGCCCCGGGAAACATCATCCGGTAATAACCCTACATGCTGTTTGAGGCTAGGTCTCATTATGATCCTCGTGGTGTCGCCGGTAAACCGGCTCTTTGTGTCTAGCCCTAGAGATTGTTTCTTCTAACCTGTCCCTCTTTGGGGAGCCCTGCCCCTCCTTATATATGTTGAAGGGGCGGGTTTACATGACTAGTCCTAGTAGGACTAGGATTGATCTATTACAAGGAGTCCTAGTCTTGCTTCCTTTATGGAGAATATTCCTTGCGCTTTATTATTAAACCGGCCCACCATACGTGAACCGGCCTTCTGGGCCTTGGGCCTTGTCATCCATGATCCACCTGCCGGGTCACCAGTAACTTGCCAACTATAAACCGTCTTAAGTAGAATGCCAAGTCCGGCCGGGTCATAATTCCGGCCGGTTCATACCGCGGGGGTATATCCCCGACATTAGCCCCCAAGTTTAGCTTGGATGTGTCCATGGTAAACTTATGCTGCAAAATAACACAAGAACAATTCTGATAGGTTGTGCTCCGGGTTAAGAATATCTTGTAATCCGGCATCTGACCATCCTTAAATCCTTGTCCTTTCCAACTTCATAATCAACTTGCTTGCATAAGAAATATTGTAAACAAAGAATCAATTTGAATCGGCCTTCCAATGTTCTGACTTGACAAAAAATATTGATCTTCAAATATTCCATTGATATCCAACCGGTTTGGAGATGTAGAACTTGCCGGTTTATGATTGCCAAAATTGCCGGGTCACACAATTAATCTGATTGCCAGAACTGAAAATTTGAAGATGTTCCTCCTTTATATGCATATTACCTATAGCCCCCAAGTGCCGGGTCATTATGCAATAATGAGCAGGGACTTTGTATATACTCCATTAAAAATAGCCTTGTGTAATCTTGAAGAAATCTGGATCATTCATCCCAATCACTATGAAACTGAATATTCCATATTATGTAGCCCCCAAGTGCCGGGTCATTATGTAATAATGAGCAGGGACTTTTGAAAATATGATCATGTAAACTTGAATAGCAACATATAGCCCCCAAGTGTCGGGTCATTATATAATAATGAGCAGGGACTTTGTAGATATAATTATTGAAATGAACATTATATAACGTAACTTCCATCGTGGGGTTTGAATCCACGTCCACAAGGTTAAGAGCTTTGTGCTCTACCAACTGAGTTAGACGGGCCTTTCAATATAATGGATGAATACTTGTGTACCTTGAATTGTTGATAGGAGCGATTGGTAGCCCCCAAGTTCCGGTTTAGCTACGTTTAGAAGGTGAACCGGTACTTCCAGATGAAGCAAATGATCTTTCCATTAGCCCCCAAGTGTCAAGTAGACAACTTGCTTGTGTGCTTGAGACTTTGTCTTTGAATTGCTGCTGTTTATTGCTTCAACTGCCCATTAGCCCCCAAGTGTCAAGTAGACAACTTGTTTGTGTGCTTGAGACTTGTGTATTTGATGTAATCTCAATTTGAATAATGTAGCCCCCAAGTGTCGGGTTGTAAGCCTGCAGCAACTCGGGACTTTTCCTTTGTAGAATAAATTACTTCCATTGATGAAATAATATCCATTGCGCTTAAAGCGACTTTGAAAACCTCAATCATGATATTGATAACCATAATAAGAATCCAGCCATGTTTGGCTATTTGAAGAATATAATCCGGTTTGAAGACCGGTTCCAATGATGTTTGATCACAAACGGGCCGGGTTAATAAACACCGGTCATTACTTTGTCTCATGCTGGCGACTTATAGTCAAAAACCAGGCCGGTTTAAGAAACACCGGTCATTATAACTGATCATGTACTGCCAATTTGTTGGCTCATCATGAAGGTCGATCCGGGTTATGATGAACGCCGGTTTAACTCTCGCTGGTGTTCATGACCCAGACTTATAACTTTATAGATAGGTGGTCAACTTCTGGAGCTGTTCCACTCGGTTTAAAAGGTTATAGAACACAAGAAACACCACACAACTCTTGTAAATCAAACTATGTAATCGAGGCTTTTTCAAAGAGCTGCCAGGCTCAAAACAAGGTTTAGCCAATCATGGGGACGTGGGCAAACCGGACTGTCCCCAGGGGCCGGGTCATCATTTGAACGTGGGCGTACCAACTGTTCACGGAACCCAAATAATCCTAACATAGCCAATCATGGGGATGTGGGCGAACCCGACTGTCCCCAGGGGCCGGGTCATCATTTGAACGTGGGCGTACCAACTGTTCAGGGAGCCCAAATAATCCTAACATAGCCAATCATGGGGATGTGGGCGAACCCGACTGTCCCCAGGGGCCGGGTCATCATTTGAACGTGGGCGTACCAACTGTTCAGGGAGCCCAAATAATCCTAACATAGCCAATCATGGGGATGTGGGCGAACCCGACTGTCCCCAGGGGCCGGGTCATCATTTGAACATGGGTGTACCAACTGTTCAGGGAGCCCAAATAATCCTAACATAGCCAATCATGGGGATGTGGGCGAACCCGACTGTCCCCAGGGGCCTCCAGGGTTCCTCCTGAACCGGTGGGTCAATCTAAACCAATCACTGAATGTGGTACTATCCAACTTTTCAGAGGGTCTCCAGGGTTCCTCCTGAACCGATGGGTAAATTGCGAAGCCTTCTCTCCTTGAACCGGATATGATCTCATGTTCTTGAGAGTTTCATTGCTCCTTTGTGCATATGCCCTGCACAACCAGATAGACTGATCAAAGCATCTTATTTTCTTAAAAAATAATATATAATAAGAGAAATAATATTGTAGATGGATATCACCTGAGTGTATTTGAACCGGTATGTTGAGTAGACCGGATCCCAGGGTGGATAGTAAACGACTGCCGCATCAGAGGTAGCACAGACATATGAATCGGCCGTGGTATTGTAAGCCGGCGGAGATGGACGAGTTATCCTCCGTGTTGTAAACCGGTGCGGACGCGTGAACCGGCTGATTTTCTCGAATAGCAGATGGGTCGGCTGGCGACGACGGGCTAGTTGCCCTCCTCGTGTAAGCCGGCGCGGACGCGTGAAACGGCCACGGCGCTGTAAACCAGCGTGGTTGCGAGAGGCAGCCACGGCGCTGTAAGCCGGCGTGGGAGTTCGTTGAGTGACGACAATCACTGGTGTCGGATGATGTTGGCGCGCCTCCATCTCCACGGTACAATGCCACATTGTAATGAATATTCTCCTGCATATAAAATACAACAGAGCAAAGTAGTTTTGCTTGGATGAATTTAGATATACTTAAAAATAAATAGGGTAAATAGCACCTGATACTCAGCCCCAAGGTTGATGGTGATTTCTGGATCTCGTAGAACAATACGACAGTGATCTGACTATGGGTGAATTGGCCTTGAAACGGTAGCGAGTCCAGCGACCAGTCGGTAGGGGCGATTCGCAGGCGCTCAGTGTATGGACCGCTCAACAACCAATATGAAAAAGGCTCCGGGTTATGGCACCGGACGGAAACGGCTTGGGATGCGACAATGCGCGGGGCAGCCCGGCGCAGTGAAGCCAAAGGATGGGCAACACGCAAGGCGGCCCATCGGTTTAGGAGGCCGGGTCGTACGACCGTGACTACAGTGGTGACCACAACTCGATGACGGAGCGATGTGGCGGAGGGCAGCTTACATCCGGCTGTGGCAGCTCGTAGCAGAGGTAAGGGTCAGGCGAGGCTATGGTGGTCCGACGGAAGTCGTAGGTGAGGCCGCTTGCTGCAGAAGTCGACGACGAGCGCGCGGGTTATGGAAGATCGGAGCGGCGCAAACCGGCGGCTCCAGGCCCAAACGAGTAGGTGGAGGAGGCCGGACAAAGCGGCAGGCCAGCCCGGGGACCGGAGATTCCTGAGGCGGGCGGCGGTTCAATCCTGCTGTAGTTGATGCAGCGCTTGGGGTGGTGATTTTAACGGAGACCAGCGGCTCTGTACTGCTGCAGCCGAGGTGGATTGATAAAGCGGAGGCCGGTGGCTCTCGATGGTGTCTCGGTACCTCGGCGACTCGACGGCCGGCTCGACCCGCATCAGAGGAGGCAAGACCGAGGCGCTGACTTGGATACTCTGGTGGCGGATGTTGACTTGAAGCAAAAACCGAGGCGGAGAATGGTAGAAGCAGGCCGGCCCGGCGCTGGCAGCCTGGGGCGCACTCATGACGACAGCAACGGCTCGTTGGAGGGGCAGGGCCAACTTGCAGTAGGGGTGTCCCAGCGCGGCGGCTTGCACAGAGGTGAGGACATGGCGCTCGAGGTCAGTGGCGATGGCAATGACTGTTGCTGGGCGGGTCAAACGCGGACGTCTTGAGCGGTGTTGTGGCAGAGGTGAAGCCAGGCAGGCCCGCGGAGGCGGCTCAAGATGATTCAGAGCAGCAGCTTGACGCCCATGGCGGTGCCGCCGGCGGCTTTGCAGGTGAACGGGCCATGGCCGAGGCGGCTCACACCGCAACGGCGGGTTGAGGTAGTGCAAGACGGCAGCGGCGGCAGTTGACGGAGGTCCGGAGGCGATAGTGCATCAACAGCGACTGATGGTGGCCTGCGGCGATCCGAAGGTTGCTCTGGTGGCTCGGGGAGGACAGTGCGAGTCCGTGCCCACGACCAACTCTCCCACCGGGTCATGGCTGGTTTGACCATCCTTTTTGTGTGTATGTACTCCCGTCTTTGCACGCAAGAGATGCTGCCAGCCGTGGCTCTTTTCCTTCGCTGTTGATTTCCTTTTGTGATGACGTGGAGAGCAACAACACAAACGTGGTACTTTTGCCTTGGTCAATGTATTGATGGCAGGAAAATACACAGGACGGTAGAGCAGCAATCTCGGCAACTTTTTGCACGTACAAAATTCCTATCGGTCTCGGCTTCTTCGAGGCAGTGCATCCAACATCGATCTGGCTTCGGATCTCTGTATATTGAAGGAAATAACAACAGCAGCTACAAGTAGACGATCCGAATAGTATGCCCAATCAGATTTTCAACGTAAGTTGACGGTCTCAGCTTGGTGACTTGACGGCTTGACGAATTGTTTAAATCTCGTATATGTCGTTCCGGCTGATTGCCATGAAGACGATGTAGATCTTTTCAAAACTCGTTCTTCTTCATCTGGAAAATTGCTAGTTTCTCAAAACCTTAAGAACAGATCCCTCCAAGAACTCAACACCACCGTGCGCAGGCCCCACGGTGGGCGCCAACTGTCGTGGAATTAACACGTCAGATGTCCGGTTTACGGACTTAGTGGTGAGGCCGCGCATCTATGTAGTAGCTTGAGAGGGGTTGAGCGGAATCGAGAGACGCGATGCAAGACACGGATTTAGACAGCTTCGGGCCCCGGGAAACATCATCCGGTAATAACCCTACATGCTGTTTGAGGCTAGGTCTCATTATGATCCTCGTGGTGTCGCCGGTAAACCGGCTCTTTGTGTCTAGCCCTAGAGATTGTTTCTTCTAACCTGTCCCTCTTTGGGGAGCCCTGCCCCTCCTTATATATGTTGAAGGGGCGGGTTTACATGACTAGTCCTAGTAGGACTAGGATTGATCTATTACAAGGAGTCCTAGTCTTGCTTCCTTTATGGAGAATATTCCTTGCGCTTTATTATTAAACCGGCCCACCATACGTGAACCGGCCTTCTGGGCCTTGGGCCTTGTCATCCATGATCCACCTGCCGGGTCACCAGTAACTTGCCAACTATAAACCGTCTTAAGTAGAATGCCAAGTCCGGCCGGGTCATAATTCCGGCCGGTTCATACCGCGGGGGTATATCCCCGACATTAGCCCCCAAGTTTAGCTTGGATGTGTCCATGGTAAACTTATGCTGCAAAATAACACAAGAACCAAGGTTGTCAGAATCGCGATTTTGAATCGGATCGGAGCCTTGATGGTAGGATCGCAAATCATGGAATCTTCACTATCAAGATCGTAGAAACGTAGATTCTATGAACTAAAGTCGTAGAATCAGAGGGGTTAGTTTGGATCGTAAAGTCGTAGAATCGTACAATAGAATCGCGATTCTGACAACCTTGACAAGAACAATTCTGATAGGTTGTGCTCCGGGTTAAGAATTTCTTGTAATCCGGCATCTGACCATCCTTAAATCCTTGTCCTTTCCAACTTCATAATCAACTTGCTTGCATAAGAAATATTGTAAACAAAGAATCAATTTGAATCGGCCTTCCAATGTTCTGACTTGACAAAAAATATTGATCTTCAAATATTCCATTGATATCCAACCGGTTTGGAGATGTAGAACTTGCCGGTTTATGATTGCCAAAATTGCCGGGTCACACAATTAATCTGATTGCCAGAACTGAAAATTTGAAGATGTTCCTCCTTTATATGCATATAACCATAGAAGCTACCAAACAAGTGAGCCTAAAGGACACCACTACCACTTTACTTGATAGTAGAGACCTTGATTTTGATAATTGCACCCTTTCCGAAGTTATTAGTTTTCTTCACAAGATGTCTAGAGATCCCCACACTAGCACGCTTAATCTTGCCTTCACGGAGCATATCACTAATGCTCTCATCAAAGCTAGGGAGGAGAAGCTTAGGGTAGAAGCCTCCACACCTAGAAAGCTAGAAGATGGTTGGGATCCTATGATTAAAATTAAGTTGAATAACTTCTCTTGCTATGCTTTATGTGATGTTGGAGCTAGTACCTCCGTTATGCCCAAAAGAATATATGATATGCTTAAATTGAAACCTTTTGATCCTTGTTCTTTTGGTGTTCGTCTTGTTGATTCTTCCATAAAGAAACCTTTGGGGAGGATCGACGATGTTCTTATCATTGTCAATGACAATTATGTTCCCGTTGATTTTACTATTATGGATATTGAATGTGAATCTTCTTGTCCAATTATTATGGGACGTCCTTTTCTTCGCACCGTTGGTGCTATCATTGACATGAAAGAGGGGAATATAAGATTCCAATTCCCTCTCAAGAAAGGAATGTAACACTTCCCTAGAAAGAAGATTAAGTTGCCTTTTGAGTCCGTTATACGGGCTAGCTATTCTTTTACTCTTGATAAAACTTGATCCTCTCTCTTTGCATTATGCCTAGCTTAAAGGCATAAAAGAAAGCGCTTCTAGGAGGCAGCCCACAACGAATAAAATTTTATTTTGCTTTTGTTGTGTCTTGATGTTTGTTACTACAGTAGCATCATCATTGTATCTTTTCTTTTCAGCTTTGTGCCAAGTTTAGCCTCTGATTGCAAGAAAGTTCAAGAGTTGTGACGTGCAGTCCAGAAAACAGATTTTGTCCTTGGACAGAACAATTCGTATAAAATCACCAGATCATCTTTTTCGTCTGAATTGTTTTGACAGCGTGCTCTATACAATTGGCTTTCGGGCGTCTGTTCTGAGTTTTTTGATTTGAGTTGCAGAAGTGCCCTGAAAAAATTATTTACTACCTGCTGGTCTGTTTTTCACAGATTCTGTCCTGTTTTGCTTTTTCTTCGTTTTGCAAACCTTGAGCTTGCTTTTTCTTTGCAAAAACCTTTTGGCAATCTTGAGAAACAGTAGCTCTTCAAGATTATCCTTATTTCCAGCAGGGAGAAGTTATTTTATTATGGGTACTAACCTCGCTAATCAGATTATGATGAGTTATGTATGAAGGGAGTTTTCAAGTGTGCGAGGGAAGATGATAAAAAGATTCAGGAGTGTCAAACGCTCAAGCTTGGGGATGCCCCCGTGCACCCCCAAGAAATATTCAAGAAGACTCAAGCGTCTAAGCTTGGGGATGTCCCCGCGCATCCCCTTCTCCATCAACAATTATCAGTTCGTCTTTCGTTCCACTATATTTTAATCACTTCATGTGTTATGTGCTATGCTTGGAGCATCTCGCTCTTAGTTTCCTTTTTAGTTTTCTTTAGCTTTGCTTGCTGTTCATAACAAGTTAGAACCCAGCTTTCTTTGTGTGGGAGAGAAACACGCTCCACTTCAACCTAGAACACAACATAGGATTTTCATGCTGTGTGTGTTCTTTGTCTTTCAATAACTACTGTCATGTTTAGCTCTTAGTTTTCATGCTTTTCTTTTTAAAGAGCTTTTGTTTAGTTGGTTGTTGAACTCTCTTGAGTTTTCATGTTTATCTTGTTAAGAGAGTTTGTCTGTTGCACTGAGTTGTGTGTCTTAATTTAAAGTAGGTAACTGAGGTTGCTATTTAATTTTAGTAGTAACTTGCAATAGTTTTGAGGTATTGCCATGAGTAATGTCTGAACTTTTGGTGTCAAGAGCTTTAGCCTATTAGTGATAGATGTCGTATTTTGGGCAATCCGTGTTTATTTTCGAAAACCTACTAAATAGTTGAGAACTTTAGCTACTAAATGAATCACTAATCTTTGGAGGGATTGAATATTAGAGTACACTCACGTACCATGGGTCGAGGATGCGCAAGGGTAACCAAACCCCCATACACACCTCCTCGGGGTACTTGTCTCTTTGTGAACCTCCTAATTGGATTGAGAGTTACCGATAATAAGTGCATGAGTTCTTCGGACTAATGTAAGTATTCGAAGGTTGACACTTCCACCTATCCATATTTTTCTAGCCTCTTCGGTACCGTGCATTGCCCTTTCTCACCTCGAGAGTTGGCGCATACTTCGCCGGTGCATCCAAATCCTTGGCACGATACGCTCTGTCATCATAAGCCTCATTATATCCTTCCTCAAAACAGCCACCATACCTACCTATCAAGGCATTTCCATAGCCTTTCCGAGATACATTGCCATGCAACATCCATCCTCTCATGACTTGATCTTCATGTCATACATGCTTTTTGCTTGATCGATGAGCCGCATGCTAGTTGGGCCTTGCCCTAATCATTGCTACATGACGCGCTAGTATCATTGCATATCCTGCTACACTGGCAGAGGCATACATTTGCATACATCATGATAGTTTCATTTTCTTTATGTTGAGTACTTTTGTAAAGTGTGAAAGATCTTCTATACTTCTTGTAATACATAGAGTGTTGCCCCTAAAGTGAGGAAAAGATCCCAAAGAGGACAAATCAAAAGATCCCAAAGAGGACAAAATCAAAAGATCCCAAAGAGGACAAATGAGAGATAAATAGAAAGAGCCATTGAGGCCACAAAAAATAAAAAAAAGAGAAAAAAGAGAAAAAGAAATAAAAAGAGAGAAGGGGGCACACTACTATTTCCTTTTGAGAGATCCACACTCGTACTCCATCTTATACCTTGTGCTCCATAGAGATTATCATTTATGCATATAGCTATGTGGGGACCTTTACACTATAGAACTTGGCTTGTATATTCCAATGATGAGCCTCCTCAAAAGAGTTCTAGGTCTTCTTGAGCAAGCAAGTTGGATGCACCCCCACTAGTTCCATTGGAGAGCTTACCTTAACTCATATGTGCATCCGTTGCATGGCAATCCCTACTCCTCACATCATATCTATCATTTGGCTTTCTCTCGCCGATGATTGTCCTCATTGATGTGAGCCTTTCACACCTTTTTTGTCTTCCCCCTCTATCATTTCTCTCTTTGCCATCCTAAGTGTCGACTTTCTTGCTTACGCTCATCCATTGCATGAGTGCTCAAAATATCGAAAGGGAGTGGATCATTTTGACTTGTACCTGGCTGACGGTCTGGGGATGAGTCAAGATAAGATTCCAAAGAAGACCAAGTGTGAAACTTTAGTAGATTAAGTTCTCAACAATACAAAAACTATGTTTTACTCTCTCATATATCCCTATCCCCTTTCTTGCACGCAAACACCATTTGGAGACATTCGAGTCACGGACAGCGAGAGCTCTTGCACCTTTATGTTCTTATGTTACTTGTTACAATGCTAATATAGACTCTTACTTGTTATGACTTGAATTGGATTACATGCCTTGATTACTTTACTTAAAAGTTCTTATATGGTTGATAGCATGTCACCACAGAAATTATGCTTGTTATCATTTACCTACTCGAGGACGAGCAGGAATTAAGCTTGGGGATGTTGATACGTCCAAAACGTATCTATAATTTCTGCTTGCTCCATGCCTCTTTTGTGTGATATTGCTATGATATTTATGCACTTCCATACACTTTTGATCATATTTGAACTAACCTATTAACTCAGTGCACCACAGTGCCAGTTCTTGTTTTCTGCTGTTTTTCTATTTCAGGTTTCCCCCATGTTAAAAGTGCCCTAAAAATTCCGGGAAAAATACAGGAAAAATCAGCGTATCGGGAGCTTCCGGAAAAACCAAGGCAGGGCCAGAGGGGAGCCTGGGGTGGCCCAGGCGGCCACCCGGCGCGGCCCCACCCCTGGCCACGCCAGGGGGGCGCCTGGGGCCCCACCTCCGCCTCTGGTGACCCCCTTTGGCATATATATTGCACGTGTCCCGAAACCCTCGAGGAGGGAACCCTTTTTCGTGATCCCATCTCTGTTCCGCCACCGCCGCGCTTCCAAGATCGGGAGCACCAGGAGAACTCTTCCCGGCACCCTGCCGGAGGGGAGAACCACCACCGGGAGCTTCTCCACCACCATGGACGCTTCCCGGATGAGTTGTGAGTAGTCTCCCTTGGACCATGGGTCCATGACCAGTAGCTATGTGATGTTCTCCTCCCCTCTTTGTTCTTCACCGATTAGACCTCGTGAGCTGCCCTACATGATCGAGGCACATATGTAATCTTTATGTTGTTGCTCTGCTGAGTTTGCTGGGATCCGATGGATTATGAGATTATGTTCAGATTGTGTGTGAGTAATATATTTGATTCACCTCTTTTATATTTATGTTCTTGAGTAATTCTTGCATGTTATTCGTTGCTATTTATTGCTTTGGCCAAGTAGTAGGTAGTAACTCCAAGAGGGAACGTTATGCTTGATTGTGGGTTCATGCCCCTCGATGACTAGTTTGAGTGACAGAAACATGAGTCTAGGGGATGTGCTGTTGCCACAAGGGGGAAAACAACGGTGCTTGTACTTGCGGGTGCAAGGATTGTTTACTTTACGCAAAGTTCTCTTAATGCAGTTGTCTGTTGCTTTGAGTTTACACTTTGGGTGGGACTCGCAACTTAATACCAGTGAGATGTTCTGGATAGATATCTCAAGGTGGATGATTAGTAGTAGATGCAGATGGATTTTGGTCTACTTGCCTTGGCGTACTGCCCATGCTTTTGAGCCTCTACCTTTCTTTACAGCATAGTTAGCATTGGTTTGCGCACATAATCCTGTCAATTGCCCAGCTGTAATTTGTTTACCTCGCTTAGCTGTTTTATCGTCTTTTGGGAGAGAGACATCACTAGTGAACATCATGGGACCCCGGTCCATATTACCATCACTGATCACACCCGCTATTTATTTCCTGTTCTTATTTCCTAGTTGCAGTCATACCTATCACTATTATCTCTTGCGTTTGATCCTTTGCAAACGACAAGGCCGGAGGGATTGACAACCTCTCTGTACTCGTTGGGAGCAAAGTTATTTGTATCTGTGTGCAGGTCCTGTCAAAGCAAAAGTTTCTGGCGCTATTGACACCTTCTTGTCGACCCTCGGAGTCTCACGGGATTCGATCCTTGGTATCTTTGCCAAGGGAAATTTGCCGCTACGCTACATCTCAAACCTTCCACTTGGGGTAACCAACGAGGGGTGAGAAGCCATCAATGGCAAAGAGCTTGGACGACAGACCTGCCAGGTTAGGTCCGTTAGGGGTTAACGACGTGTTTTGCCGTCTGCTGGCAGACGACAAAGATGCTCATGTCTTTGTCGTCTGGCAACAGACGACAAAGCATGCCATATTGGCCAGCCTAGTGCACCCTAGGTTACACAGGCAGCTGCCATGTGGCAGCTTTGCCGTCTGCCTGCAGACGGCAAAGCTCTTTGCCGTCTTCCAACAGACGGTGAATAGCCTGTATTGCCCCTGTTTTCTTCTTCTTCTTCTTCTGTTTTTTCTTAAATTCACTCAGTTTCACAGAGATATATATATACATTTGAAGATATATATACATAAGCATACCAACACATATCCAACACATTCCAATGACAAGTTTGCAACAACACATATCCAACAACAAGTTTGCAGCAACACATATCCAACAACAAGTTTCCAACACATATCCAACAACAAGTTTCCTCCAACAAAGTTTATCGTACAAAATCAAAACAGAAAGAAGCACAAGGAGAATAGTAGACTCCACGAACGCAAGCTCCTCATCTAAAGCAAATCTGCAACTTGGGAAAGAAGAAAGTTAGAAGAAGAAGAAGAAGAAAAAAAGATGAAGAAGAAGGAGAAAAAGAAGCTAAGTATAGGTCATTTTGTAGCTAAACCTGGGTTATTATGCCATTTTTTACCCAAGTGAGCTAATTATGTCATAAATGAACTAGGTAAGCTAATTATAGATCATTATTGAGCTATCTTAGGTAGTTATGCCATTTTTAGCTAACTAAGCATATCAAGTCATTTAAGAGGAAAAATATTGTAAGTATATGTCATCTTATAGCTATCCTAGGTAAATTATGTCAGTTTGGAGCTAAGTAAGGTTATTATGTCATTTTCGAGGAAATTAAGCTAAGTATAGGTCATTTTGGAGCTAAACCTAGGTTGTTATGCCATTTCTTACCCAAGTGAGCTAATTATGTCATAAATGAACCAGGTAAGCTAATTATAGATCATTATTGAGCTATCGTAGGTAGTTATGCCATTTTTAGCTAACTAAGCATATCAAGTCATTTAAGAGGAAAAAATGCTAAGTATATGTCATCTTATAGCTATCCTAGGTAAAGTATGTCAGTTTGGAGCTAAGTAAGGTTATTATGTCATTTTCGAGGAAAAAAGGCTAAGTATAGGTCATTTTGGAGCTAAACCTAGGTTATTATGGCATTTTTTTACCCAAGTGAGCTAATTATGTCATAAATGAACCAGGTCAGCTAATTATAGATCATTATTGAGCTATCATAGGTAGTTATGCCATTTTTTAGATAACTAAGCATATCAAGTCATCTACGAGGGAAAAATGCTAAGTATATGCCATCTTTAAGCTATCCTAGGTAAAGTATGTCAGTTTGGAGCTAAGTAAGCTTATTTTGTCATTTTCGAGGAAAATAAGCTAAGTATAGGTCATTTTGGAGCTAAACCTAGGTTATTATGCCATTTTTACCCAAGGGACCTAATTATGTCATAAATCAACTAGGTAAGCTAATTATAGATCATTATTGAGCTATCCTAGGTAGTTATGCCATTTTTTAGCTAACTAAGCATGTCAAGTCATTTAAGAGGAAAAATGCTAAGTATATGTCATTTTATAGCTATCCTAGGTAAAGTATGTCAGTTTGGAGCTAAGTAAGCTTATTATGCCATTTTTGAAAACTTACCATCATCACGGAGGTGAAGGACCGGTAGGGTGTGCGCTAGTGCCAAACGGAGAAGGACCCGTCGGGTGTGCGCTAGTGTCAGACGAAGAAGGACCGGTCGGGGTTGCGCAATTAAGAGACGGAGAAGGATCGGTCGATGCTTGTCGGGAGGCATGCTGCACCAAAGATCATTTGCAATGTCTCCTTAGCATGATGCAACTAAAATGTGAATACTAGTAACTAATGAAACTCACCGTGTCCGCTATACCAATCTGGGGCATCGGCGGAGGGGTCTGACCGTTTTTCTCGCACATGGACTATACATTTTGTTTTCACGAGTTAGTCATATTAGTTAGTAATGAAACGAATATTACATGCTTGATTTGGCTAATATGCAGGAGCAACTTACCACGATGAGCTCGTATAGGGCCCGGTGACCCGCGTCGTTCCGGTTCCTCTCCTCCTCTATCATCCTAGCGGTCTTCTCCTCCAGCTCCTTCTCCCTCTGCGCCGACTGCTTCTTTTCCTCCGCCAGAAGCTCCCTAGCCTCGATGGCGAGCTCCACTGGCCATGGACGAGGACTCATCTCAGGAAGAGAGCTCGTCTGACGCTTCTTGATCTCTCGGAGAGTTCTAGGACACCGTACCGTATCAGTCCATCCACAATGGCTGCTGAGCCATATTTCCTCCCGTCACCAGATAACATCACGAGCTCTGGATCAAAAGCACTCTGGCTCGGGTTGAAGTTATCCCCTTTCATCGCCTTCCCCCAGTCTATGTACCTCACGAACTTGTTGTGGGATGAGATGTTGGTGAAGCTCTCTGGATGATCGAGGTCAGACACAGAGAATGCCTTGGCCTTCTTGTACTGGGCAGTATGGGGCATGGCCTATAGGTGATGTGCCTAAAAGAGAGGAACAACATATTAGTTAAGGGCTCAAGCAAACATGAAGAATGAAATTGCATGAATCGTGAAGCAAACCACATACCCAGTGATCCCCGTACTCAAACATGTTGGACCTCCCTTGATGGTGTGGCACACCTTGCATTTGGGCATGCTTATCCTTGGCCTTGTTGTGGACGGCTAGCCATTGGGGAAAGCATCACTCATCCACCAAGGCCTCCCAACAGTCCATCCTATCCGCACACCATCTCGGGGGCACCTAAGTTAGATAAGATAAATTTCAGCGCTATGGCTACGAATCAAATCAAGGAAACTAAGTACGAGGCCATAAGAATAGGTAAATACCTTCATGTACTTGTCCTTACTCAGATACTTGGTGCGGCACTTCTTCTTCTCCCTCCTAATGTGAGTAGAGGCGTAGTAGTCGCGAACGGCCTGGACCCGAGCCTTGTGCCGTAAGTTCTGAAGTAGGCGCTTGCACACGGCTTCAATAACCTTTGCCACCTCTGCCTCGTTTTCCTGAGCACACCTATAGAAGGTCTGCAATCAAACAAGACAACACTTATTAATACAATCACTAGGTATTATTGATTTTCAATTATATAAAGGAGAAATTACCCAAACCTGCCGGATCACAATGTCGGCCACCGTCTGGCACAACACATGATCAACCCTCTCCTCCGACGGGGCCGGGGCAGCCACGTACAGCTCCCAGCTCAGTGCTAGCTGTGGAACCTCACCCTCACTGGGCAACGTGACCCACCCCGGAAATTGGTGCCGGCAAAGCACACCAAGGACCTGGTTGGGCATGCGGACACCACGGTCGTGTATCCAACCCCTGTCGTTTGACAAGGCCAACACATTACATATTAATTCGAAGAAACATGAATGCAAAAGGTTAACAATGAGTCAATGCACTTACTTCTGCCCGTTAGGCACAATCAACCACCTCTGATCGCAGGTCGACGACACAGGCGGGAGCTTTGTACCACCACGCTGATAGACCTTCTTGCCCTTCTCAACCAGCTCGCCCTCGCTATAGCTATCTTCAGACCGGGTCTCCTCGGCATCATCATGGCCCCTAGTATCCGGAGTCACGTGGGACGAAGACTATGGGACTCGAGTCTCCTGGGACGAAGGCTCATGGACCCGAGGCTCGTCGGCCCGAGGCTTGTCGACCAGAGGCTCATCAGCCAGAGGCTCGTGGACCGGAGTCCGAGACGGGTCCACCTGAGACTGAGGACTACGATGATACGGAGAATCAGCTAGGGGTGGCGGCAAGGCAGGCGCAACTGCCTTCCTACCTCTCCCGCCATCACGCCCACCTCCAGCAGCCCTCTTCAGCTTCCCCCGACCTCTCCCGGCCGAAGAAGAAGCGCCCGCCAGTGTCTGCATACTGTCATCCAACACTCTCCGGAGGTGCTGGGATGGAATAATAGCACGCCTCCCAGCACGCGTCGAGGAAGGCGGCTCAGAGCGCTCTCGACCCACGCCCTCCATCTGTCAACACCTGCAATGACAAAGAGTAAACGAAATTAGTACAACATAAACATAATAAAATATTTAAGTGTGTAACATAATATTTAGGGTCGAGGTCAAGGTTGTGGTGTCAGGGTCAGGGGGTAACTCCTTTCCCCCTCGATCCTCGACCCCTAGACTCTCGACTACTTTCCCCCTCGATCCTCGACCCATCGACCCCTCGACACCTCGATCGTCGACCCCTAGGCCCTCGACTCCTTTTCCCCTCGATCCTCGACCCCTCGACCACTCAGCGACCCTCTTTTCCCTCGACGACCCTCTTTTTCTACTTTTCCTACTTCTTTTTTTCATCTTCATCTTCTACTTATACTTATTTTTTTCATCTCCACTTCTACTTCTTTTTCTTCTTCTTCCTTCTTCCTAATCAACTAAAATCTACTAACCTAAAATCAACCTAAAATCTATTAACCTAAAATCAACTAAAATCTACTAACCTAAAATTAACTAAAATCAACTAACCTAAAATCAACTAACCTAAAATTAACTAAAATCTACTAACTAATTAACTAACTAACTAACTAATTAACTAATTAACTGTTTACAACAATGAACAGTAAAAAAACTCACCTTGGAGGATGCTCGGAGGGAGGGTGGAGGGGCCGCCGCGGGAAGGGTGGCGGCGACGCGGCCTAGCTCCGGCGGTGGGGCGGGTGGAGGGGCCATCGTGGGAAGGGTGGCGGCGGGGTGGCCTGGCTCCGGCATTGGGGCGGGAGCAGGGGCCGCCATAGGGCCACCGTG
>LR738714.1:744232389-744298626 GCA_902687465.1 Secale cereale
AGCTGATTTCTTCACCTCTTCAAGACGAGTTGGTAGAATCGACAAGCTGTTCAAAGTAGCTTTGATGGTTGAAGGAGCCGGTTTACCGAAGGAGGTAGCACTGATAATCCTTTGCGCCCCGGAGTATAGTTGCTCTACTAAGGTGTAGCAGGCTTTCAGTTTCTTCCGAACATCATCCCCAAGATGGGAGACACGGCGTCCTGCATACAACAAGAAAGGTTAAACCGGTACAAAACACAGATGGCACAGATAACAGACAAGAATTCAGGTTCGGCTTACCGAAAATAGCAGAAATCATCAAATCAACTTGGCGCTTCAGCCCGGCCAATTCTTCGGTAACCGGGTTAAGAGCTCCTTCGGCATCTTGAACACGTTTTTCAAGATCCTTCCGCTGGACTTCAAAAGCGGTCCGTTCTTCATCAAAGAATTTTTTCAAATCTTCAGCAGTTTTCAAACTCACTTGAAGATCTTTTTTCGCTTTTGAAGCGGCTGCCTCTGTATCTATAAGCCGGCTTCGAAGTTCACTGTTTTCTACAGCATTCCGGTTCAGCTCAGCCTACAGACAAAGTTCACAAGTGAGGATTAGAATTACAAAGTCTCAAGCACACAAACAAAGTTGTATACTTGACACTTGGGGGCTAATGGCAGTTGAAGTAATCCGGCAATGCAAATTGAAAATGCAAGTCTCAAGCACACAACAAAGTTGTACACTTGACACTTGGGGGCTAATGGCAGTTGAAGCTAAAACATCAGAGACAATTTCTACAAGTATCAACTACATAACCAAGTTATCTACTTGATACTTGGGGGCTAATGTACGGATCAGCAGTTAAAACTATAAAGTTCCAGATTACCTTCAATGAATAAGATAAACCGGAACTTGGGGGCTGTTAGAAGATAAAGATGCGTCAAAATAAAACAAAGTTAGAACAGGAGCACTTACTTCATATTTTTCTCTCATCATATTTACTAAGCTGGCTTCAAAATCCCGGCTACTGTGGAGCCGGCTCAAATATCCGGAATAAAGGTCTTGAGCACTCATGTTTGAAAGATTGGATAAGTCTGTGCTCCATTTCCCCTTTTCCTGAGTTACTTTGTCCGATTTAGCAGTATGCTTTCCTAAAACGGTGGGTTTGGCTGGTGCAACATAAGCAGCACCAGTAACCACAACGTCAGGAGAAGTGGGTGCATGGGGAGGTGTGACTTCAGCTTGGGCCGGATCAGGAGATACCGGATTAGCTTGAGGAGAGCTAACCCGGGCCGGACTTGGTGGATCTTGGGCGGCATCGGTGGCAGGAATATCAAGAACGGGTTCTTGAACCGGAGTGGCAGGAGTATTTTCAGGAGGGACAATTGCTGACGGTTCAATCACTGGTTCGTCAGTTGAAGGGTCAGCAACAGGCTTCTTACCCTTAGCTCTTTTGTTGGGTTTCGGTTTGCTGGCAAACAAGAGAAGATAAGTCAGCATTATAAAGAAAAAGGAAGGTTATAAACCGGAAAAAGTAAAGAGAATCACCCTGGGGCTGTCTTCAAGGGTGGAAGCTGTGTCGCAGTTGATTCGCCAGATGAAGACAGCGGAGTTTCCTGATAATCAGGATCAGTCGGTTTAAGTGGTTGTCTGATAAGACCGGCCTTGGGTTGAAGAAGAGTTGGAGAGAGCATCACCTCAGCGCGGCGCTTTCGAGTCGGAGTTAGCGAAATCCCAGAGGATTCCACTGCTAAACCGCTATGGCGCGTGGTCCGGCGCAAGGCTTCGTGCTGTTGTTTCTTCAAATCAAAATTGGGATCCAACTTAGCATAAGGATGAGAAAATTGATACTTTCTAACAGTCCGACGGATCTTTTGAGGAGGGGGTTCTGAATCGGAAGAAATAAGGGTTACCTCAATCTCCGCCGGGTTATCAACTTCGAGTGGATCCTGTGAAAAGGGCATCATTAAAGATATGAACAAATATATAAAAGCAAATGCAAACCGGAATAAAGCGTACCTCGGAGTCCGGATCATCATCTTCAGAAGGAGAACCGGTATCAACGGCAGCTTTCCTTTTCTTATTGGCAGGAGTCTTTCGGCGAGTTTGCTTTGCAGGTTTTTCTTGAGGTTTCCTCCTCCAGAAAGGATCATCAGCCTAAATGAAAAAAGGGAAGGCAAGTAAAAGACGGTTCAAAGACGACAGTTTATAAAATACATGTTAAAGATATTTACCTCGGGCTGCTTGTTTTTCTTGAAGAATGGGGCCAAGCCAACCTTGGTGCAGTCTGTTAGAGCCGGATTGACAATCTTTTTGGCCGATTCAATTACTTCCGATTCAGATAACTTATCCTTAGAAAATCTCTGAGGGTCATCCGATTTACCAGAGTAATTGCACATCAGATCAGGGCGCCGGCTTAAAGGAAGAATACTCCATGATAACCAGCAACGAAGAAAATCTGTGCCAATCAGGCCGTTCGCTATGAAGGCCCTCAACTTAGAGAGTTGAGGAGAAAATGGGATCCGTTCAGCAGCACTTAATCGTTGCGGCAAGGGGTGATTTGCCGGAATACGAGTCTCACGATAGCCCGGCAAAGGGTTTTCACCTTCAGGGACGTGTCTATGCAGTAAAACCAGGACTTGTTCCAGTCCTTTGGATGAGTGTGCAAGGAGGCATGAGGGAAAACTACATCCCTCCTCTTCTGAATACTGATACCGCCAAGCTCTTGGTGAGGCCCGCTGGTGAACTCGGTACGCCGGTTCAAGTGGAAGAAATCCCGAAAAAGATCAACCGAAGGCTCTTCTTGCAGGTAAGCTTCAGAGAAAACTTGGAAATCACAGATATTGGAGACGGAGTTCGGTCCAATATCCTGTGGATGCAGATGGAAGGTGGCAAGGACATCCCGAAAAAATTTTGAACCGGGGGGAGAGAAACCCCTGGAGATGTGATCCATAAATACAATCACTTCCCCGGACCTAGGAGCGGGAGGACATTCATTGCCAGGAGCGCGCCATTTCAGCTCAGCCTGAGGGCCTAATGTACCAATGCTGGATAGTTTGACTAAATCCTCTTCAGTTATAACAGAACGGACCCAGTCGCATGAAACATATTGCTTGGCCATTCGAGCGAAGTACTGAAGAAGAGAAAAGTGCAAAGACGGATTATGAAAGAGTAATGATCCGGAATATGATCATGATATGCAATGGTTAAGAAGAAAAATTATTTCGCAAGGTTAAACCGGAATTATGAAACGGAGTGTTATGATTTCCGGTTTAAATGGCAGTTGAAGGGGAATCATTTAAAGTTATTATATCAGGTTACATCATTTCCGGTTCACGACATGGTGATTTAAACCGGAGCATACTTAGTAGGTCTATTAAAGAGAAAAACAAGTTTTCAATGCATCAGTATGGAAAAATAGATCTGAGCATGCGGAGATAAAGAAACGAAAGTCGCATGGAAAATCTACAGAGGTCCAATATAGGGCAGATGAGTCCATAGGAGATGCATAAAAAGGAGGTCCAAGGCAAGCAAATGGCGAAAATAAAAACAACAAGATTTAAGGGGCAAAGTGTAACAGCCAAATAAGCGAAATTAGTGCAGAAGGTTCTACCGGTGAAATTCTAATGGCGGAAAGGCAGAAGCTCTAATGGCAGGATGGAGGAAAATACACGGTTGTAGTGAGATCTAATCTGGTGCGGTGTGAGAAACCTACAGATCAGGGCCTAAAGATTACAAGGTTTTTTATGTACTAAGATTTATGAAGGGACAAAAGCTTCACCGACAGCCCTAATGGCGGAAGAACACGGGCGAAACAATGGTGGTCATAGATCTACCAAGAGGGGAATGAACATACCAGGGACGGTGAGAATCGGCGGCGGAGAAAATCTGGTCAAGGCTCAGGTTGATGCAGCGGCCGGTCAAAGGCTGAAGATCTTGCGGTCGTCGGTGCGTTCTTGAGCTCGAGTAGCAATGGAGATGTGCGGGTCAGAGAGCGGAAGGAGGAAGAAGAAGCGAGAAGGAAGAATGAGGAGGGGCGGCACTATTTATAGACGAAGAGGCGGATGTGAAACGACAGGTGCGGTAATCAAGGAAGAAAATCGGATAAAGATCCGTTGAACGCCTCGATTCTCGGGATAACCATTAAAAATAAGCTACAGTACAGCTCGCGGCGATAAATGCGGAGCTGATGTCATTGTCAGACTTTAATGATTTCGGAAGATGACGTCAGAGCCGGTTTACAGGAAAAAATGAAGACAGAAGAGAAGTTGCGGAAGACAATGGAGACTGATATGAACAAGTTCAAATCATTCTGGGGCCTAATGTCAGGGATACGGTTAATAGGTATAAACCGGATATTGTAAACCGGCTTAGCTATATCGTACTTGGTTTATTATTTTAGTAGAGATTACGGCCCATGAGATTTCAAGGCCCATGTATAGAAATACGGTTTGTAAACCGCCAAAGAGATGTAACTTGAGAGATAAGAAAGAAAGGACAGAGACCGAGGCGGACACGATTATGAGCCGACCTCGGGACTCCGTAAACCGGACCAGGCGTCACCTCTATATAAAGGGACGACCCGGTGCCGGTTCAAGGACAAGCAACAATCGATCCGTCGAGACGCAGGCAAGCAATTCCGCTCCCTGTAATCCGACGCCCAAATAATCCCAAACTAACTAGACGTAGGCTTTTACCTTCTCGAAGGGGCCGAACTAGTATAAAACCCTTTGTGTCTCTTGTGCGCTATGAACCCTTTCAAGCTAACCCGTGCGATGGTTCCATCATCAAGTCCGTTAAACCGGACATCTGCCGTGCTAATTCCACGACACTCATGATCAATGTTGGAGGCCGCCTAACTTCGGTTGGGTAAAAATCAATACCGGTGGGGCTATAAACAATGAAGCTCACATGGGAGGAGGTAGTGATGTAGCTCGGTCTCATCTGGCCTTCATGGAAGCTTGGCGTAAAAGCTTCATTGCGGTCACAGATCCGCTCATCGCCGAAGCGATGGCTCTCTGAGAGGGCTTCATTTTTGCGCAAATCTGAGGTTTCTCACACGTGGTCAACCTTTTGTCCTCGCTCTATTGTAGCGCCTATCATACATGAAGTCGGGGAGAAATCGTCAAGTTTTATTTCTTTTCTAGCTAGACATGTCCCAAGGGAAGCTAGTCCGACCGACCTCTGTAACAAGCATGTGTGTTCTTCGTCGGATTTGGAATGCTAGATTGAGGAATGTTTGAGTTTTCTTGTAAGCAGCCTTTACGCTGATTGTACCAGGACCTTGTTAAAACGATAAAGCTCCCCAATGTTCACGGTAAAAAAGAAGTAAGGACGCTAGTCATATTTTACACACCTGTTTTTGCCAATGCGCTCATCTGGCACTGATATGCATGCTTGGTCTTGTTCTAGTATATCTTATTCTAACCTCAAAATATCATATATCGATAAATATGTGTGAGAGATATTGTACTAAGATATTATCTCGTAATTAAAAGAAGGAAAATCTTTTCTTCCGCTTTCTCTCTGCTCGCTTGAACATCTATGTTATGTGACACTGCTAAGATAATACCATTGTGCATGCCCTTAGCATGGGACCCTCCCTGCTCACCATGGCACCAAGGTGTCCCTCAGTGGAGGTGTGGCATCTACCGGAAGCAGGGGTCAGCATGGAAGATGTATCTGGTTTTTCCTTTTTTCTATAAGTTGATTCATCGACATTGATGCTAGGTTACCCGCAAAAACATCAATGCAAGGCTTTACTTCACACGCATAGTTAAATAATCAATAGTATGCTAGTAAAAGAAGATTCAAGAATACATGTCGGGGGTCTTATCCACCTTTTCAAAAAGAAAAAGAAAAACAGAAGTAGTAGACTAGATGATGCTCGTTTCATCACCTGCAGGGTGCATGACCGCATCGCACGTGAGGTGCTTTCACCGGTTCACCACCGGTGGGAGGGCCAGTCAAGTCAAGGTTGCAGTATGCCAGTATATGCATCCCACAGAGACGAGTGAATTGCAAAATACATTGACATCGAAGGCTAGGTTTGCTGGAACTGCAAGTCCACTGCATTGCGCCCAAAACCACTAATTTTTTGTCTAATTTTTTGCAAAAAACACTAGTCGCTCGGTTTGGTCGTTTTAAGACAGAATATGACAGGTGAGGCCCGTTTGTGTCGACGTGGCGACACTCTTCATTCGTCCGAGCCATTACACGACGATAGCCGCCATGCACCGCGCCGGTTCGAGCCGCTAGGTCGTCTAACCCCCCAATTGGTACAGTCCCACCCCAGCCATCATTCTCTCTCGCTCGACTTTTCCCTCTCTACTCCCACTCGTTTGACGTCACCGCCCCCTTCCACATCTCCAACCGCCGCCACCGCTGCATCACCATGGTTTCCTGGATGGATGATGACAACAGTCAGAATTCTTACCAACATGCAGACTCGGCTTCAGACGACGGCATCATCAAGGTGAGTTGGTATAGCTAGGGTTATGGTTTGGATTTGGGGATTTTTCTGTTGAGCTTGATATGAAATTTCCTTCCCAAATCTCTGTCTTGCCTTTGCACGCACAGATCCATGCTACCACGGATGGCAAAAATTTTGCGGGCACTAAAATTGACGTGTTTGTTTTGTGCCATGAACACGGGCTGGCAGCAGAGAGGCATACTGCGTTTGAGGAGACCGTTACTGTCAGGAGGTTCCTTGCTTGTGCTGTGAAGGTATGTGCCAATTTTGTGCTATTTCGATCTCGTGGACAGATTAATTGGTCATTGTTTACTACTGATTTGGTAGTTACCAGATCTGGCTTGTTACTTAGGCTGTTTAAATATTTGGTCAACGCTTACTGGCTCAGTGAGGTCATTGTTTATTGCTATTTCTCGAGCTTGTGTTGTATTCCCTCGAAGAGGAAAGGGTGATGCAACACAGTAGCGTAAGTATTTCCCTCAGTTTTTGAGAACCAAGGTATCAATCTAGTAGGAGACCATGCGCGAGTCCCTCGCACCTGCACAAACAAATAAGAACTTCGCAGCCAACGCGATAAGGGGTTGTCAATCCCTTTACGGTCACTTACGAAAGTGAGATATGATAGATAGGATAGTATAATATTTTTGGCATTTTTAGTATAATAACAAAAAGTAAACAACGTAAATTAAAGTAGATGAAAGATCAATATGTTGAGAATAGACCCGGGGGCCATAGGTTTCACTAGTGACTTCTCTCATGATAGCAGAATTCTACGATGGGTGAACAAATTACTGTCAAGCAATTGATAGAAAAGCGCATAGTTATGAGAATATCTAGGCATGATCATTATATACAGGGATCACGTCCGTGACAAGTAGACTGAAACAATTCTGCATCTACTATTATTACTCCACACATGGACCGCTATCCAGCATGCATCTAGAGTATTAAGTTCATAAGAACAGAGTAATGCTTTAAGCAAGATGACATGATGTAGAGGGATAAACTCAAGCAATATGATATAAACCCCATCTTTTTATCCTCGATGGCAACAATACAATACGTGCCTTGCTTCCCCTGCTGTCACTGGGAAAGGACACCACAAGATTGAACCCAAAGCCAAGCACTTCTCCCATTGCAAGAACTATAGATCTAGTAGGCCAAACCAAACCAATAATTCGAAGAGACTTGCAAGGATATTATAATCATACATAAAAGATTTCAGAAAAGAATCAAATATTGTTCATAGATAATCTTGATCATAAACCCACAATTCATCGGATCTTGACAAACACACCGCAAAAAGATTACATCGAATAGATCTCCTCGAAGATCGAGGAGAACTTTGTATTGAGATCCAAAAAGAGAGAAGAAGCCATCTAGCTAATAACTATGGACCCGAAGGTCTGTGGTAAACTACTCACAACTCATTGGTCAGGCTATGGCGTTGGTGTAGAAGCACTCCGTGGTAGATCCCCCCTCCGGCGGAGCTCCGGAACAGGCCCCAAGATGGGATCTCACGGGAACAGAAGGTTGCGGTGGTGGAATTGGGGTTTTCTCTGTTGCCTCGATGTTTTCAGGGTATATGGATATATATAGGAGGAAGGAGGGCATCGGGGGAGCCAGAGGGGGCCCATGAGGGTGGTGGGCGCGCCCAGGGGGAGGGGGCGCGCCCTGGACCCTCGTGGCCACCTCTCTTGTTCCCTCGCGTGTACTCCAAGTCTTCTGGGTTGATACGGTTCCAAAAATAACTCTCCCAAAGGTTTCATTTCGTTTGGACTCCGTTTGATATCCCTTTTCTGCGAAACGCTGAAATAGGCAAAAAAAACAGCAATTTGCACTGGGCATTAGGTTAGTAGGTTAGTCCCAAAAATAATATAAAAGTGTATAATAAAGCCCATTAAACATCCAAAATAGAATATATAATAGCATGGAACAATCAAAAATTATATATACGTTGGAGACGTATCATTTATATGTGAGCATATGTGCATAGTTTTGTGGCATGTTCAGTTGTTTTGTATCTTTAATGATAGTGTGGATAAGTGAGATCATTGTTTATATGTCATCATGTGCATATGGTTACAAGCACTGATTGATAGTTGCTATTTTAGAGCATATGGATAAGTGAGGTAAAAAGTGTTATTAAGTACTGGTGGCCTAGTTGCTGTTAGTAAGCACTCATTGTTTAACTTTGCCTAAATGTTATTAGTAAATCGCTCGTTGTGGCTCATATCTTATTGTTTAACACTTTAATTTAACAGGAGGTAAAAATTGTGCACTAGTTGAATGGATTGATCCATCTTGGCCAACTACAATGGAGAATGCATTGGCCAAGTTGTGGGCCGGGACAAGAGAAACATGATTTTGGACAATCTGATGAGCTCATTTGCTGTTCACAAACTGACATAGGAGAAGATCAAGCTGCAGGTCAGTTATGAGAAGTTGGTTGAAGATATCCAAGCCCTTTTGGATGCCCAGGAGCAGAGGGCCCAGATGAAAAGTAAGCCTGATGAGAAGAAGCTGCAGGAGAAGTATGATATGGTCTAGACATGACATTTGCTCAAGCCAGTGTCCTTAGGAACATGAAGTTGAAGTTTGCTGAAGAGAAGAGGAAGTTGTAGGTCCACATAATGAGCTTGACAAGGTTCTGGAGCAGACCAAGGTGAAGCTGAATGGGATCAAGGCCATCTTAGATGAATGAGTAGTATAATGTAATATGCTACTTATTAGTACTACCGGCATGGTTATTGGAGAATGAGTACTATCATCATGGTTATGCAATGTACTAATTTAGTAATATCTGAATTATGGTTATGTAATGTTCTGATTTAGCACTTGGCAGTATCATGTAATATGCTACTTATTAGTTATGGTTATGTATGGATTTTCCAATAATACTGAATGTGATGCTTTGTTCGTTTTGTCGATGTGGAGACCCTAGAATTAGATGGGTGGTTTTCTTGATGCCGAGAGACCCTAGAATAATTTGGGTGGTTTTGTCGATGTTGAGAGACCCTAGAATGAGATAGGTGGTTTTGTCGATGCTGATAGATCCTAGACTGACATGGGTAGTTTTGTCGATATCGAGAGACCCTAGGATGAGATGGGTGGTTTTGTTGATGTCGAGAGACCGTAGAATGAGATGGGTGGTTTTGTCGATGCCGAGAGGCCCTAGGATGAGATAGGTGGTTTTTTCAATGTCTAGAGACCCTAGAATGAGATGGGTGGTTTTGTCGATGTCGAGAGACCACATAATTAGTGTATAAGAATGTGGCATAATAAACAACCAGCATCAGCCTAAACATCCAACATTCAGCATAAACATCTAAGACAACCAACATTGTCAGGTTCTCACAGCTAACAAACGCAACATCTAGTTCAAAGCCAACAAAGGCAACATAGGTTCTCACAGCCCACAAAGGCAACACAAGCAATATATTTTCTCACAACCAACAATGTAAACATCTAATTACCAGAAGCATACATATACTCTTTCAACTTGTATATAGCTATCCTTGTTCTTCCACTCTATCTTGGAGCTTAAAAAGTTACCCTGTGCCCTGCAATAGAGGTAGATGTTGTACCAACTTTCTTCCTGGGAGACCTCCTTGGAGGATCAGAAGGTGTACTGGCAGCAAGGGTATAGCTTTCCTCGTTGGTGTAGCATTAGGTGTAGGAGCAGTATGTGCAGGAGCAGGTGTGGCTTTCTTCTTGGGGGAGCAGAAGTATATGGAGATGGCCTCTTCCTTGGTGCTGCAGCAGGTGCAGATGAAATGTTTGTTAAAGCAGAAACTTGTGACCCGTTTGGCTGCATTTTAATATCAATTCAGGATTGTGAATTACAATGGAGATAAAATACAGAGAATTGAAGTGCAACTCTAACTAACCTGATGCTGGTTTATTCTCGTAGCAAGATCTGGCTTCAAGGGCTTGGAACAAACATTGTATCTATTCCCTACAAGTTTGTGGTTGCTGCAAGTAATTGATAACATCCTTGATGTATCTCCTGGTGCTGGCTTCTCAAATTGGTTTTTTCTCCTATTAGTGTGATGCCCCGAAACCGATGCTCCAGTTGCCTTCCATTTATTTAGTTGTCGCCGTGTGTTTATTGTGTTTTGTTGCATCATCATAATTGTTTTGCACATTTCATTCCTATATTCTTATGCCATGATCATGTTGAGTGCGTTTTCATATCCTTGCTTCTTGCACCATGCTCATTTCACTTGTTTTACCATTGTCGAAATGTCTTGTGCACCGGGATTCCGAGTTTGATCGGGTTGTCCCTAAGATAAGGGGTATTTTTTACCTCTGCTGATCGTGAGAGCTTGTGATGGGCTAAGTTGGGACACCCCTGCAGTGTTATGATCTTTCGAAAGCCGTGCCCGCGGTTATGTGGCAGATTGAAATTTGTTAATGTCCGGTTGTAAAAAACTTGACAGAGGATCCGTAATAAAATACACGAACCGCGTGAGTAACCGTGACCGTCTCTTTTCACTTTGAGAAGAGAACACGGTGGGGTTATGTTTGACTCGTAGGTAGTTCAGGTTCTTTAGCAATCATTACTAGTTTGCGACCGTTTGCGTAGATGCTCATCTTATTCTTGTACTCGTAAGATAGCCACCATACATATTGCTTAGCCATTGCTGCAACCTCACCACTTAACCTCTCCATACCCATTAAGCTTTTGTAGTATTGATACCCATGGTTATGGGATTGCTGAGTCCTCGTGGCTCACAGATACTACAACCACAGTTGCAGGTGCAGGTTTCCGATGACTTGCCGTGAGAGCGATGCTTACTTGTATTGGAGTTCTTTATTCTTCTGCTTCGTCATTCTTGGGTTAGGTTCCTGGTCGGCAACCTGGGATAGCAGATGGATGTCGTTGTGTTTTTCATGTTTGCATCCGTAGTGTGATGTCTTGTATTGATGTTGTTCTATTCATGTCACTTGTATGAATTGTTGTATCCCCATGTATTTATGTAATGGTACAATGTAATGATATCCATCTTGCTAAGCGTCCGAAATGCGATTGTGCCTCAATCACGACTGTATCACGTGATCGGGATAGAATCGCATCTTGGGCGTTGATGGGCCTCGAACCCCTCGTTGGTTACCCCAAGTGGAAGGTGTAAGATGCAGTAAGTAGAAGTGTTTTCCCCTAGCAAAGATGCCAAGGATCGAATCCCCAGAGACTCCTAGGTTCAACAAGTAGGTGTCAATTGCTACGGCGCCAGATTAGTAGCAATCAACGTGGACCTGCACACAGATACAAATAACTTTGCTCCCAACGAGTACAGAGAGGTTGTCAATCTCTCCAGCATTGTAGTTCACAAAGGGTTAAAAGCAATGATAGTAGTGATAGATAGTGTTTTGCAATAGTAAATAAAATAGTGAAAAGTAAATAGTGGATGTGATCAATGATGGTAATATGGACCGGAGTCTCATGATTTTCACTAGTGATGTCTCTCTCCCAAAAGACGATAAAACAGCTATGTGAGGTAAACAAATTACAGCTGGGCAATTGACAGGACCACGAACGCAAACCAATGCTGACTACATTGCAAGAAAGGTTGAGGTTCAAAGCATGGGCGGTACGCCAAAGTAAGTAGACCGAAATCCATCAATATCTACTACTAATCATCCACCTTGAGATATCTATCCAGAACATCTCGCTGGTATTAAGTTGCGAGTCCCACCCATAGTGTAAACTCAATGCAACAGACAACTGCATTAAAAGAACTTTGCGTAAAGTAAACAATCCTTCCACCCGCGGGCACAAGCACCGTTGTTTTCCCCCTTGTGGCAACAGCACATCCCCTAGACTCATGTTTCTGTCACTCAAGCTAGTCATCGAGGGGCATGAACCCACAATCGAGCATAACGTTCCTTCTTGGAGTCACTACCTATTACTCGGCCAAAGCAATAAATAACAACGGAGAACATGCAAGAATTACTTATGAACTAAAATATAAAAGAGGTGAATCAAATATATTACTCAAGATCGATCTGAACATAATCTCATAATCCATCGGATCCCAGCAAACTCAACATAGCAACAGCATAAGGATTACATAGGTGCCTCGATCATGTAGGGCAGCTCACGAGGACTAATTAGTGAAGCACAAGAACGGGAGGAGAACATCACATAGCTACTGGTCATGGACTCATGGTCCAAGGGAGACTACTCACGAGTCATCCGGGAGGCGTCCATGGTGGTGGAGAAGCTCCCGGTGGTGATCCTCCCCTCCGGCAGGGTGCCGGGAAGAGTTCTCCTGGTGCTCCCGATCTTGGAAGCGGCGGCGGCGGCGGAACAGAGATGGGATCGCGAAAAGAAGTCCTGTTTCGAGGGTTTCGGAGAGTCCTTTAAATATATGCCAAAGTAGGGCACCGGGGGGCTCTCGGGGGGCCGAGGCGCCCCCCGGCGCGGCCCAGGGGGGGGCGCGCCCACAGGGCGCCTGGAGCCCCTGTGCCCCCCCAGGTTGCCCTTCGAACGCAGTTTTGTTTCCGGTTCGCTGATTTTTTATATAATTTTTCTGGATTTTTCTGGGCAGTTCTCGAAACGTGAAAACCTGAAATACAAAAACAGCCGAAAACAGAAACTGGCACTGGGGTGCACTGGATTAGTAAGTTAGTCCAAATATGATCAAAACTGTATGGAAGTGTATGAATATCATAGCAATATCACCCAAAAGTGGCATGGAGCAAGCATAAATTATAGATACGTTTTGGACGTATCAACATCCCCAAGCTTAATTCCTGCTCGTCCTCGAGTAGGTAAATGATAACAAGAATAATTTCTGTGGTGACATGCTATTAACCATATAAGACTTTCTCATAGTCATATGACAAAAGCTTACTGAGACAATGATTCTAAAGTAACTAAGTTGTCTCAAGAGAAAATCACAAATAACTGAAAGTTTTACAATATGAAACTGAAACATCAAAAATATTTGCAATGAACATGATGTGCAAATATGATCAAGTGATATCTAGCTTGCCCCCTTTAGTTATGCAAGACATAAGTGCAGGGGCACCTTCAAGTTTAAGTGATGACTAGATACAATCATTTCAGAATAAACGATATCACAATCATGCAAAAGACAATGCTACTTTGGGACAATGCACATTACACTCAGAATGACAATCATGCTCTCAGTAGTTGGTGCTTCAACATAAAGGTAAAGAAAAGGTTAAGTGCTAAAGCTTTTTATTTTAAAACATGGAAGCAATTGTGTCAACGGTAGTAGTACTTCATATGTGTCATGCATAAAACATCTTATAAGTTGCAAGCCTCATGCATCGAATACCAATAGTGCTCGCTCCTTGTCCTAATTAGCTCGGATCCCCATGGGTTATCATTGCATTGCATATGTTTTAACCAAGTGTCACAAAGGGGTACCTCTATGCCACCTGTACAAAGGTCCAAGGAGATAGATCGCATTTGATTTCTCGTTTTTGATAGATCTCAACTTGAGGACATCCATACCGGGACAACATAGAAAATAGATGATGGACTCCTCTTTAATGCATAAGCATATTCTCATGAGAGATTGAGGATTAAGGTCCAAGCTAAAACTTCCACCAGGATGCATGGCTTTGGTTGGCGGCCCAATGTTCTTCTCTAACAATATGCATATTAATTCAACCCACGGTAAATCACCCTTACTTCAGACAAGACGAACATGCATAGCAACTAACATGATATTCGACAAAAGTGTGACAGTTGATGGCGTCCCCAGAAACATGGTTACCGCTCAGCAAGCAACTCATAAGAAATAAGATACATAAGCAACATATTCTTTACCACAATTGTTTTTAGGCTACTTTCCCATGAGCTATGTATTGCATGGTTAATTTGCTTAGTACAGGTGGAGGTTAGCAAAAAGACTGGGAGCGACCAACTAAGAGAGCAATGATGGTCATAATCATGCAGAGCGACAAAGCAATATTGAATCAGGCATGGTAGTTATATCGCTACTTAGAAACAAGAGATCATCAAGGCTTGACAGACTTTCTTTAAAGTCTTGAATATGCGTGAGCATACGCCAAGTCAATCAAAATAAATTCTCGAAGGAAGATATTACTAAACCATACCACATCATAGGCAAGCAAACCAAGTTGGTACTCCAATGACACATTGGGAACCCCCCAGCTATTCGAGATTAACCATAAGAAAACCTGAACTACTAAGCACCATCATGAAAGTAGCATCTTTATCATAGACACATTAACAAATGCAACGGAAGCAAACTCTCTTGATAAGGTGAGCATGGTAATTAAAGAGAGTTCAAGCAACCAACTAAATAAAAGCTCTTGAAAAGATAAGCATGAATACTAAGAGCAGAGCACGATAGTAGCTATTAAAAGACAAAGAACACACACAACATAGATAGACATGAAAATTCTATGTAATGTTCTAGGTAGAAGTGGAGCGTGTTTCTCTCCCACATAAAGGAATTCTGAGTTCCGACTCGTTATGAAAAAACTAAAAAGAAAACTAAGAGCAAGACGCTCCAAGCATAGCACATAACACATGAAGTGATTAAAATATAGTGGAACGAAAGACGAACAGATAATGTTGATGGAGAAGGGGATGCACGGGGGCATCTCCAAGCTTAGACGCTTGAGTCTCCTTGAATATTTCTTGGGGGTGCACGGGGGCATCCCCAAGCTTGAGCGCTTGACACTCCTGAATCTTTTTATCATCTTCCCTCGCACACTTGAAAACTCCCTTCATACACAACTCATCATAATCTGATTAGCGAGGTTAGTACCCTTAATAAAATAATTATACCTTGCTGGAAATAAGGATATTCTTGAAGTTCTACTGTTTCTCAAGATTGCCAAAAGGTTTTTGCAAAGAAAAAGCAAGTTCTTAATTTGCAAAGTGAAGGTAAGGCAAAACAGGACAGAATCTGTGAAAAACAGAACAGCAGGCAGTAATTGACCTGTTCGGGATACTTATGCAACTCAAATCAAAAAAGTCAGAACTGATGCGCGAAAGACAATTATATAGAGAACGCTGTCAAAATAATTCAGACCAAAAAGATGATCTGGTGATTTTATACGAATTTTTCTATCCAAGGACAGAATCTGTTTCCTGGACAGCACCTCACAACTTTTGAACTTTCTAGCAATCAGAGGCTATACTTGGCACAAATATGAAAAGCAAAGATACAATGATGATGCTACAGCAGTAAACAACATCAAGACACAACAAAAGCAAAAAAAATATTCATGTGAGCTGCCTCCCAAAAGCGCTTTCTTTTATGCCTTTAAGCTAGGCATAATGCAAAGATCAAGTTGTATCAATTGAACCATCGTCAAGATCATCAAAAAGCTCTTCAATAATACAACTAGTCTTAAGAGGACTCTCAAATAAAGGCCTCATAGAGATACTTCTAGGTAGAAGACCAAAAGGATAAAAGTCAAGGGAAGATTCATTTATAAATTCATCAACGATTGGTGTTTCTTCCAATGTCTTTATAGTTTCAACCCCTTTGGCAATAGGTGGATTGCTTTTAGAATGGGGAGCCTTTGGAACGTGAACGGACTTAGGCCCCCTCCTTGCCGGAGTTTCTACCTTTTCGGTTTTGATCGAGGAGAAAGTAGTTCCTAAGGTATCAAATATTTCCTCAATCTTGTCCATCCTAGAAGAGTCAGAATCATGGAATTTGACGGTCTCCAAAATTTTGAAAATTTTATACATGGAGCTATCAAGTCTATTCAAATTCCCTTGAATCTTTCGATCCAACTCATTCATCTTATTAGTGCTTGGCATCTCTAGCTCTATTTTTTCAAGTTTTTTCATAATGTGAGCTAGGGTGATGTCCTCTCGAGTGCTAACAACAGGGGGACTCCCAACAAGATTTTCAATAATACTAAGAGATTCCCAAACTGGGGCCTCTAGGAAATTCCCATTGATAGCAGTATCTAGAATAAACCTATTCCAAGAAGTGATTCCAACATCAAAATTTCTAAGTAAGATAGTAGTAGGTTGCTTCTTGGTGGCTCTTTTTTGTGAATCATTAATTCTATACCAAGCATCTTTCAAACTTTCCCCATCTCTTTGTTTAAAGGTGAGAACTTCTGCCTCATCAAAGACAAAAGGACCCGACATAATGACAATTAAAGAACAAGATAACTATTTTTGTGATTTTTGATAAAAAGGGTACTAAAGCAAAAATGAAAGGTAAACTAACAAGACTAAAAAGCAAAGGTAAAAGATAGCATGCAACTCCCCTATCCTGAAGAGTGGAGTCCCCGGCAACGGCGCCAGAAAATACTCCTTGATGGGCCTCGAACCCCTCATTGGTTACCCCAAGTGGAAGGTGTAAGATGCAGTAAGTAGAAGTGTTTTCCCCTAGCAAAGATGCCAATGATCGAATCCCCAGAGACTCCTAGGTTCAACAAGTAGGTGGCAATTGCTACGGCGCCAGATTAGTAGCAATCAACGTGGACCTGCACACAGATACAAATAACTTTGCTCCCAACGAGTACAGAGAGGTTGTCAATCTCTCCGGCCTTGTAGTTCACAAAGGGTTAAAAGCAATGATAGTAGTGATAGATAGTGTTTTGCAATAGTAAATAAAATAGTGAAAAGTAAATAGTGGATGTCATCAATGATGGTAATATGGACCGGAGTCTCATGATTTTCACTAGTGATGTCTCTCTCCCAAAAGACGATAAAACAGCTATGTGAGGTAAACAAATTACAGCTGGGCAATTGACAGGACCACGAACGCAAACCAATGCTGACTACATTGCAAGAAAGGTTGAGGTTCAAAGCATGGGCAGTACGCCAAAGTAAGTAGACCGAAATCCATCAATATCTACTACTAATCATCCACCTTGAGATATCTATCCAGAACATCTCGCTGGTATTAAGTTGCGAGTCCCACCCATAGTGTAAACTCAATGCAACAGACAACTGCATTAAAAGAACTTTGCGTAAAGTAAACAATCCTTGCACCCGCGGGCACAAGCACCGTTGTTTTCCCCCTTGTGGCAACAGCACATCCCCTAGACTCATGTTTCTGTCACTCAAGCTAGTCATCGAGGGGCATGAACCCACAATCGAGCATAACGTTCCCTCTTGGAGTCACTACCTATTACTCGGCCAAAGCAATAAATAACAACGGAGAACATGCAAGAATTACTTATGAACAAAAATATAAAAGAGGTGAATCGAATATATTACTCAAGATCAATCTGAACATAATCTCATAATCCATCGGATCCCAGCAAACTCAACATAGCAACAGCATAAGGATTACATAGGTGCCTCGATCATGTAGGGCAGCTCACGAGGACTAATTAGTGAAGCACAAGAACGGGAGGAGAACATCACATAGCTACTGGTCATGGACTCATGGTCCAAGGGAGACTACTCACGAGTCATCCGGGAGGCGTCCATGGTGGTGGAGAAGCTCCCGGTGGTGATCCTCCCCTCCGGCAGGGTGCCGGGAAGAGTTCTCCTGGTGCTCCCGATCTTGCAAGCGGCGGCGGCGGCGGAACAGAGATGGGATCGCAAAAAGAAGTCCTGTACTGAGGGTTTCGGAGGTCCCTCTAAATATATGCCAAAGGGGGGCACCGGACGGGCTTCAGGGGGCCCAGGCGCCCCCCCCCCCCCCGGCGCGGCCCAGGGGGGGCGCGCCCACAGGGCGCCTGGAGCCCCTGTGGCCCCCCAGGCTGCCCTTCGGAGGTAGTGTCGTTCCCGGATCGCTGATTTTTTATATAATTTTTCTGGATTTTTCTGGGCAGTTCTCGAAACGTGAAAACCTGAAATACAAAAACAGCCGAAAACAGAAACTGGCACTGGGGTGCACTGGATTAGTAAGTTAGTCCAAATATGATCAAAAGTGTATAGAAGTGTATGAATATCAAAGCAATATCACCCAAAAGTGGCATGGAGCAAGCAGAAATTATAGATACGTTTTGGACGTATCAACATCCCCAAGCTTAATTCCCGCTCGTCCTCGAGTAGGTAAATGATAATAAGAATAATTTCTGTGGTGATATGCTATTAACCATATAAGACTTTCTCATAGTCATATGACAAAAGCTTACTGAGACAATGATTCTAAAGTAATTAAGTTGTCTCAAGAGAAAATCACAAATGACTGAAAGTTTTACAACATGAAACTGAAACATCAAAAAGATTTGCAATGAACATGATGTGCAAATATGATAAAGTGATATCTAGCTTGCCCCCTTTAGTGATGCAAAACATAAGTGCAAGGGCACCTTCAAGGTTTAAGTGATGACTAGATACAATCATTTCAGAATAAACGATATCACAATCATGCAAAAGACAATGCTACTTTGGGACAATGCACATTACACTTAGAATGAAAATCATGCTCTCAGTAGTTGGTGCTTCAACATAAAGGTAAAATAAAGGTTAAGTGCTAAAGCTTTTTATTTGAAAACATGGAAGCAATTGTGTCAACGGTAGTAGTACTTCATATGTGTCATGCATAAAACATCCTATAAGTTGCAAGCCTCATGCATCGAATACCAATAGTGCTCGCTCCTTGTCCTAATTAGCTCGGATCACCATGGGTTATCATTGCATTGCATATGTTTCAACCAAGTGTCACAAAGGGGTACCTCTATGCCACATGTACAAAGGTCCAAGGAGATAAATCGCATTTGATTTCTCGTTTTTGATAGATCTCAAATTGAGGACATCCATACCGGGACAACAAAGAAAATAGATGACGGACTCCTCTTTAATGCATAAGCATATTCTCATGAGAGATTGAGGATTAAGGTCCAAGCTACAACTTCCACCATGATGCATGGCTTTGGTTGGCGGCCCAATGTTCTTCTCTAACAATATGCATATTAATTCAACCCACGGTGAATCACCCTTACTTCAGACAAGACGAACATGCATAGCAACCCACATGATATTCAACAAAAGTGTGACAGTTGATGGCGTCCCCAGAAACATGGTTACCGCTCAGCAAGCAACTTATAAGAAATAAGATACATAAGCAACATATTCTTTACCACAATAGTCTTTAGGCTACTTTCCCATGAGCTATGTATTGCATGGTTAGTTTTCTTAGTACAGGTGGAGGTTAGCAAAAGACTGGGAGCGACCAACTAAGAGAGCAATGACGGTCATAATCATGCAGAGCGACAAAGCAATATTGAATCAGGCATGGTAGTTATATCGCTACTTAGAAATAAGAGATCATCAAGGCTTGACAGACTTTCTTTACAGTCTTAAATATGCGTGAGCATACGCCAAGTCAATCAAAATAAATTCTCGAAGGAAGATATTACTAAAACATACCATATCATAGGCAAACAAACCAAGTTGGTACTCCAATAACACATTGGGAACCCCCCAGCTATTTGAGATTAACCATAAGAAACCTGAACTACTAAGCACCATCATGAAAGTAGCATCTTTATCATAGACACATTAACCCATGCAACGGAAGCAAACTCTCTTAATAAGGTGAGCATGGTAATTAAAGAGAGTTCAAGCAACCAACTAAATAAAAGCTCTTGAAAAGATAAGCATGAATACTAAGAGCAGAGCACGATAGTAGCTATTAAAAGACAAAGAACACACACAGCATAGATAGACATGAAAATTCTATGTTATTGATGGGCCTCGAACCCCTCGTTGGTTACCCCAAGTGGAAGGTGTAAGATGCAGTAAGTAGAAGTGTTTTCCCCTAGCAAAGATGCCAAGGATCGAATCCCCAGAGACTCCTAGGTTCAACAGGTAGGTGTCAACTGCTAACGGCGCAATTAGCAATCAACGTGGACCTGCACTCAGATACAAATAACTTTGCTCCCAACGAGTACAGAGAGGTTGTCAATCTCTCCGGCCTTGTAGTTCACAAAGGGTTAAAAGCAATATGATAGTAGTGATAGATAGCGTTTTGCGATAGTAAGTAAATAACGGAAAGTAAAATAGTGTATGTGATCAATGATAGTAATATGGACCGGAGTCTCATGATGTTCACTAGTGATGTCTCTCTCCCAAAACACGATAAAACAGCTATGTGAGGTAACAAATTACAGCTGGGCAATTGACAGGACCACGAACGCAAACCAATGCTAACTACATTGCAAGAAAGGTTGAGGTTCAAAGCATGGGCGGTACACCAAAGTAAGTAGACCGAAATCCATCTGCATCTACTACTAATCATCCACCTTGAGATATCTATCCAGAACATCTCGCTGGTATTAAGTTGCGAGTCCCACCCATAGTGTAAACTCAATGCAACAGACAACTGCATTAAAAGAACTTTGCGTAAAGTAAACAATCCTTGCACCCGCGGGCACAAGCACCGTTGTTTTCCCCCTTGTGGCAACATCACATCCCCTAGACTCATGTTTTTGTCACTCAAGCTAGTCATCGAGGGGCATGAACCCACAATCGAGCATAACGTTCCCTCTTGGAGTCACTACCTATTACTCGGCCAAAGCAATAAATAACAACGGAGAACATGCAAGAATTACTTATGAACTAAAATATAAAAGAGGTGAATCAAATATATTACTCAAGATCAATCTGAACATAATCTCATAATCCATCGGATCCCAGCAAACTCAACATAGCAACAGCATAAGGATTACATAGGTGCCTCGATCATGTAGGGCAGCTCACGAGGACTAATTAGTGAAGCACAAGAACGGGAGGAGAACATCACATAGCTACTGGTCATGGACTCATGGTCCAAGGGAGACTACTCACGAGTCATCCGGGAGGCGTCCATGGTGGTGGAGAAGCTCCCGGTGGTGATCCCCCCTCCGGCAGGGTGCCGGGAAGAGTTCTCCTGGTGCTCCCGATCTTGGAAGCGGCGGCGGCGGAACAGAGATGGGATCGGGAAAAGAAGTCATGTTTCGAGGGTTTCGGAGAGTCCTTTAAATATATGCCAAAGTAGGGCACCAGGGGGCTCTTGGGGGGCCGAGACGCCCCCCCGACGCGGCCCAGGGGGGCGCGCCCACAGGGCGCCTGGAGCCCCTGTGCCCCCCCCCAGGTTGCCCTTCGGACGCAGTGTTGTTTCCGGTTCGCTGATTTTTTATATAATTTTTCTGGATTTTTTTGGGCAGTTCTCGAAACGTGAAAACCTAAATACAAAAACAGCCGAAAACAGAAACTGGCACTGGGGTGCACTGGATTAGTAAGTTAGTCCAAATATGATCAAAAGTGTATGGAAGTGTATGAATATCATAGCAATATCACCCAAAAGTGGCATGGAGCAAGCAGAAATTATAGATACGTTTTGGACGTATCAGGCGTGGCACTTAGTTTGTTGCTTCCCAATGTTGTCTTTGAATACTTGAGGCTCTATTTCCCGAGTTCTTATCCTTGGCGACAGATTTGGACCAGGTACAGGAAATGTGATATATCCAAATGTTTTTTATACATTTCCTTTTAGAAGAAATCACACGCATAGTCCTTAGGCCGCAACTTAGCTTTCACTATTGGAGAAACTGCATGATTGCAAGGCATAGCTGTCATATCCCATTTCCTACATCCACATGTTCTGTCTAGAAAGTTCATTGAGTAGGTGTTATCTCCCCTATTAACTTGGTAAATGTTAGAACCAACCATCAAAGTTTGGCACCACCTTGAGTTGTACTTTGTCTCCTCTAACATTTCAGCATATGTTGGGCAAATCTCCCAATTTGATGTCTCTGTCTTAGTTGTACCGGTGTTAAAATTGACCAATTTGGCCTAATTCCTTCTAACATGGTCTTTATTGGCTTACCTCTGACATTTAGTATCATTTTGTTAAACACCTCACTAATGTTGTTCACAACTCGGTCTGTTTTGCAGTTAAAATCCATTGCATGTCTAGCCCAAGTATGAACTGGTATTTTATGAAGCCATGCCCAAGCAGCCTTACACTATCTTTTCAAATCATTCATTACTGCAAGGTGTTCATTCTTAGTATATGAGTAGGTAGTTGCATCCATGTGTTTCTTTAATTCATCAACTCTAAAACCAGTAGTTTGAAAATTCTGATATATATGTATAAGGCATAATCTTTGTGGGCAATTGGGAAATATATGGTTTATTGCATTAAAAAGCCCATGTTGGAAACAATAGGAAATAGAGCTAAGCAATGGTCCTATGAAGTGCTAGAGCAATGTGCATATGAAACAATAGAAATAATGTGAAACTATGCGAAGAGAAGTTTACCTTTTGCCTATCCGATATTATGGTATAGTATCCAAACTTTCCACTTTCTCCACCAAGTGCATCTTTAAACCGTGTTAAGAACCAAGTCCATCTGTCAGTGTCCTCTTTATCAACAACTCCAAATGCTATAGGATATATATTATTGTTCCCATCCCTTCCTGTTACAACAAGGATCTGTTGACCTGTTGACAGCTTGAGAAAACAACCATCTACCCTTGCAAAGTGATATCTGTGAGAAGGTAGTGTATATATTGTGAGCACATAAAAAAATTCACAAGTTAGAAAACACAATGTACCTATGAATGGCATGCATCCATTCAAAAACCCTTGTTTGCAAGCATTAATATAGAAAAACAAGCCATTGAACCTTTGGTTTTTGCTTGGGTGCTCTGGAAAATACTTAGTAGTCACAACACATCTAGAGCATGGGTTTCTATCCAACACAGCATGCAAATAATCTCTCATTCTAGTGTATTCTCCTCTTTGATCTCCTTGGACAACATTCAATGCTTGCTTCCTAGCCCTGTAGGCCATATGTGTGGAGATCTCTACTCCATATTTATTCTTCAAATTATGCATTATTGTGGTGACTGGTGTGCCAATATCAATTCTCATCATTGCCTCACCATGGTGCGCAACCCATTTTGCAGTTACCTTGGTGTTCTCGCCAACTGTTGGGAATGTGTGTAGAAAATTAGCCTTCCTTATGCAAAAGGTAGTTTCATTTGCAACAACAGAAGCTGCAATGAAGAAAGAAGAACACTCCTTTGCGGCCGAGCGTTGAAACGCTCGATCCATAATCGTCTCCCCATGTTAATTCTATTGATTAGTGTCCTTCCACAAATATTTGTCATAAAAAAAATATGGATGGGGCTCAACGTTGCCTTTCGTAAATCTCTCCGCCCCTCTGATTCCAATGGGGTGGGGCCAGGTGCGTCCTTTAATTTTTCCCTCACATAAATTTGCTAAACGGAAAGTTGAGTTCCCAATAAAAAATTAAAAGGAATGTTCAGTTCCGCATGTTCCAGTCGGAAAGAAAGCGTTGTAATGCTCGCGCGCGAAATAGCGGACCCCATAAAGAAATGGCATTTTACATTACTACACACAACTATGATGCTGGCATTGCAGTTTCTGTGTAACTCATAATTCTATTCTGACTTATGTGAAATGTGTGAAGTGCTCTCCTAAACTGGTACACATTAAGGAAACAAAGTTTTCTACAGAACTGCTCCTCTGGGTTCTCTCTCCCCTCACTGTAACCGTTGCTTGACAAAGATCTCACTGATATGCTCTTCCTTCCATTGGGCAGAACAAAAGGTGGTTCCTCAGCTCCATCATCGTATACCTGCTTCAAAACACCTGGATGTATCTCCTCATCTGATGATGGTATCCAAACATCCTCAAATCTTTGCTTCAAGCTAGAATGTGACCTCATGGTTGGCCTTTTTCTAGCTTTCTTCTTCTTTTTAGGCACCTCTTGATGCTCCACCTGCTCCTTTTCCTCTTCCTAAACATGCCCCTCTTCCTCATCTTCCTCATACACTTCATCCACGTTAGTGTCTCTATCAAAATGAAGGAGTGGATCCTCTCTCCACTTCCTCATCTCATTAAGCCTCTAAAGAAAGTCCTCATATGCATTTAGATCAGAATCATTTGCTTAACCATTTTAAAATGCTCAGCTGCCTTCATATGTTTCCTAAATTTGGCAATCTTTGTTCTCATCTTCACCTCCACTAATGTCTCCAGTTCATCCTAATATGATGCATTTCCTTCATCCATAGGAACCTCTAAATCCATACCATCGTTTGTGCTCTACTGTGTGGAGTAAAACCGCAGTGGCTCTGGCTGCCTCTGTTTATTGCATTTTGATGGTGATCTAAAGAGAACACCAGAAGGATTGACTTCATAAACATGTATCTCTCCTAATTGACTCAAAGGAACCCGCTCCTAACACACATAGCCTGAATTCAAATATGCAAGTCTTGGATCAGTGCTCCTAATCACTGCCCAATTCACTACCTTCTGATCTACATTAGCAATATGGTCAAGCATTACATCCACCTTGTCATCATAAAAAATTCCATCCAATCATGTAATCCCAACACCAGGATCCCTCACAAAATACATGAAACCATTCAGCCCATATCCCGTTGTCTCTATTAGGGCTACCAAATTATAATATGTGATGTATGAAAGGCAAATTGAACTCTCTAAATTGTCTCTTTCATGGAAGTGCATTCTAACTTCCCAAACCTCATCATCCAAACTAGACACAAAGAAAGCATAACAAATTTAATTAACAAATCACATAATGTACTATAAGTCTATAACAGAGCACTAATGCAATCAACACTGCATCATTACAATAACAAAGCACTAATGTACTATAATCAACACTGCATAATTATTATAACAGAGCTACTGCCATTTACACTGCATAATTATTATAACAGAGCTACTGTAATTTACACTTCATTATTACACTAATATAAGTTTACATCACTATTGTAATGAACAATGCGCATTACTAGAATATAAGTTAACAGATCTCTACTGTAATTAACAATGCATACTAACAGAAACTACTATAGTTGACTCTGAAACTACTCTAATTAGCATTGCCTATTGCCTATAAATGAACTCAAAGTAAGACATATTACAAGAAACTACTCTAATTTACAGTGCCCATTGCCTACTATTACTGTTTCCAGCTAGGTTTAACAGTGCCAACAAATCAACTTAATAGCACATACATCAACCCCAATTCGAAGAAGCCTAACCCTAACTCTAGAATTGATTTATAGGTCAAAAATGATAAGAAACTAGGTTTGACAAGAGGGCAACTTACTAGACGATGCCGAAGGACGAGGCAAACTGGTGGCTCTCTATCGGATTATCCTTCACGGCCCTGGCCCAAGATCTCGCCGCCGCAAATTCGAGCAAGTGCTGGGGGTTGCGGCTTAGGCTGCTCATATCCCAAGGGCCACAAGGGTTTGAGCTCCCGCAGAGATCTGCCTCCGGTGGCCTATAGTCTCCGCCCTCGGCACACCCGCCGCAGTCGCCGCCACTAGCCGTCGCCATGTTTGAGAGGAGAGAGTGCGGGGAGGAAAAGAGATGGAGACGAGCAGACGGGACGGGAACGACTCGAAGACAACCTAGCGTCTCGAACCGGTGCGGCGCATGGCGCCAGACATCGTGTAACGGCTTGGACGGATGAACAGTGCCGCCACGTCGACAAAAATTGGCCCCACCTGTCATAATCTGACTTTAAACGACCAAACGGAGCGACTTGTGTTTTTTGCAATACTTTAGACCAAAAATTAATGGTTTTGGGCACATTTCCATAGATTTGTGGTTCCTGCAAACCTAGGCTTCAATGTGGATGTTTTTTGTACTCCACTCCACTCAGACTGAACGTTCAGCAAAACCTCCATGTGTGTGGACTACCGTAGGACACGACCGTTTTTTGTGTGGCTACCAAGAGAGTTACGGCTAGTGGGTGCGGAGCTAATTCAATTCAACTGGTAGAAACACCACATATTAATTTCAGGCCTGATGTGAACAGATAAAAGGTGCAGGTCGCCTTCGTGCACATATACATCGTGGTGCACACGGACGTGCGTGGGGAAAGTGTGTGTGTTAATCCAGTTTATCAAGGTTGTCAAAACGGCCAAATGCTTAGATCGAGCTAGTTAATTAGCTGGTGCTCCAAGTGGGCTAACCTGAGCACGCACATCCGCAAACAAATTACTCTATTTTGACCAGGCTAGACCAGGCTAGCTTTTAGGACGTGTGAAGCTTTGTTTCCTCTCTACGAATAACGGCTCCTCTCTACGAATAACGGCGCGTTCACAAACACAAAGGTGTGGCGGTGCCTGCCAACATCACAATGTACCATGGAATGAAATGTCTTGTCTGAAAAAGGAGAGGTATTTCTGAGTAGTAATGACATTCAGTCAACACCTGTAAATACGTGATCAACCCGACAACCATACCCAACATATAATAACCATCAAAACCCACGTCGCTACATCAGAAAGAAACCCCAACGAGAGTAACACGGCCGAAAACCACATTCAACATCAAATCCGTGAAGACAAATCAGACGATAAGGACAAACCAGAAGACTGGTGAGCATCCATCAAGCAGCTGCGGACGCCTTTCTTGTGGCGCTACTCTTCATTCTCCTGCTCCTGAGAGCCTCCTCCACAATCATTTTGCCAGATCCAGTGCTAGCCGCCTCCAAACATTTGTGCAAGCTATGAATCTCTATAACTAAGAGAATATCATTGACTTTGTCACGCACAGAAACCTGCCCAACGGTCTCGTGCGAGAGAGTGGCTGTAACATCGGAACCTTCACGCTCCACAATGGCGAGTGGGGGCTCCAAAGGATCAGACGCCAACATACTGACAGCCTCAACATTATCAATCATAGATACCACCGATACGATGGACTCATGTGCCTCTAGTTGCTCACATAACCTACGCGAATCCGGCTCCTCACCCGGGGTCAGCGGAGAGATGACCTCCACATGGTCCATAGGATTAGGCGAAGCAAGTCTCGCACATAGTTGTTAAACCTCGGGCATAATATGCAACACAGGGGTGACGACCATGGCGGTGGCCTCGCTAACATCGGCATACATCGACGACAGGTTGTCCCCAGCTCGAGGGGAGAAACAACCATAAAGCTCTTCATCCCTATTCTCCACTGAGCCACCAACATCAACCTAACTAACAACATAGCTTCATAGATACCACCGATACGATGGACTCATGTGCCTCTAGTTGCTCACATAACCTACGCGAATCCGGCTCCTCACCCGGGGTCAGTGGAGAGATGACCTCCACATGGTCCATAGGATTAGGCGAAGCAAGTCTCGCACATATTTGTTAAACCTCGGGCATAATATGCAACACAGGGGTGACGACCATAGCGGTGGCCTCGCTAACATCGGCATACATCGACGACAGGTTGTCCCCAGCTCGAGGGGAGAAACAACCATAGAGCTCTTCATCCCTATTCTCCACTGAGCCACCAACATCAACCTAACTAACAACATAGCCTTGACTAGAAGGATGCGACGTAGGAATGGACTGCAACACACCCGACACAAGAGAGAGCTTGTCCAGGGTAGCCTCCGCCCGTTCCAGAAAGCTCCCAACTCGCACTAATAGCTTAGCCTGAGTTGCTAGAGTGTACTGCAACAACACATTGGTTGGGGGTGCCGAGCCAACACCATCACAAACGATCAACGCCCAGGACCCACAATGAAGGGCCTTGTAGGGGAGCGTGGATTTCACCATACCCCCACAAGAATTTGCAGCTTTACAATGCCCGGTGTAGAGGCAAGGCAGTGGTGGCGCGCGAAGGCATGAAAAAGGGCTGAGCGGATGTCAAGAATTGCGGCACCCGCGTGCCCAATGTCCGTTCTCCAAGCAACGGGAGCATCACAAGGGATCTCTGCAAACTAATGCGTGGTGCCTAGGGGCGAGGCATCGACAACATCGACCATCGAGCCAGGCGGACAATCTTGTACTCGCAGAGAAGAAGTTTTTCGGAGGCGCCACAATTTTTTCATGGTCGACATGGCCACTGCTAGCCTACTATCGCACTGGACAAACATGATGCAAGAGGTCGCAGGTGGACCGAGGACACCGTCTTGAAGGTGTCAAGGAGTGCCTGCCAAACAGACACCATCTCATCTCCTACTTCACCAGGATTAGGGGAAAGAACATCTCCTTGGCAATGACAATGCTGCCCATCTAGGCAAGAAATAATTTAAGCTAATGGTTTGTGTGATGTTGCATAAGATTTTTTTTTAAGTAGTACATGATCAGTACCAGAGTTTTAAATTTTGTTTGTGGAAAGACTCATGTTCAGTCTGAATAGCCAAGATACAAAAAAAATCATTTTTTACAAATTTCAGTTATAATTTGAAGTTAGTTTGAATTTGACATGTGATCTGAGAGAAACATAACCAGATGGGCCACTGAGTCTTACACTTTCGCCATCCTAGCCCTTCTCCATTGAATTGACACTATAGGGATTCGAATTCTTACCCGTCAAAACAATCCACACTAAAATATCAATAATTAGTAAACTCAACCTGATTTTCCATACCCTTTGTGGACTCTTGAGACGGCAATGGAAAAGGTGAATACAATCATTGATGACTACCTACCAGAATTTATCACCTAGCTAGGACAATACTTGGAGTATTGTGACGCCGGGATAATTAAACTATAGTAACCCTCTACTAATGATGCCACATCATCACGATAACTGTTGTTAAACTCGTGTTGTTTCAAACCCCGTCCAATTTCAAATTTAAATTAAAGTCAAAGTTTAAAGTTTTCAAAATTCAAAACATAAATGTTCAAAGTGTGGCATATAATCCCTGGATATTTGTTTTGTTGGAGCCAACCCCTTTTGGATTCCTGAAGTGCCCTTGGAAATTTATTTAGTGGTCCGGCAACATTTAAAATTGGCCTTTCCATTTTTTTAAATGGTGGGACAACTCCTTTTGACCTCAAACTTTTTGCGACTCCTAAAAATAATGTGCTTTGGTTTATATGACAAGTCTCATATCTAACAAACTCTTTTAGTATTACTTTAAAATAGAAAACTAATAAAATAGAAAAGTTAAAATAAAGGTTTATATAAAGGTTTATATAAAAACTAGATGATACCCCGCGCGTTGCTGCGGGATTTTTTTAGTGTTTTTGGAGTAGTCAAGGAGAATTCATTGAATTTGAGATAGTGAAACTATGAAAGTCACTCTAGAATGCAGTTGCATGGTCATCGAGGTCTACCATTAGTCTAAAGAAAGATATTAAAGTGATTACCATATGTATATATGAAAATATATTGATGATTTGGTATGGAAAGAGAAATTGTCCAAACAAATCACTAATGAGTGTTCTACTCTATTACAAATGGCGGTGACCAATCTAGTGTTCAGAAATTCGAGATTTCTGTAACATTATTACTAATTTTTGGTTGACGCCCTCTGTAGTTTGTGAGAAGCTTGCATGTGTCTTGACATTGTAGCATGTCAGGTCCTCATTGCAACTGTCTTCTCCATATAAGGAAATAATAGAGGGCACTACATCTTATATATGTGAGCTGCTTTGGCCGTATGCATCATTCTGATGCAGAGGCCGGGGATCAAGCCCCTTTTCGAAGAAGAAAAATATATGTGAGCTGCATACATGAAACATTGAGTCTATGACATCAAGCCTCTATAATTAGAGAAAATAATTAAAAAATATGATTCAGAAATGTAACAAAGAAAATAAGATTTTCTATTTTGCTGCTGTCAAAAGATAACATGCATTACCTATTACCCTCCTAATTACATAGGAGAGTGTAACTAAATATGATATGGAAATCGCTATCGATGTGTGAACTAATTTGATAGAATCCATAGACCAAAATTTGCGTGAATCTCGTAAACGGGAGCGAACTACTGGACCATTGACCTGCAGCTAAGAGAAACGATCTGCATACAATTGGGTGGGCCGAAACTTAGCAAAAATCACTCGCGTGGATATCTTGGGACACAAAAGACAAGGGGCAGACACCACCAGATTGAGTGGGTCGAAGCATTATTAGCTGTATTAGGGACGCTGAACATAACTTGTTGCAGAAAAAGTGCAACCGTAGACCATGAAATCAAGGAAGGTTAATCACTTGCAGTTCATCTAATTAAGAGAAGCGGCGGAGGCATCAACCTGCAGCAAAACCAATAAAGGCAGGCATAACCGTCCTCAAAAACATAGATATTATTATTTTAGATAAAAGTTATTCATGATTTCATTACCACATCACCATGAAAGCACAATATAACATACCTGACCTGTACCCAGGTGTATACACAGCAGAAGTACGACGAACAACCATCCAAGCCATCCGCACAAAGCAGCCTGCAAAATTATGCACATAGCTTATATTTAACCAGATCCCTGGGAAGCTCTGGCCCAACCAAAGCTTGCTCATCTTTTCGAAAAAAGAAAGAAAAAAAGCTTGTTCACACCACGCCATGCTTCACCATCGTCACTATGCATGTCTGAGTAGGGTAAGAACATGAACAGGACACCGCAACAAAGAGGAGCACGATCCAAATATTTGTCGAAACGCAAGAATCACCAGAGCAAAGTTGGATGTTTTCCAATTGACGACCAGGGCGCCCCCCCCATGCTCCTCAGACCTTGGCCCCGGAACCACCTTCAGCGATCGTCAGAAAACATACGAGGAGACACTCGTCGCTTCACCACAATACCAATAGCCACCCCCACCTCGAGGAACACGGAGGACTCCACATACCTGGCAGCACCTGTAGGAAGGAGCATGCCGGCCGTAACTTCGTAGTCTCGCCGAAGCTTGCACGACCACCGCCCAGATGGAATCGAAGGGCTTTATTTCTCTGCAGCACACCCTCGTAGCCTTGTCCACCTGAGATGCGCCACCGGGAGACACCTGGACACAACTCTACACCCTACTCCTCCATCACACCGCCTCCATCGTCTCCCTCACCTTCGACTGCCGAGAATGGCCAGTCGAGGCGAGGGAGATCGACAGGTTCGGCCGACCGATGCTCTCTTCTTGAGTTGCCTATTTTTCCTGCAAGATTTACTATAGAGATCGAGTGATAGGGTTTGAGAGAACTTGATCACAACAACAACAGCGATAACAGGAAGAGATTGGACGCTTTGACTTTCCTGGCGGCTTGGAGAGACATATGTACTAATCGGGAGGAACTCTTGATTTCCTAGTAATGATGCCGAGGGGGCTGTTGGTTGCCTAGATCATAACTGCACACAGTAAGCGACTCTGGTAGAGGAAGGGGATGAGACTGGGAGGTGCGGGCCTATCAAATGGCTTCATAAAATTGCAGTAGCAGAAACAATAGCGGAGTGGAAGGTTACTGCTGACGTGGCCATCAGAGAATGGACGCTGATGTGGATAGGTTGCATGTTTAGATAAATAAGTTAGTGGGATGAACTATTTAGGTATTATAGATAAGAGAAAAACCCCCAATGGGCCACGACCCACCTGGCCACCAGCCAGGCCAGCCCACTCCCCATCCCCTGGCCTATATGGCCCGGCTCCCCCGTGACCTTAATTCCCCATCTCTACCTCTCCCTCTCTTTGGATCTGGAGGAAGGGTCGGCGCGCCCACTGCCGTCCACCGCACGCCACTGCGACCACCGACTGCCCCGTGCTCCGTCGTCGTGCCCAGTAGCTGCGCCGAGCTCTGCTACATCGTTTGCGCCCTCGACTTCGAGCTTGGAGTCACCGAAGCGCCCGCCTCGTCCTCTTCTTCTTCCTCGGCTCCGACACACTCCGCCGCCGTCAATCTTCCCCCGAGCCCGCTGCCTTCCACTACCGACCCGTAGTGAGCTCCTCGCTCCGTTCCCTCCTTCACCCCTTCAAAATTGTCGACGTAGCCACCTGTAAACGCCATGGCCGGCCCGCTGGAGCTCATCGCCGCGCTCCCATGTGTGCCCGTTCCCAGGTCGCACCATGGCCTCGTCCACCCGCGGCCTTGGCCCCTAGCCGTGCCCAGGCATGCGCCGGCACCACGCCTTACATCCCCTCGCCCCGACCACTTCCCTGCTCCCTCCCCCGTGCGCCCTCGCCAGCATCTTCTCCGCCCCGTCGCCTGGCTCGCCTGCCGACGCCCACACGGCCGCGCCCGCCCCCGCCCCGCTACAGCCGCGTTTCCGCTGCCTCCACCGCGTCGTGCCCGCCTCTATCTAGCGCGCGTTGTCGACACGACCCACTGATCTCACCCGCTCGCCGCGCCGTCCTCGCGTCGCCCGCGCTCGGCCCTCCTCCGCCCCTCACCGCCTGCTGGCCACGGCCCCACCGACGCCCCGCGCCCGCCTTCGCCCACTCTCACCCGGCTGCCCTCTCGCGCTACGGCGTCGCGCCGGTGCCCGGCGGCGCCCGCTCGGCTCTCGCTCGGGTCGGGCGTCATCGCCCCTGCCCGTAAACGCACACCCGCCCCGCTAAGGCCCTGGGCCTATGGCGAATGGGGCCCACGCCCCTGTAAAAAAAGAAGTTTCAATATATATATATATATATATATATATATATATATAGAACTCCTGTGAAAAATGGTTGTGTCCTGGGAGTACGTACTCCCGCTCCTCATATACCATATAGATGAATCTTTTATACCTCTTAATTATTTTTAATATACTTCATTACTAATTATTAGATACCCCAAAATGATTTTCATGAAAAATTTCATGCGAGTCTACATATTTTAAATGTTTACGTATATACTGATGTGTTTGTACGTGAAAAAGGTATATTACAAAAAGTACGTCGCAGATGATATTTTTTCAACAAAACTCGTATTGGGGTATCTTAGAATATTTAATAAAGTATATTGAGAATGATAAAGAGGTACTCCCTCCGTCCCAAAAAACTTGTCATCAAAATGGACAAAAAGGCTTGTATCTAGAACTAAAATACATCTAGATACATCCCCTTTTATTCAATTTGATGACAAGTATTTCCGGACGGAGGGAGTATAATTAATGCGTATATGAGGTATATTGAGAATGGGAGTACATACTCTTGGGAGTATAAAAGAGGAGTTCTATATATATATAGAAAATGTATATATATATATATATATATATATATATATATATATATATATATAATTAACTTAATTAACTTTGATTAATTAGATATTTAACTTAATCATGTTAATTAATTTAATTAATTATTTAACTAATTACACTGTTAATTAGTTTCAGTCAATGACAAGTGGGACCTAAACACTATTCACCTTTGACTAGTAAATGTTGACTGGGTCACCTCTGTTGATAGGACCACCCCTGGACCCCACAGGTCATACACTCAGGGTAAGGTAGAGCTAGGTGATAAATGTTTATTCTGTTTTTAATTCAAATTAATAATAATTTCGTAATATTGTTAAAACTTTAGAAAATAATATAAAATAATCCATAGCTCGGATGAAAAAGTTTTATACATGAAAATTGCTCAAAACGACGAGACAAATCCGAATACGCAGTCCGTTCATCTGCCACACATTCCTATCATACCGAACATGCAACATTTGCCCTCCGGTTCCCCTATCTGAAAATGCCTAACTCCAGGAATGCTTTCCCGGATGTTTTCTCCCTTCGCCGGTATCGCGTAGTACTGCACTAGAATACCCCTAGTTCTGCTTTTCGTCATGTCATGCTTAGTGGCACCCCTGTTTGCTCTGTATTTACTGTTTCTTCCCCCTCTTCTCTCCGGTGGACCCCGAGACTGATGATGCCCCTGTGATCAACTACGTCACCGACGACCATTCCTTTCCAGTAAAGCTTCCAGGCAAGCCAACCCCCTTTGATCATTCCGATATCACCCATTCACTTCTCTCTTATGCTTGCATTAGAACTGCTACTGTATTTGTATGATCGTATTCTAATGCATAGCCCGTTGTTGCTTTCATACCTTACATGTTTATCCTAAACTACTTAGTATAGGTTGGTTGTTGACCCACCAGTGGCCCCCACCTTGTCCCTATTGCCCCCGCTGGATTACCAGATGATTCGATCAACAGGATCGAAGACCAGGCCCCGGCACCGCACATCACTTTCCCCTTAGTTGCTCGACACTACTGGGTTACTATCAAGTGCCGAGGGTGATACCTCATCAGCACTTCTGATGTTAACCTTGTAGGTTAGTTCATCGGTTATGGTCATCGAGGGTGATTCCTCCTTCTCCACTCCCGATAACGACACTGTCGTGCAACTCCTCAAGAGTGGACCTCGAGGGTGATTCCTACTCCGTTCACCTTGACGATTACATCAGGTGGAATTCCATCGAGGATGATTCCTCAGGGTTCCCCCTTGGTGTTAGAAACACAGTTACTATGGTTACTATGACTTTACAATTGTTACTTGGAAAGGCGGGTCGACCTTGAGGGGTACCCGCGAGTGATGTCGAGACGGGTTGACCTGGAGGGTACCCGAGAGTTGAATACGAGGCGTGGCCAGGCACTCTTATCCCTTGCTGCAAGTCCTCGAGTCGGGGCGAAGGGGTCACATGAGCGTGAATCTCTGCTCGTTACCGCACTTCCTAGACACTAACGGTTTGGATATTTGATCCGAGTACTTTATGCACTAACCAGCTACGTGGGATTAGATATGGGCTCTCGACGTCGTGGTATCAGCCGAAGCCTTCTTGACGTCAGCGACTTTGCGGCGAGCGTCGGGTTGGACCGCGTAACATAACTTCCTTTGAAATGGAGGTTGCTAGGTCTGCTCAACAGCCGCCCTCGCAACGTGCAGGTGTGCAATGGTCGATGGACCTGAACCCCTGCGCGCTTAGGATTTAGACCAGCGTGCTGACCTGTCTGCTGTGCTTAGGTTGGGTTGCGACATGTTGATCTTTCGAGGCCGGGCATGACCAACGAAAGTGTGTCCGGCCAGAGGGGATCGAGCGTGCTGGGAAATGTGGTGCACCCCTGCAGGGAAGATTGATCTATTCGAATAGCATGTCCTACGGTTACGTACGCTCGAAGTTGTATCCCGATCGATACAACTAGAACTGGATGCTGAAACATGAATGGATATGTGGCTCCAGGATTGCTTCCTCGCAGGGACTCGAGGAAGGATCTCTGGGCGTTAATTCTACAACATGCTTGATAACTACTAGTAAATGTGCCCGTGCGTTGCTACGGGTGACAATTTTTTTAAACCAATCAAACAAATGATTAAGTTACATTGATGACTTCTTGAGGATGGAAAGCATGGATAGTATCATGAGGTGACACTCAACCACTGGTAGAGTAGGCACATCAATCAATCTTGTTTCAGTTTGATATGTTGAGGTCCAAGAGCAGAATTTTAGTTCAGGGATTGCTCGGATCTCTTCGTGCTTCACCAACTACGCGGATCGGAGACCCTCGTAGTATAATTTGGTGAAGTTCGAAGTCGAAGTGCTGTCCATGGCGTCGCCATTGTTCCCTTCTCACAAGCCGGCCACAACCGAACCGCCAACCCTCCACCTCACTCTATTCAGCTCACCACCATTCCATTGCCTCCCTCTCCTACCCCTCAACCAATAACTGGCCAACACGTCCAAAACGGTGCAGCTCCTCCACGGAAGCTGGAGCGCGGTGCTGAAGCTTCAATATTTCCAGACATTTCAGAATAGGCTTATATGTATGTTTCTTGCCCTCGAGTTGCCTCCCAGTGAAATATATAGCAATGTTAACTTCAGCCAGAAATATAGTATATCTGCTCTGGTAATAGCTCATCTAAATAAATGATTGTTTTCACTGGTATACTCGGCATGCAATCTTTCATCAACCTCCCACACATAGATATAAAATCAGTCATTTGGCATTCAATCGCCAATTGTAATATTTCTCTAATGAACCTTTTAATTCTATTTTTTTGCTGGCTCTATAGGGAATATCAAGGTCACGGCTACCAGATTTTTAGATAACATAATGTGTCAGTATGTAATCACTGCTAAAATAAAGAAATTAAGGATATGTTCTAAACTTTAGTGTCACTACATTTACAATATACATGATAAACTCGTAGCTCATACATGTACAATATACATGTTAGAAGGTCCAGCACACTTTCCTGCTTCATCCTTTCAACATTTAAGAGAATAGGCATACAATGTGTTATACTTGCAATATGACAGGCAAAGTACAGACCCACAAGCCACAACAATATTTCATGTAGGCATAAGAGGGAGAATATATCCCATTACTTCTATAAGGCTGCTCCCAGTGCTCCACCCTGTATGAGTTCTAAGCCTGCCATGTAAGCTGAAAACTGATGTGGCATCTTAATTAAGGAGAGAGAATCATTTGGTAACCCCATGGAGAAATGATACCAGGCGCAGGTACCTAGGAGAAAATAAATTTAATCCGATCCCGTGCGCTGAACCGAGCCGTCGCCCCAACTCCCCCATGCGCAGCCCCATTCGCTGCTTCTTCCTCGCCCCGCTCCATCACCCCGGTGTAGCCACTTTGTCCTTGGTCCGCAGCGCTGCCTCGCCTCTGATTGTCACCCAGAGCCGCCATCCCATCCCCGGTTTTAGCTTGCATCATGGACCATTGCTCGGAGATGGTCGCAGCGGCACCACCGGCTCCTCCGGCAAGTCACCACCTGGTAAATGGTAAGGGCAAACCTGCATTGCAAAAGTCCATCGATTCTGTGTTTGGTATAAACTATAGTCGTCCATTGATTTCATTTATTCACAAGTCTGGCCATCTAATTTGATAGAAACTGCAGTCTAAGTCCATTGATTCCGAGTTTCTTGCCATATTCTCTTACAGAAACTACAGTCTGTCGATTTCTTTTGCATATCATGCCCATCTAATTTGAGTGTTGGCGAAAGACTGCTGCATATATATAAGTCTGTCGCAATCTTTTTTACAGAATCAAACTATTGAGTCCAGTTTAGAATTAACAAGAAAATTTTAAAGAAACTACAGTCCAGTTCAATCTTTGCCCACCGGCCGTTCAGTTCAGTTCAGTTTTTATAGAATGCAGCCTATATTTTGTAGAACCAAATTGAGTTCAGTTTAGCCCAAACCGAGTTCAGTTTAGTTTAAAACCAAAAGGAATTTTAAGGTATTCCTATCTAGTCATACAGATTGTCAAGCAGCAAGTTTTTGACACAATCAAACTGAGTTTTATTGATCTTATGGGAATACACAAGGATGCATTGATCTGAAACCAATGATTCGATCGGATGAGGCGGTGTAGTATTGTAGATTTACGAGAAATTGGTTTAGACTACAGAGTTCTGTTAGGATTTATAGAATTACTCTGTTTTAAGAAGCTGAAGCAAAAAATTGATGTACTGCTATTTAGTCATACAAATTATCAGGCAACAACTATTTTGAAGGAATCAAACTGACTACTTCCATAAGAAACTTACTTCCCGTAGTGTGTAGACACTTGAAGTAGGCGAGCACCTAAAATAAACTGAATATGAAGCTCTGCAATTCCCTCATTGGTCCTGACATATTGGATCATTTGCCATCCTGGGTTCGGGGGCTCATTCTTGCCAAGAATTTACAAAAATCTTCTTGTTTTAGTAGCTTGTTGCTTGGCATACCATGTGTCATCTCATTTGAACAAACACTGGAGGACTAATAAACATAGTCCTGGTCTAGTTGAATTGGTACCTGAAAAGGAAAAATCAGAATATTACAAATTACAAGCTGTCCAGATAGAAAGATTAGTTTAATTTGACGATTTGACGAGAGTTGCAATACTGGATAACAAGGGTTTCCAAATCCAACTGGTACCAAAAGTAAAGCAAAATCAGGTTATACATCCACTTCTTTCTGTTCTGGAAAATCGTTGCACTCTGCAAAACAAACATTCACCTCCAATTTCATCAATCAGGGGTTGCCTTGGTCTTTAAATTTAAAATGCAAAACTGTAATATGTATGTATGCTGCTTCAACCAATCTAGTTCAAGGGCTGTTGATCTGGTTCTTCCTATTCTGAATATTGAACATACAGGAGGTTTCATGGAGGCACTGCCTCCATGAAACCTGCAATGACAAGAGCATGTAAGTTTTCTCGGCGTGGTATTTGTAATCCACATGCCCTAACTACCAAGTTCTCAACTAAGAATATATATATTAATACCGCCACCTTATAATATCACCAATACTATTTATAGATGCTGGTTGGTAGACAAATATGGTCTGAAGTGGTTTATGTCAGAGGAAAGAGCAGAGGGCACTTTTATTGTGTTTTTAATAGTAAAACTTATATCTCTACAAAGTTTTTCCCTCTGTTTCGTCTACATGTCGTGGCACAAAATATTGTTGCTACTACACAAGCTGATGAAAATAGTGTGTACAGAACCCACGGACCAGGTTGCTCCATGTGAAATTCAACATATAGAAACCTACACAAAGTAAAAGTATAATCAAGGACATCTAGTGCATTCTTGTCTTTTGGTATTCCAACTCTTCACCAAAAAAACTACTGAAACCATATGCATAGATTATAGTAGTTATGGTAGCTCATTTCATGTCCAACAAAAATTCATGTGTTCTCTAAAATAAAAAAACTTAGGTTTTAAATATAAACACAAAGAAATAGGTGTTTTCTTTAAAAGAAAAGGTGTAGAGAATGAACTATATACACTGAATAGCCATTACATGAATCAGAAGTAGAAGCGGTACTTTAGGACAAAAAACATATGTAGTACAACCGGTTTCTATCTGTATGTAACCATGCGAAATTAAGCTCAATATACCTCATTTTCCGCTGAAGTCAAGATCTATTGCCGATCAATGCGAGCAGCTTCAATGTTGAACCTTCCATATAGAATGCAGGCCCTTATCTATACATTTGCAGTCAGAGTTGATTGCAATATTGACGCGTATGTCATGAGCAGCAAAATCATATGCTCCTGGGTTCTAGCACTTGCCCAACTGATATAGTTCAAGCAGGAAAATATATTCAGTAAATAGAATTGAAGACACCGGTGCCCCCTTTAACGGTTTCCACTGCCACCAACACTTCACCATCCCAGACCAAGCAGCAAAGGCTCGTGTTGTTTCCGCACAGATCTTAGTAAAACATGAAAGCGATTCTGAAAAGATATAAGGACAGAAGAGTTTTGAATATAAACGCTAGCCAGATAGATAAAACACCGTGTGCATCTACAAATTTGTATGGAGACTTATAGGCAATGCATCGTCTTTACCTCTAATAAAAAACATGTAGATATCACTACATGTTCACTTAGTAAAATTATAGGCCCTCTAAGCATGTCATTTGCAAATTCAGCATGATGTGGTGAAGCAATTTGAAGAAGGAAGTAGTGTGCGTACGCATCTGAAGATGGTGGTGGCGTCGGGGTTGATCTCAAGGTGGGCAGTGACAGAGCAGCAGAAGATGTGGCTTGGGCCGAGCCTTGGCTTGATGCCGCGACGGCTGGGGCGGCGGCCCATGCGAGTGCTGCAAGCGAGCGGGGCGAGCGTCGTCCTCGTGCAGACGCGGGCAGGGACAGACAACGGCGGTGCTGTAGGTCGAGCGGGGCGTCGCTCCAGTGGCGAGGATGGCGGGGCCCGGTCAGATCCGGCCGGATCAGGACGGGATGGATCCATTTCCGGCAGATTTGGCGTGGAGGCGGCCGGATCCGGTGAGATTGAGGGCTGGTGGCGCCATGGCCCTCCTGGAGGTCCCTGTTCAGCGAGAAAGAGAGACAGAGGTGAGAGGAGATCGAGAGGAAGTAGGAGAGGGGCGAGGCCGCGGAGAGGCCGGAGCTCCGGCGGCGGGGCGCGTCGGAGGTGTGGGGTCGCCGGTGAGGCGGCTTGCGGGGGCGAGGGGAGCTCGGGCAGGATGGAGGTGCGGGAAGCGGAGCGGTCTGGTTCGGGCTGGGTTTCTAGGGTTATTTTTGTAAAAGTGAAACGTTATATAGAGACCCACTAAAACAGGGACTGCGGGTTAATTTCTTATAAACCGAGGGTCTTTTATGCAAAATCGCTAGCGACGACGGACGGGCTGAAACCCTATTTTCTTTATTATTAGGTAAAGAATAATATGTTATTCTGTACTCGCTTCTATTGCTGCAAGATTGGTGGTTTCCTGAAGATGCTAGTTTTCGATAGGACTAGGTTCTCCCCCTCTTACTCTAGCATTCTGCAGTTAGTCCACAATTACTACCCATTTCTTTGATACCAATGCATATGTAGTGTAGATCCTTACTTGCGAATACTTTGGATGAGTACTCACGGTTGCTTTGCTCCCTCTTTTCCCCCTTCCTTCTTCTTTCTGGTTGTTGCAACCAGATGGTGGAGTCCAGGAGACAGATGCCACCTTTGAAGACTGCTACTACCCCGAGGGTGCCTACTACTATGTGACGGCGGCCGACGACCAGGAGTAGTTAGGAGGCTCCGAATCGGAGAAACTCACGAATGCAGTCCTCACAAGCAACACACAAGCTTTCACATGGTTTCCACAACATATCTTTTGATTTCGGGTGGCAAACCGAGTTTGTGTGAGAGGTCATGCATGTGGCTGGTGCATATTAGAATTAGGACGCATCGGGTGTGTAACAATTCCTTGCTTCCGCATACTCAATGTCATTGTTAAGCTCATTAGATCATCATTTTGACGAGCAAGTAAAACTTACCATCTCCTCCATGTCCGCGTGCAGTGGCCATCTTGCCTCGAGCTGAGTGACCAAGTTCCAGAACTTGATCATGCTGTAGCGTGCCAGCGATACAACAATGACCTCACATTGCGTGGTTGCATGATGTACACCTCGTAGGGCTCAATGTGCTTTCCTATGTGAAACTTTTCATGCAGTTGCTCCCATAAGGGCAGCCATGTGGTCCTGCCTATGAAATCCACGGATACGGCCAGTCACGCATCGCACAACAACTCATCCTTCATGGTCGAGTAGCTCACCATCCTTTATACTCTAAAAACGACATATCATTTGAAAATAAGCTCAATGACATTTGACCGAACACCTGCCGGGCGTCGTGTCCGTCATTGAGGTCGTTAATAGGGGGGCGGAGTGTACCTGGGTACAAACGGCCCCAGGGATGAAAGCTCCGTCGGAACGGCGAGCACGCGCGTTGTAGCTGGTTGCGGACGTCCGGCAATGCCTCCGTGGCAGCCGGAGACGAACATCGGCGGCTGTGGAGGTGGAGGGCGGGGATGCAAAGCAAGGGGGTGAAGGAGCGGAGTACAAGAAAATGGGACCGGGAGGGGGGATTGGGTGGGCTCGGGTGTCAGAGTTCTACGTTTTGGGTGTCCGGACTTCCGCAAACCACATCCCACTGACTCAGCTCGAGCATGCGTGTGGACTAGCACACACGATCGTGTTTGTGCGGCAACCGATGGAGAGCTAGCGTTGCTGAATTGGCAGAACACCACATGATATCGGGATGTGAACGGGCTCGTAAAAGGTGCAGGGTCGCCTTCGCGCATCGCATCGCAGGTGGTGCACTCGAGCAATAAACCGTCGAAAAAATGCGGTGACTAGCGGTACGTGCGTGTGTTAATCCCGTTTACGTCAACTGTACTATTATTTCCATTGTGATGAAATGGGAAAGGAATTTAAAGCGTGGAGAAATAAGTTGCGTGCGTGTGGTAATCGTTCGTCAAGATGGGTAGAGCTACCTGGCTGGTGCCACACACCAAGCTGGCCAGCCTACGCACGCAGTGAGAAGAGCCGCAAACTAATTCCTGCATTTTGACCACACGAAATATATATCCGGAACAACACTCATAAAAAGAAAAGGAAAAAAAAGAATATATATCCGGATCAGTCACACTTTAAGTTCTTTCTCCTCTCTCTACGAATGACCGCGCGTTCACGAGCGTAAAGACGGACGGACGGTCGTGGAACGGAGGTAAAGATCATTATACTCGCCGATAGGATGCCCTGAAATTACCATGGGCCGTTTATTCCTTTGATTCCAACTATCAGTTTTGGTTTGTACTCTAAAAAGACTGTCACGGAGTACCACCGTTAAAAAGAAGAGAGTGCCCCGATCTCAAGGGTAAACTTGTAACCACAAAAACCGCAAAAAAAGAAACAGAGAATATTTAACATGTTAATTTTTATCTCTTACCTATTATTCATCATTAAACATAATCCTGACTTACCATAAATAAAACATAATACCAAATTACAAGTGATTCCTTGATCATGTGATAAACATACAGCGAATGGTAGGTTCGACGAAGCGGGGTCTCGCAAGAAAGGCGAATGGCTATAGATGCAACAATGGGCGGCCGACGCGTGGTGAACAATCTCGAGTGAACTCCATGTACTGCTGGGACTGACCATTTGGCAATCCTGCTCCTCGTTTGCTTGTCATTTGTTTAATCAATCGGAAATGCAATTTCTCAGTTACAAAAAGGCAATTGCTCGATCACGCTTAGCCGTCTCATTGTGTACTTTGTAAGTGCTAGTTTGATGTATATACATGAGTTAAATTGTTCTTCTTATAGATTTATAATCCACCACTTCCATGATATTGAGTAACGAGGACGCGCCATGTAAATTCTAACTATTACACCGGCATTCCATTGGTTTGGATTCCTAACAGCTAAAGCTATTTGAAGGAGCATCGCGCCGCCGGAAACACACGGTGTGAAGCACGGAGCGGTAGTGGAGAAATCTAGCGATGCGGCATAGTTTAAACATGGCACGGGTTTATAGCCTCCGTTTGGTGGAGAGCAAGAAGAGAATGAGGAATGCTGCGAGGGACGTTGAGGAGACCGTCAACGGCCATGCGCCAAAACAGGAGGTGCAGTTTCCTATTAGAGTAGATGAAGGCAATATTATTAGTCCTAAATCAGAGAAGAAAAAGACTAAATTGCCATGTCAAATGAACACCCAGATTTACTTGCTACTCTCATCTATCTAGACCAGGGGTACAGTAAAAAATTATTTTGCATAATGGTGATCATGTTTGTCTGTAGTGCATTGCATTTGCATTCATCCATACTGGTGTCACCTAGTCTAAATGGAATTTTGGCATCTCAGTTGTTAGTTGGACACAAGTCAATAAATCATATATTTGTCCGTGCAAAAAGAGTGTCGATGATTCTACCAGCTGTAGTCGATCATCAGTTACACTTTCCATGTGCAGCCTACCTTTCTTCGCCAATATACTGGCATCATCATTAAACTCACATTGACATGTCATAAACTTTATGAACTCTTGATATGGAAAAAACAATAATAGTCAATCATTCAAGATAACCTAGCTACCGGAATGTGTGGCCTAAGACAAACTCCCTATATAAACCATCCAACTCTATTCATCTACTCTTTAGAGAAAATTCACACCATTCCCACAATTTGTCATGTATTTTTTATTGGCCAACACACATTAGGATTAGGAGGCTTTGGGAATCAAACTGTCCTACTAATCTGCACTAATTGTTATGGTCAATGTAGAAATTTTCGAAATCCTTATGTGATTTAGACAGGTTAGTGTAGAAATATGTAATACTACATTATTAGAGGTAGTCAAGCAAGCAGCTCCATCGACAAACAATATCTTCATTGGTTGTCATGGGAGAAGTGTTGGGGAACGTAGTATTTTAAAATTTACCTACGATCACGCAAGATCTATCTACCAGATGTATAGCAACGAGAGGGGAGAGTGTGTCTACGTACCCTCGTAGACCGGGAGCGGAAGCGTCAAGTGACGCGGTTGATGTTGTCGAACTTCTTCGCGATCCAACCGATCAAGTACCGAACGTACGGCACCTCCGCGTTCAGCACACGTTCAGCTTGATGACGTCCCACGAGCTCTTGATCCAGTTGAGCTTCACGGGAGAGTTTCTTCAGCACGACGGCGTGGTGACGGATATGATGTGTTCACCGGCGCAGGGCTTCTCCTAAGCTCCGCGACGGTACGACCGAGGTGTGATTCTGTGGAGGGGGGCACCGCACACGGCTAAAACAATTCAACTTGTGTGTCTTTGGGTGCCCCCTACCCCCGTATATAAAGGAGCAAGGGAGGAGGGGCCGGCCAACTCTCCTGGTGCGGCTAGGGAAGGAATTCCTACTAGGAATAGGATTGCAATCCTATTCCTAGTAGGATTCACCGAAAGGAAGAAGGGGGAAAGGAATAGGAGAGGTGGCGCCCCCCCAATCCTAGTCCAGCTAGGATTCCTAGGTGGGGGCGCCGGCCAGCCCTATGGGCTGCCTCTCTCTCACACTTTAGGCCCACTATGGACCATCCCCTCTCGTAGGGGGTTCCGGTAATCCCCTCCGGCATTCCCGATAAATCCGAAACTTTTCCGGTATACTTCCGGTGTCCGAATATAGCCATCCAATATATCAATCTTTATGTCTCGGACATTCCGAGACTCCTCGTCATGTCCGTGATCTCATCCGGGACTCCGAACTACCTTCGGTACATCAATACTCAAAAACTCATAATACCGATCGTCATCAAACGTTAAGCGTGCGGACCCTACGGGTTCGAGAACTATGTAGACATGACCGAGACTCATCTCCGGTCAATAACCAATAGCGGAACCTGGATGTTCATATTGGCTCCTACATATTCTACGAAGATCTTTTATCGGTCAGAACCGCATAACAACATACGTTGTTCCTTTTGTCAAACGGTATGTTACTTGCCCGAGATTCGATCGTCGGTATCTTTATACCTAGTTCAATCTCGTTATCGGCAAGTCTCTTTACTCGTTCCGTAACACATCATCTCGTGACTAACTCATTAGTCTTTTGCTTGCAAGGCTTATTGTGATGTGTGTTACCGAGAGGGCCCAGAGATACCTCTCCGACACTCGGAGTGACAAATCCTAATCTTGATCTATGCCAACACCACGAATACTTTCGGAGACACCTGTAGAGCATCTTTATGATCACCCAGTTACGTTGTGACGTTTGATAGCACACAAGGTGTTCCTACGGTATTCGGGAGTTGCATAATCTCATAGTCATAGGAACATGTATAAGTCATGAAGAAAGCAATAACAGTTAAACTAAACGATCATAGTGCTATGCTAACGGATGGGTCTTGTCCATCACATCATTCTCCTAATGATGTGATCCCATTGATCAAATGACAACTCATGTCTATGGCTAGGAAACATAACCATCTTTGATCAATGAGCTAGTCTAGTAGAGGCATACTAGGGACATACTGTTTTGTCTATGTATTCACACATGTACTAAGTTTCCGGTTAATACAATTCTAGCATGAATAAAAGACATTTATCATGATATAAGGAAATATAAATAACAACTTTATTATTGCCTCTAGGGCATATTTCCATCAGTCTCCCACTTGCACTAGAGTCAATAATCTAGCTCACATCACCATGTGATTTAATACCGATAGTTCACATCGTTATGTGAATAACACCCATAGTTCACATCATCATGTGACCAACACCCAAAGGGTTTACTAGAGTCAATAATCTAGTTCACATTGCTATGTGATTAATACCCAAGAGTAATGAGGTGTGATCATGTTTTGCTTGTGAGAGAAGTTTAGTCAATGGGTCTGTCATATACAGATCCCTATGTATTTCGCAAATTTCTATGTCTACAATGCTCTGTATGGAGCTACTCTAGCTAATTGCTCCCACTTTCAATATGCATCCAGATTGATACTTAGAGTTATCTGGATTTAGTGTCAAAGCTTGCATCGGCGTAACCCTTTACGACGAACTCTTTATCACCTCCATAATCGAGAAATATTTCCTTAGTCATCCAATTACTAAGGATAATTTTGACCGCTGTACAGTGATCTACTCCTGGATCACTATTGTACCTCCCTGTCAAACTCTTGGCAAGGTACACAACGTGTTTTGTACACAGCATGGCATACTTTATAGAACCTATGGCTGATGCATAGGGAATGACTTTCATTCTCTCTATATTTTTCTGCCGTGGTCTGGCTTTGAGTCTTACTCAACTTCACACCTTACAAATCAGGCAATAACTTCTTCTTTGACTGATCCATTTTGAACTTACTTCAAAATCTTATCAAGGTATGTACTCATTGAAAGTCTAATCAAGCGTCTTGATCTATCTATATAGATTCTTGATGCTCAATATGTAAGCAGCTTCACCGAGGTCTCTCTTTGAAAAATTCTTTTCAAACACTCTTTTATGCTTTCCAGAAAATTCTACATCATTTCTGATCGACAATATGTCATTCACATATACTTATCAGAAAGGTTGTAGTGCTCCCACTCACTTCTTGTAAATACAGGCTTCTCCAAAAGTCTGTATAAAACCATATGCTTTGATCACCTCATCAAAGCGTATATTCCAACTCCGAGATGCTTGCACCAGTCCATAGATGGATTGCTGGAGTTTGCATACTTTGTTAGCACCTTTTGGATTGACAAAACCTTCTGGTTGCATCATATACAACTCTTCTTTGAGATATCCATTTAGGAATGCAGTTTTGACATCCATTTGCTAGATTTCATAATCATAAAATGCGGCAATTGCTAACATGATTCGGACAGACTTAAGCATCGCTACAGGTGAGAAAGTCTCATCGTAGTCAACTCCTTGAACTTGTCGAAAACCTTTTGCAACAAGTCGAGCTTTGTAAACAGTAATATTACCGTCTGCGTCGGTCTCCCTCTTGAAGATCCATTTATTTTCGATGGCCTGCCGATCATCGGGCAAGTCAACCAAAGTCCACACTTTGTTCTCATACATGGATCCCATCTCAGATTTCATGGCTTCAAGCCATTTTGCGGAATCTGGGCTCATCATCGCTTCCTCATAGTTCGTAGGTTCATCATGGTCTAGTAACATGATTTCCAGAACTGGGTTGCCGTACCACTCTGGTGCGGAACGTACTCTGGTTGATCTACGACGTTCAGTAGAAACTTGATCCGAAGTTTCATGATCATTATCATCAACTTCCTCACTAATTGGTGTAGGAATCACTGGAACAATTTCCTGTGATGTACTACTTTCCAATATGGGAGAAGGTACAATTACCTCATCAAGTTCTACTTTCCTCCCACTCACTTCTTTCGAGAGAAACTCTTTTTCTAGAAAGGATCCATTTTTAGCAACGAATATCTTGCCTTCGGATCTATGATAGAAGGTGTACCCAACAGTCTCTTTTGGGTAATCTATGAAGATTTACTTCTCCGGTTTGGGTTCGAGCTTATCATGTTGAAACTTTTTCACATAAGCATCGCAGTCCCAAACTTTAAGGAACAACAACTTTGGTTTCTTGCCAAACCACAGTTCTTAAGGCGTTGTCTCAACGGATTCAGATGAGGCCCTTATTTAACGTGAATGCAGCTGTCTCTAATGCATGACCCAAAACGATAGTGGTAAATCGGTAAGAGACATCATAGATCGCACCATATCCAATAAAGTACGGTTACGACGTTCGGACACACCATTATGCTGTGGTGTTCCTGGTGGCGTGAGCTGTGAAACTATTCCACATTGTTTCAAATGAAGACCAAACTCGTAACTCAAATATTCTCCTCCACGATCAGATCGTAGAAACTTTATTTTCTCGTTACGATGATTCTCTACTTCACTCTGAAATTCTTTGAACTTTTCAAATGTTTCAGACTTGTGCTTCATTAAGTAGATATACCTATATCTGCTCAAATCATCAGTGAAGGTCAGAAAATAACGATACCAGCCGCGAGCTTCAACAATCATTGGTCCGCATACATCAGTATGTATGATTTCCAACAAATACGTTGCTCGCTCCATAGTTCCGGAGAACGGAGTTTTAGTCATCTTGCCCATGAGGCATGGTTCACAAGCACCAAATGATTCATAATCAAGTGATTCCAAAAGTCCATCTTTATGGAGTTTCTTCATGCGTTTTACACCAATATGACCTAAACGGCAGTGCCACAAATAAGTTGCACTATCATTATTAACCTTGCATCTTTTGACTTCAATATTATGAATATGTGTATCACACGATCGAGATCCAATAAACTATTTTCATTGGGTGTATGACCATAGAAGGTTTTATTCATGTAAACAGAACAACAATTATTCTCTAACTTACATGAATAACCGTATTGCAATAAACATGATCAAATCACATTCATGCTCAACATAAACACCAAATAACAGTTATTTAGGTTCAACACTAATCCCGAAAGTATAGGGAGTGTGCGATGATGATCATATCAATCTTGGAACTATTTCCAATACACATCGTCACTTCATCCTTTAACTAGTTTCTGTTCATTATGCAACTCCCATTTCGAGTTACTACCTTTTTAGCAACTAAATCAGTATCAAATACTGAGGGGTTGCTATGAACACTAGTAAAATACACATCAATAATCTGTATATCAAATATACCTTTGTTTACTTTGCCATCCTTCTTATCCGCCAAGTATCTAGGGCAGTTCCACTTCCAGTGACCATTTCCTTTGCAGTAGAAGCACTTAGTTTCAGGCTTGAGTTTAGCTTTGGGTTTCTTCGTGGAAGCAGCAACTGACTTGCTATTCTTTTTGAAGTTCCCATTCTTTCCCTTGCCCTTTTTCTTGAAACTAGTGGTCTTGCTAACCATCAACACTTGATGCTTTTTCATGATTTCTACCTTCGCCTACTTCAGTATCGCGAAGAGCTGGGAATTCCTTTTGTCATCCCTTGCATATTCATAGTTCATCACGAAGTTCTACTAACTTGGTGATAGTGACTAGAGAACTTTGTCAATTACTATCTTATCTGGAAGATTAACTCCCACTTGATTAAAGTAATTGTAGTACCCAGACAATCTGAGCACATGCTCACTGGTTGAGCTATTCTCCTCCATCTTGTAGGCAAAGTACTGTCAGAGGTCTTATACCTCTCGACACGGACATGAGTATGAAATACTAATTTCAACTCTTGGAACATCTTATATGCTCCGTGGCATTCAAAACGTTTTTGAAGTCCCGGTTCTAAGCCGTAAAGCATGGTGCACTTAAACTATCAAGTAGTCATCATATCGAGCTTTCGTCAAAAACGTTCATAACGTCTACATATGCTCCTGCAATAGGTCTGTCACCTAGCGGTGCATCAAGGACATAATTCTTCTGTGCAGCAATGAGGATAATCCTCAGATCACGGAACAATTCCGCGTCATTGCTACTAACATCTTTCAACTTGGTTTTCTCTAGGAATATATGAAAAAATAAACGGGGAGCAACATCGCGAGCTATTGATCTACAACATAGATATGCTAATACTTCCAGGACTAAGTTCATGATAAATTAAAGTTCAATTAATCATATTACTTAAGAACTCCCACTTAGATAGACATCCCTCTGGTCATCTAAATGATCACGTGATCCAAATCAACTAAACCATGTCCGATCATCACGTGAGATGGAGTAGTTTCAATGGTGAACATCTCATGTTGATCATATCTACTATATGATTCACGCTCGACCTTTCGGTCTCCAGTGTTCCGAGGCCATATCTGTATATGCTAGGCTCGTCAAGTTTAACCCGAGTATTCTGCGTGTGCAAAACTGGCTTACACCCGTTGTATTTGAACGTAGAGCTTATCACACCCGATCATCACGTGGTGTCTCGGCACGACGAACTTTCGCAACGGTGCATACTCAGGAAGAACACTTATACCTTGAAATTTAGTAAGGGATCATCTTATAATGCTACCGTCGTTCTAAGCAAAATAAGAAGCATAATAAGATAAACATCACATGCAATCAAAATATGTGACATGATATGGCCATCATCATCTTGTGCTTTTGATCTCCATCTTCAAAGCACCGTCATGATCACCTTCGTCACCGGCTTGACACCTTGATCTTCATCGTAGCATCGTTGTCGTCTCGCCAACTATTGCTTCCACGACTATCGCTACCGCTTAGTGATAAAGTAAAGCAATTACATGGTGATTGCATTTCATACAATAAAGCGACAACCATATGGCTCCTGCCAGTTGCCGATAACTTTACAAAACATGATCATCTCATACAATACCGTATAACTCATCATGTCTTGACCATATCACATCACAACATGCCCTGCAAAAACAAGTTAGACGTCCTCTACTTTGTTTGTTGCAAGTTTTACGTGGCTGCTACGGGCTTCGCAAGAACCGTTCTTACCTACGCATACAAAACCACAACGATGTTTCGTCAAGTATGTGCTGTTTTAACCTTCACAAGGACCGGGCGTAGCCACACTTGATTCAGCTAAAGTGAGAGAGACAGACACCCGCCAGTCACCTTTAAGCAACGAGTGCTCGTAACGGTGAAACCAGTCTCGCGTAAGCGTACGCGTAATGTCGGTCCGGGCCGCTTCATCTCACAATACCGCCGAAGCAAAGTATGACATGCTGGTAAGCAGTATGACTAGTATCGTCCACAATCTCATTGTGTTCTACTCGTGCATATCATCTACGCATAGACCTGGCTCATGATGCCACTGTTGGGGAACGTAGTATTTTAAAATTTACCTACGATCACGCAAGATCTATCTACCAGATGTATAGCAACGAGAGGGGAGAGTGTGTCTACGTACCCTCGTAGACCGGGAGCGGAAGCGTCAAGTGACGCGGTTGATGTTGTCGAACTTCTTCGCGATCCAACCGATCAAGTACCGAACGTACGACACCTCCGCGTTCAGCACACGTTCAGCTTGATGACGTCCCACGAGCTCTTGATCCAGTTGAGCTTCACGGGAGAGTTTCTTCAGCACGACGGCGTGGTGACGGATATGATGTGTTCACCGGCGCAGGGCTTCTCCTAAGCTCCGCGACGGTACGACCGAGGTGTGATTCTGTGGAGGGGGGCACCGCACACGGCTAAAACAATTCAACTTGTGTGTCTTTGGGTGCCCCCCTACCCCCGTATATAAAGGACCAAGGGAGGAGGGGCCGGCCAACTCTCCTGGTGCGGCTAGGGAAGGAATTCCTACTAGGAATAGGATTGCAATCCTATTCCTAGTAGGATTCACCGAAAGGAAGAAGGGGGAAAGGAATAGGAGAGGTGGCGCCCCCCCAATCCTAGTCCAACTAGGATTCCTAGGTGGGGGCGCCGGCCAGCCCTATGGGCTGCCTCTCTCTCACACTTTAGGCCCACTATGGACCATCCCCTCTCGTAGGGGGTTCCGGTAATCCCCTCCGGCATTCCCGATAAATCCGAAACTTTTCCGGTATACTTCCGGTGTCCGAATATAGCCGTCCAATATATCAATCTTTATGTCTCGGACATTCCGAGACTCCTCGTCATGTCCGTGATCTCATCCGGGACTCCGAACTACCTTCGGTACATCAATACTCAAAAACTCATAATACCGATCGTCATCAAACGTTAAGCGTGCGGACCCTACGGGTTCGAGAACTATGTAGACATGACCGAGACTCATCTCCGGTCAATAACCAATAGCGGAACCTGGATGTTCATATTGGCTCCTACATATTCTACGAAGATCTTTTATCGGTCAGAACCGCATAACAACATACGTTGTTCCTTTTGTCAAACGGTATGTTACTTGCCCGAGATTCGATCGTCGGTATCTTTATACCTAGTTCAATCTCGTTATCGGCAAGTCTCTTTACTCGTTCCGTAACACATCATCTCGTGACTAACTCATTAGTCTTTTGCTTGCAAGGCTTATTGTGATGTGTGTTACCGAGAGGACCCAGAGATACCTCTCCGACACTCGGAGTGACAAATCCTAATCTTGATCTATGCCAACACCACGAATACTTTCGGAGACACCTGTAGAGCATCTTTATGATCACCCAGTTACGTTGTGACGTTTGATAGCACACAAGGTGTTCCTACGGTATTCGGGAGTTGCATAATCTCATAGTCATAGGAACATGTATAAGTCATGAAGAAAGCAATAACAGTTAAACTAAACGATCATAGTGCTATGCTAACGGATGGGTCTTGTCCATCACATCATTCTCCTAATGATGTGATCCCGTTGATCAAATGACAACTCATGTCTATGGCTAGGAAACATAACCATCTTTGATCAATGAGCTAGTCTAGTAGAGGCATACTAGGGACATACTGTTTTGTCTATGTATTCACACATGTACTAAGTTTCCGGTTAATACAATTCTAGCATGAATAAAAGACATTTATCATGATATAAGGAAATATAAATAACAACTTTATTATTGCCTCTAGGGCATATTTCCTTCAAGAAGTTGGTGGCACCTAAAGTGAAGGGAGGCATGGGGTTCCGGGATTTTGAATAGTTCATTTTAACAGTGTTAGGCAAGCATGGGCGACGGTGCCACCCACCGAGGGTGGCTTCTCCAAGGGGAGCCTAACAATCAGACTAAAAGTGGGCTCCTCAGGTCCGCCAAGAAGATGAAGATAGGAGGTGCCCAAGGGCAACCTATAGGCGGTTCTGGGACCTTCATGGACTCCAAGTCAGGTGGGCGGCTGGATAGATCACACCTCTCTCGGGTAAACCCTAGCTCCCTCAAGCAGTTTTGCTTTGTACTTCAACACAACGGAGGGAGTACCATCGTTGAAAAGAAGGGAGTACCCTGATCTCATGGGTGAAATTGTAATCAGAAAGGGTATTTAACGTGTTAATTTTATCTCTTACCTATTATTTATCATTAAACATAATCCTGCATTACCATAAAAAAATACTACCAAATTCCAAGAGGTTCATTGATCATCTGATGAACATGCAGTGAAAGGCAGGTCGTTAGAAAGGTGAATGGCAATAGAGGCAACGATGGGCGGCCAACGTGTGGTGAACAATCTCGAGTGAACTCCATGTACTATTGTGATTGACCATCTGGCAATCCTACAACTCATTTTCCTATCATTTGTTTAATGGATTGGAAATGCAATTTCTCAACCGAAAAAAGGCAATGGCCCGATCACACCTAGTTGTCTCCTTGTGTATTTTGTAAGTGGTAGTTTGATGCATATGCACGAGTTAAATTGTTCTTCATGCAGATTTATAATCCATCACTTCCATAACATTGAGTAATGATTATGTGACATGTAAATTCTAACTACTACACCCACAATGCATTGGTTTGAGTTGCTAACAACTAAGGCTATTTAAGGCAGCATCGCGCCACCAGAGACACATGGGTGTGCAAGCATGGAGCGCCACTGAAGAAATCTAGTGACGGTGGCGATAGAGGTGCGGCATGGTTTAAACATGGCAGAGTTTTATAACCTCCGTTCAGTGGGAGGAAGAAGGTAATTATGAAAGTTGCAACGGCTAGGGCCTTAGATGGATGACGTGATCAAGGTAAGGAGGCCGTCACCGGCCGTGCGTCCAAATAAGAAGAGGTGGTTTCCTATTACCACATACTACGGGAGTAGATTAAGAGAATATTATTATTGCTAAATCAGAGATGGAAAAGACTAAATTTTCCTATCAAATGAAAACCCAAATTTACGTGCTACTCCCATCTACTTGTGGGAGTACCTGGGTACCGTAAAAGAAACTTATGCATGGTGGTAAGCATGTTTGTCTGTAGTGTATTGCATTTGCATTCATGCGTACTCGTGTCACCTAGTCTAAATTGGATTTTGTTATCTCAGCTGTTAGTCGAACACAAGTCAATAAATCATACATTTGTCTGTGCGAAAAGATTGTCATGGATTCTACCTACTGTAGTCGATCATCGCTTACACTTTTCGCGTGTTACATATATCTTTTCTTGGCCAATAGAGTTGCATCATCATTAAACTCACACTGACATGTCATACACTTTATGAACTTTTGAGATGGAAAAAATATTAATTAATCAATCATTTAAGATAACCTAGCTGCTGAAATGTGTCTCCTATGACAAACTCCATATATAAACCGTCCAACTCTATGCATGTACTCCTTAGAGAAAACCCACACCATTCCCACAATTTATCTTGTTTTTTAAATTGGCCAGCCCACATTAGGATTAGGAGTCATTGGGAATGAAAATGCCCCACTAATCTTCACCCTAGTTGTTATGGTCAATGTAGAAATCTCCAAAGTGCTTATGTGATCTAGAGAGGCTAGTGTGAAAATGTGTAATACTAGGATTTTGAAAAGTTTAATTTAGCACCGCTAGGTAATCATGGGGCGCGGCTGATTTCTTGTCCGGACTCCCTGTGTTCCAGAGCATTTAAGGGGAAAATACTTTCCTAACTCTCATTTTATGGACGTCCAAGCTACAAGATCGGCATCCGCTATTTCGAAGGCTACAATCACCAGATGCGCAACCTTGGAGATGGAACTAATCAAGCATGTTGGAATTGGTGAACCGATCTCTATCCGGTCAGACCACTAGAATCCATAATACAACTATACTTAAACCCATGGGCCCACCTGGGAATGATCCCTTGGACAAAGTTGTTGAGCTCATTCATTCCCAACTCGGTTCATGGGATGTGGAACTAGTGAGTAACAATTTTCTAGCTACCGATGCATATGCCATACTGAATATTCTTTGAGGGCAGCGGGAGGCGAAGACTTTTCTTGGGCTCTTGAAAAAACAGGTGTTTACTCCGTTAACAGCTTAGCGTGCTCTCATGACTCACAAAGAGCAATTAGCTCCGGCGGAAGGTTCGATAGCGGGACTATCATTGTGGCATCATCACCATTGGAACGCTTTAGCAAACTAAAAGTTGTCTCAAGAGTCCGGGTTTTCTGGTGGCGGGTTCTTCAGGGTATCCTCCCTGATTATGCCACTCTTCAACACCGCCATATACGAACAATGGCACATTTGTGACCTATGTAAAGCAATGATGGAGGACTTGCAGCACACGCTCATGTTATGTTCACATGTCAAGAAACATTGGATAGTGGTGAGGGACATCTTGGATTTCAATCTACCATGGCTCCATGCGTCAACTTGGGCGAATGACATTTTGTTGAATAATATGATTTCCGATCACCATAGAGGCAGTTGATTATGGTCAAGCATGCCACATGGTATAATCACAACCGATGGCACATGATTAGGTTCCTTTTGATCATTCGTGAAGATGGTTAGGGATGATATTGTGTTGCTCGATATGTCTACACATAAATGTAGCATCCCTCACGATCAATGTTGGAGGCTGCCTGACGCCGGTGGGGTAAAAATCAACACTGATGGGGCTATCAACACCGAAGCTCACATGGGAGGAGGAGGTGGTGTAGCTCGGTCTCACCTGGCCTTCATGGAAGCTTGGCGTAGAAGCTTCATTGGGGTCATGGATCCGCTGTTCGTCGAAGCTATGGCTCTCCAAGAGGGCTTTATTTTTGCGCGACTCTGGGGTTTCTCACACTCGGTGATGAAAGTGGACTGCTTACAGGTCGTCAATTTTCTGGCCTTGCTCTATTGCATCGTCTATCTTACATGAAGTCAGGGAGAAATCGTCCAATTTTATTTCCTTTTTAGTTAGACATGTCCCGAGGGACGCTAGTCCGACTGACCTCCGTAACAAGCTTGTGTATTTGTTGTCGGTTTTCGAATGCTGGATTGAGGAATGTCCGAGTTTTTTTGTAAGCAGCCTTTAGCTGATTGTACCAGCACCTTGTTAAAGCAATAAAGCTTCCCAATGTTCACGGCAACAAAAGAGTAAGGATGCTAATCATATTTGGCACACCTATTTTTGCAAATGCGCTCATCTGGCACTGATATGTATGCTTGGTCTTGTTCTAGTATATCTTTTTCTAACTCGAATTAACAGATATCTATAAATATGTGCTGAGAGATATTGTACTAAGAAATTATCTCTTCATTAAGAGAATGCAAGCCTTTTCTTCCGCTTTCTTATGCTCACTGGAATGGTAAAGAATTAGTTCGCCCAATTTGTACGGTGAGTATTCTCTTTTATACTCCCTCCGTTCCAATTTACTCGTCATGGTTTTAGTTCAATTTTGAGCTAAAACTACGACGAGTAAATCAGAACGGAGGGAGTACATTTTAAGACCTTTGACGTGAATTATTTGTGGTAACTACATTTATTGGTTGTGCATGACGTGTATGAGTTGAGGAAGACGTTTTTATTATCCGATTGTGGTCGTGCTACCTTTCTCTACATATGAAATTGTACATGAATTATGTTTACATAACTTCTATAGAACATTTTAAAAGCCCGTGGCAGCGCACACGTATTTTACTACTTTATGTTATTTGGCACTGCTAATATAGAATCATTGTGCATGTCCTTAGCATGCAACGCTCCTTGCTCAGTACACTACAGCATCAATGGCATCCCTCAATGGAGGTGTGGCATCTATCGGCAGCAGGGGACAGCATGGGAGGCTGCATCTGGTTTTTCCTTCTTTTTTTCATGTATAAGTTGATTTGTTCGACATTGATGCTAGGCTTTACTTCACATGGTTAAATAATCAATATTATGCCACACAAAAGAAAAAAATTCAAGATTACATGCCAGGGGTCTTATCCACCTCTTCGGAAAAAAAAAACAGGTCATCAATCGAGCTAAGTGGTGGGTCATATATCGTTGCATCCTCCGCTGGGTGCATGGCCGCATCGCTCGTGAGGTGCTTTCATCAGTTCACCACCGGTGGGAGGGCCAGTCAAGTCAAGTTTGCAGTATATGCATACCACTGAGACTGAATGTTCAGCAAAACCTGCAAGCGTGTGAACCACCATAGGACACGATCGTTTTTGTGTGGCAACCAACAGGGTTATTGGCTAGTGCGCGCGGAGCTAATTCAATTTAATTGGCAGAAGCACCACATACTCCCTCCGTCTCAAAATAAATGACTCAACTTTCTACTAACATTATAAAGAGAATTTCGATCGAGATGTGAAGAGGCATAAGGTGCAGGTCGCCTTCGTGTACACGAACATGCGTGGGAATAGTGCGCCTGTTAATCCAGTTTACCCAGTTTGTCAAAACGGCCAAATGGGTAGATCGAGCTAGTTAATGAGCTGTGCACCAAGTGGGCTAACGTGCGCATGCACAGCCGCAAACTATTTCATGTATTTTGACCAGACTAGGATATCCCGAGCAGGGTGTGTGAAGCTTTGTTTCCTCTCTACGAATAACGGCCCGTTCACAAACACAAAGGTGTGGGCGATGCCTGCCAACATCTCAATGTACCAAGGACTGAAATTTCTTATCCCAAAAATGAGAGGTATTTCTCATCCAGTCATCCATGCCTCGGTGGTGCAACCGTGCGTACATTCTTGCCTCTGGCCAGCATGGTGATGGTGTGTAGCACGTTTAGCATCTCGAATGGGGGCTAGTTCGAGCTCGTGAGATAGTTGAGTGATCCATTCATAGCGTCTCGCCTTCGTTGAGTTTTGAAAAAAAAAATATTTCGGGATGTCTAGCGAGCAGCCTTTGCAATTTGCATGCAGCAGCATTTTTCTGAAATCTGAATTCATGATATAGTGGGTGACTACAAGGCATGGCAAATTGCATTGTTACTGGAATAGCCACTTTAATGAAGCTTCCAACTTCTTTGAACACTGTCACTGGCAAGCTTTAGAAAACCTGCAAAGCAAAAAAGAGCACGAGCAATGTCATTACTATAAAATATCACATTTTAAACTAGGTATAAGCACACTTTTTTTTATTTGTATGCATGCTTCCCAAAGAAATACTCCCTCCGTACGGAAATACTTGTCATCAAAATGAATAAAAGGGGATGTATCTAGATGTATTTTAGTTCTAGATACATCCTTTTTTGTCCATTTTGATGACAACTATTTTTAGACGAAGGGAGTAGTCTTTTCAGATCCCCATAGAAATAGTTGCAAGCATAATAAGCACACACTAATTTATGTTCTTATAGACAATCTTGTACTCACAAAGAAAAAGCTCTTCGGAGGCGCCAAAATTTTGCCATGGTCAACATGGCCACTACTAGCCTACTATCGCACTGGACAAACGTGATGCAAGAGGTCGCAGGTGGACCGAGGACTATAATGTCAATGAAGCTGTCAAAGAGAGCCTGCCGAACAGACACCATCTCATCTCCTACTTCACAACGAGTAGGGGAAAGAGCATCTCCTCGGCAATGACAATGTTGCCCAGCTATGCAAGAAATAATCTAAGCTAATGGTTTGTGTGATGTTGCATAAGATCTTTTTTAAGTAGTACATGATCAGTAACAGAGTTTTAAATTTTGATTGTGGAAAGACTCATGTTCAGTCTGAATGGCCAACACACACAAAAAATTCTACTTTTTATCTTTTTTTACAAATTTCAGTAATAATTTGAAGTTAGTTTCAATTTGACATGTAATCTAAGAGAATCATAACCAGATGGGCCACTGAGTCTTTACACTTTTGCCATCCCATCGCTTCTCCATTGAAATGACGTTGTAGGTATTCGAATTCTTTTCAGTCAAAACAATCTACTCTAAAATAGTAATAATTAGAAAAATCAACTTGATCTTCCATACCGTTTGTGGTCTCTTGAGACGGCAATGAAAAAGGTGAATACAATCATTGATGACTACCTACTAGAATTTACCACCTAGCTAGGACAAAACTTGGAGTATAAATCAGAGAACTCACAAATGCACTCCTCACAAGCAACACACAAGCTTCCACATGGTTTCCACAACTTGTCTTGTGATTTTGGGTGGCAATCCTAGTCAGTGTGAGAGTGCATGCATATGGCCGGTGCATATTAGAATTAGGAGGCATCGGGTGTGTAACAATTCCTTGCTTTTGCAGACTCACTGTTATAATTAAGGTCATTAGATCATCATTTTGACGAGCAAGTTGAGGACTCCTAGTCCCATATTGGCTATAGGTAGGCAGCAACTCATGCAACCTCAAACCTCGTCACCCTTTATAAGGCTAGGCCAGGGGTAGTTCGAGGCTCATTACATCATCCATCTTAGTCTCAATTGAATAATTTTAACCTCCACTGTAACCCCCTCATATGCAACACATCAAGCCAATGAAAGCAAGAGTCACAATAAGGGCCTATACCTGGCCGGGTAAATCGCGTTGTGTCCAGTTACTACATATTATTTGCGAGAACCCGATTAAAACATCTAGCTGATGGTTCCCTCATAGTTGGAGAGTTAGCTTGCATGTAACATGCCCCCACAATCTCTACTTCAAATATTAGAGTATTATGTCATCTGTTCCCTATTCGTAATGTATATTAAAAAACTAAATTTCTCTTTATTTCACCAAGTTCATAGAAAACAAATAATATCTACAGTTATATGTAAACAACAAATAATGTCTACATTGTAGTTTTTGAAATTTTTCAGTCAACATAAAAAAGTTTAACTTTTGATACAAATTAATGCACCATATGAAAAGATTTGAATATGTACATATGTTTTCTAAAAATATGGAATATGTGTATATGTACCATTTTATTGACATTTCTTTTCAACCTAAGTTTATTATTCGCCCTGAGTTTATTATTCGCCCCGGGCTCAGCTTTCCTGAACCCGGTAGCCATTCTGTCCTCTTTGTTAAGGGCTAAGTTGTCAGTTTGAAAAAAAACGGCTATGTTGTCCAATAAAACACCCCAAATCACACAAACGGGAAACGGAGTCACGTGCAAGATGCGCTACTTGCTACTCCTAACAAGATGTTGTTAACATGTATTATTCCATGTGTATTTGTACCTGTGTATACTCTCCTAGTATATAGGATCGGGAGTGTTGCCCGGGCCTGCGTGCCACATTCTTCGGGCCTTCTGTTGTAACTCCTCCTGTATATGTTGTACCGTGGGCACTTTGTCAATCAGTGGAAACATTGTTGAGCAGCTCTCCTTCCAACTTGGTATCAGCAACCAGTTCCTCGCCTCCGCTCCGTCCTCCGCCATGGCCGTCGAGCACGGATCCTCTTCCTCCGCCGCCACCAGCTCCGCCTCCTCGCCGAGCTCCCTCACCTCTGCCTCCTCCGCAGCCATGTCCGGCGACACCACGGCCTCTACTTCCCCCGCATCTTCCCCGGCCTTCGTTTTCGGCACCGCTCTGGCCCTCAACACCGGCTCCTCCGCTCCTACTGCATCCCAGTTCGCCTCTCTTTTCTCCACCAACCCGCCACCACCACCACCACCGGCGCCCCCCCGCTCGCCACCCCATGTTCAATGATCATGTCTCCAACCACATCAAATTCCTCCTCGACCCTGACGAACACAACTTTCACAAATGGAAATCCTTCTTCCTCATGGTCCTCGTCCGCCATGGCCTCTCCTACCTCATCGAGCACCCACCACCCCCCAACGCCGATTCCCAGTACCTTGAGCTCGACGCCCATGTCGCTCTGGGGGTGTATGCCACTCTAGCGGACTCCATCATCGACCACGTCATCGGCGCCACCACCACCTATGAGCTCTGGACCCGGATCAACGCCTACTTTCTCGCCAACCGCGCTGCTCGGTAAATGACGCTCAACAGGCAGTACCGCAATCTCAAGCAGGGAGATCTCTCGGTCGCCGGGTATGCGCGGCGCATGAAGCTGCTCACCGCTGGCCTCGCCGACATCAACCACGCCGTCACCGAGGTCGACCTCACCACCCAGTTCCTCCATGGCCTCGATGGTCGTCTCGACACCATCCGGGTCGTCCTGGGCGATACCGTCCCCCTTCCACCGTTTGAGACCGTCTTCTCCCGCGTCAAACTCGCAGAGGAGAACCTCGCCCAACGCGCTTCCGAGGTCAGCGCCATGGTGCTCGCCGTCCATGGATCCGGTGGCCCTCCCGGTGGCTCCTCCGCGGCGTCCGGATCCTCTGGCGCCGGCGGCTCTGCCCCTCGCTCGGGTGTTCGTGGGGCCGATCGCTCTCAGGATCGTGGGAACGACCGCGGCCACGCACAGTCGCCTGGACGCGGCTCCTCCTCTCACCAACAAGACAGCGGTGACCACGGCCGTGGGCGCGGTCGTGGGCGTGGGCGCGGTCGCGGTGACCAGGGTGGCCGGGGCTCTGCATCACCCTACAACCCCTGCATGGGCTTCTTTGTCCTCTACGGCATGGCCTTGCCCTCTCTGCGCTCCGGCTGGATACCGCCCAATGCTGCTGGTGTCCTCGGCCCGCGCCCGGGCGCCCACGCCAACGCGTACTCCATGCAGTTCCCGGCCTACCCCGCGCCCACTCCGGTCCAGCCGCCGTCTTGGGATCATCTCACCACCAATGGATCCTTCTTGATGTCTAGGAGTTTGTTCATGTTCATGAGTATGATGAAATTTTGAAAACATATTTCAAACTTCCCGGTCATATTACGTATCATATTTTGAAAAAAAATCAAATATATTTTTTTCGAAACCAATTTTTTTTTCTGTTACTAGTGGCGCACCTAGCAAACGGTGCGCCACTAGTAAGTTTGAATTTTTTTGAATTTTTTTGCCTCTAGATCTTAAAAGCCCGGTAACTTTTTTTCTGTTAGAGCATCTCCAACAGCCGCGCAAAAAGGCGTGCGCACTAAACTTGCGTTTTCGCGCGCGCGGGGCAGAATTCCGTGCTCCAGCGGCGGAGGGAAAACCGCGCGCGCGGGAACCGCTTGCGCGCGCGCGTGAAATGGCGGCCTCTCGCGCGCCATTTTTGCGGCGCCTCCTCCCGCGCGCCTATAAAACGCAGCGCGCGCGCTCCCCCTTGCTCTTCACCGCTCCCTCTCTCCCTGCCTCTCGCGCCGCACCAGAGCGCCGCCGCCGCCCCCGACGCGCCACCATGCCGCCGCGCCGCCGTTCTACGCCGAGATACGCTCCGGCTGATCGAAGAGGTTGACAGCCAGCAGTCCAACCAATGCTCATCTTCGTACCGCGGGGAGCTAGCGCTCCGTGAAACTATGCAGCAGCGGGTGCTCTTTTTGAATTGTTCATATTATGGCGTCCGCCCCTCCCCATAATAATAAACAATTCAAAAAGAGCACCCGCTGCTGCATAGTTTCACGGAGCGCTAGCTCCCCGCGGTCACGAAGATGAGCGTTGGTTGGACTGCTGGCTGTCAACCTCTGACGACACAAACGACGATGATGATGGTGCAGATGACGGGAGCGACTGGGATTGGTTTTTTTTTTTATGCTTTCGAACTATCTAGCGCCGAACTATCTATCTATGTTTTCGAACTACCTATCTAGTTGCAATATGTAAAATAACTTTATATCCTTTTTGTTTTAATGCAATTTTTACGTATTAAAATATTGTGCGCGCGCTGCATTTTTGGGCACTGCCGGAGCGGCGCGCGTGCGCTGCATTATAGCGCGGCTGTTGGAGCCAGCGGCTATCCCTGTGATATACCTGCCGAAGCGCGCGCGGCAAACGCTTTTTTTGGGCGCGGCGCGTAGCGCGGCTGTTGGAGATGCTCTTAGGTTTTTGGGGATATTGAAAATGTTTAACGTGGTTCCACTAGTGCGCCATTAGTAGTTTTGAAGAAAAAATGAAAAAAATTGTTACTAATGGCGCACCGTGGATGTGGTGCGCCATTAGTATATAGTAATGGCGCACCACATGTCTGGTGCGTCATTAGTAACAATTCCATCTATAGCCCTTTTCCTAGTAGTGGAGCCTCCAATTAAATTGTAGAGGTAGCCTCATCCTTGGTGGTGTTCGGTGCTCAATCATTGTGGTGTAAAGCTCCGGGCAAGCTTCGGGGTCTCCAATTCGGTTGTGGAGATCGCCCCGAGAAATTTGTACGGGTTCGGTGACCGCCCCCAAGGGTTGCCATTTGTACGGGTTCGGTGACTGCCCTCAAGGGTCCCTTGAATCACGTCATCTTGCATTGTGCAAGGGCGTGAGGAGATTACGGTGGCCCTAGTGGCTTCTTGGGGAGCATTGTGTCTCCACACTGCTTCAAACGGAGATTAGCATCTGCAAGGGTGTGAACTTCGGGATTTGTGATAGCCATATTGTTCCTTGTAATATATATTGCTATCACCTAGTTGTTTGTCTTGCTTAGCATAAGCTGTTGGTGCAAGGTGAGCCTAGTTGTTGTATGTTTTGTGCTTGACAAATTAACCGCTAGGTTTATTCCGCATTTGTTCGAGCCTAAACCGACATCCACGATCTTTCAAGTGTGTCCTGGGGTGAGCGAAGGATGTCCATGGGCGACCTCGTGCACAGCCCTGCCGGCTGATGCGGATGAATCCACGTACAAGCTCGACCCCGATAGCCCGTCTGCGTGCACACTGTCGATTGAGGTTGCTCAAGGAGTCAAGGACATGGCTAGGTGCTTCTCAAGCTCCGGTTGTACGTGGCGGAGGCACGAGCTCTTCTCCGGGTGATAGTTAAGGCGTTTTCCAATCCGGCGAAAATCCATCTAGTACGTAGCTAGCTAGTCTCGTCTGAATCGGTCCAACAACTCTAGTGTACGTGTGTATTGTCTTCTGGTGGAACCCAAGCCTACTTTGGTGGGTGTGTTTGGTAGGGTGTATGGAGGGTGCATGAGAGCAAAAGTGCCCTTCTCGACCCACTTTTGGGTGTTTGGTAGAGTGTATGGAGGGTGCATGAGCCCACATAAGCTTAACACAAATATACTAGATGCATGCATGAAGAGAGCATGCATGAAGAGGGGTGTTGAGATGAGCATGCATGGAGAGTGAACAACTATGTTGAGTTGAGAATGCAACCAAACACACCCATACAATCTCATAGAGCACGCCTGAGCCCAGCCGGCGCCTCCTGGCGAGCTGCCGAGAAGGTGCTGCTGCTGCAACACAACGCCCTCTTGCCGGCACCCATACATTGCCGCGGGTTCCTACAGGCTACAGGAGCAGTGGCTCGATGACAGTGGTCACGGTGAGTTTGTGGATACTGATGTGTCGGTCAAACTTACGTGACATGTCTAGTATTAGTTAAAACCATGTCCACGTCAGCACCAAACCACCCTAAACGATACGAAGGACTAAACTTATCCGGTTTTGAAAGTTGGGGGACTAGGATTTGCTAGTTTTGAAATTGAGGGATCATTTGTAGACTTTCGAAATAGTCGAGGGACGGAAAATATACTTATCCCTTTTTAAATTGGCCAGCCCACGTTAGGATTAAGAGTCATTGGGAATGAAAATGCCCCACTAATCTTCACCCTAGTTGTTACGGTCAATGTAGGAATCTCCAAAGTACTTATGTGATCTAGAGAGGCTAGTGTGGAAATGCGTAATACTACTTCATTAGAGGTAATCAAGCAAGCAACTCCATTGGCCAATGATCTATTTATTGGTTGTCATGGGAGAAGTTGGCGGCACCTAAAGTGAAGGGTGGCATGAGGTTTCAGGATTTTGAACAGTTCAAATTAGCACCACCAGGCAATCATGGGGCGCGACTGATTTCTGGTCCGGACTCCCTGTGTTCCAGAGCATTTAAGGGGGAAGATACTTTCCTAACTCTCATTTTGTGGAAGCCCAAGCTCCAAAATCCTCATCTGCTACTTCGAAGGCCATAATCACTAGACGCGCAACCTTGGAGATGGAACTAATCAAGCGTGTTGTAATTGATGAACCGATCTCTATCTGGTCTGACCACTAGAATCCATAATACAACTATACTTAAACCCATGGGCCGGCCTAGGAATGATCCCTTGGACAAAGTTGCTGAGCTCATTGATCCCCAACTCGGTTCATTGATCCCCAACTCGGTTCATTGATCCCCAAAGCTACCGATGCAAATGCCATACTAAATACTCTTTGAGGGCAGTGGGAGGCGAAGACTATTCTTAGGATCTTGAAAAATCAGGTTTTTACTCCGTTAACAGCTTAGCGTGCTTTCACGACTCACAAAGAGCAATTAGCTTCTGCGGAAGGTTCGATAGCGGGACCATCATTTTCGCATAATTTCCAATGGAACGCTTTAGGAAACTAAAAGTTGTCTGAAGAATGCAGGTTTTCTGGTGGTAGGTTCTTCGGGGTATCCTCCTTGATTATGCCACTCTTCAACACCGCCATATACGAACAATGGCACATTTGTGACCTATGTAAAGCAATGATGGAGGACTTGCAACACGTACTCATGTTATGTTCACATGCCAAGAAACATTGGATAGTGGTGAGGGACATCTTGGACCTCAATCTACCATGGCTCCATCCGTCAACTTGGGTGAAGGACATTTTGTTAAATTATATGATTTCTGATCACCATAGAGGTTGTCGATTATGGTCAAGCATGCCATATGGTATAATCGCAACTGATGGACACATGATTAGGTTCCTTTTGATCATTCGTGAAGATGGTTAGGGATGATATTGTGTTGCTTGATATGTCTACACATAAATGTAGCATCCCTCATGATCAATGTTGGAGGCTGCCTGACGTCGGTTGGGTAAAAATCAATACTGATGGGGCTATCAACAATGAAGCTCACATGGGAGGAGGTGGTAGTGTAGCTCGGTCTCACCTGGCCTTCATGGAAGCTTGGCGTAAAAGCTTCATTGGGGTCATGGATCCGCTCTTCGCCAAAGCTATGTCACCTCAAGAGGGCTTTATTTTTGCGCGACTCTGAGGTTTCTCACACGTGGTGATGGAAGTGGACTGCTTAGAGGTCGTCAACTTTTTGTCCTCGCACTATTGTAGCGTCTATTTTAGATGATGTCGGGGAGAAATCGTCAAGTTTTATTTCTTTTCAAGTTAGACATGTCCCGAGGGATGCTAGTCCGTCTGACCTCTGTAACAAGCATGTGTGTTCCTTGTCGGTTTCCGAATGCTGGATTGAGGAATGTCCGAGTTTTCTTGTAAGCAGCCTTTACGATGATTATACCAGGACCTTGCTAAAGCAATAAAGCTTCACAATGTTCACGACAAAAAAAGAGTAAGGATGCTAACCCTATTTTACACCCCTGTTTTTGCAAATGCGCTCATCTAGCATTGATATGTATGCTTGGTCTTGTTCTAGTTTTTTTTTCTAACTCGAATTAACAGATATCTATAAATATGTGCTGAGAGATGTTGCTCTAAGAGATTATCTCTTCATTAAGAGAAGGCAAGCCTTTTCTTCCGCTTTCTTATGCTCAGTGGAATGCTAAAGAATTACTTCGCCCAATTTGAACGGTGAATATTCTCTGTTATACATTTTAAGACCTTCGACATGAATTATTCGTGCTAATTGCATATATTACTTGTGCATGACGTGTATGAGTTGAGGAAGACGTTTTTATTATTCGATTGTGGTCATGCTATCTATTCTCTACATGTGAAATTGTACATGAATTATGTTTACATAACTTCTATAAAACATTTCAAAAGCACATGACAGTGCA
>LR738714.1:744299098-744315897 GCA_902687465.1 Secale cereale
GGGCATTTTACTAATTTATGTTATGTAGCACTGCTAAGATGGAATCATTGTGCATGCCCTTAGCATGCAACGCTCCCTGCTCACTACACTACGGCATCAATGGCATCCCTCAATGGAGGTGTGGCATCTATCGGAAGCAGGGGACGGCGTGGAAGCTGCATCTGGTTTTTCCTTCTTTGTTTCATGTAAGTTGATTGGTTCGACATTGATGCTAGGATTTACTTCACATGGTTAAATAATCAATAATATGCCACTAAAAAAATTAAGATTACATGCCTGGGGTCTTATCCATCTTTTCGAGAAAAAGAAAGAAAAAACGGGGCATCAATCGAGCAAAGTGGTGGGTCACATATATCGTTGCATCCCCCGCTGGATGCAGGGCCAGTCAAGTCAAATTAGCAGTATATGCATCCCACTGAGACTGAATGTTCAACAAAACCTACAAGCAGTGGCGAATCTAGAGAAAAAACGGAGGGTGGGCTCAAAGTTTAAGCTGAGAAAAACCGAACGCTCTTTTGAAGAAAAAGCTGCTTATCTCCTAGTCATTTTGTACAAATGAACTGAAACTTTCCGAGTTTAATACTGGAAACACGTACTATGTACTAGATTTTTTCTTGATTTTTTAGAAAACATCAAATTTTGAACCAAATTTTGAATCAGATCACTAAAATGGCCATTATCTCCTAATCCTATTGGCCAAATAAGCTCAAAATTTCCCAGCCTACTACTGGAAGCATGTAGTATTTGCTGATTTTTTTCTGGAATTTTGAAAGAAAAATGGTTTTACCAATTTATAGAGAGAATATGTGCCAAACAGTGCTCAAATGGACATGATTCTCAAGACAAATACTAGTAGCATGATTGACCAGACAGCAAAGTTTCATACAATCTGCACACCAATACATCAAGTACTAGAGAATCAACCAAAATAAGGCAAAGACAATATACTGGTGTTGCTTCTTACTAACAATATTGTAGTTGTAGAACTCCTCCACACCAATAATGCAAGTGACAAACTGCAAGCCATCTGTCCAAATTGGCACAAATGTTAGTGATATGGTAAGGTACCCTCAACTAACTATCGACACTAGTACTAAAACAGAGATATACCTCTAAGAAATAACATCATACTCAGGAGGAAAATGTCCTTTGCGATTTTTCTTTTTCTGAAATCGTATTATAATTTGATCATCCGGAATACTTTTGAATATCCTTTTCTCATAGTAGCATACCATTAAATCATTGAGCCAATCATCTGATATCTTATTGCGCAAATCAGTTTTGATGACCTTCATTGCTGAAAATATTCGCTCGACCGACGAAGTTGCCACTAGAAGAATCAATGTCAACTCGATAAGGCGATATACCAACTGGAAAGTTCTATGTTTCATTGTTTGAACCATCAACCGAGCAAGAGTAGAAATATCTGGACATCCATTAAATTCCTCACTTCTCCTAATATTTGTAAGGAATGTTGGAAGCTCGTATCTTAGCAACAACCATTCAGCTTGTGTAAAATCTTCAACATAAATTTCAGCAAGCCGAAGGAGTTTCTGATCATTAAACTTTGAGAAGACATGCAATAGCAACATTAAACTTTGAGAAGCTGGATTAAGACAAGACATGCAATCCACTAACTCGGTGTTAACTTCATTGAATCGGTGGTTCATCTCAGTGAGAGTTGCATCAATAGCATCATTGAATATGCTCACCCTGAAATAATGATCTCGAGTCACCTTATTCTTTCTTCGAGCACATTGCCCCATAGCACCAACAAGATCATCCATGTTTGGCACGTCAATGCCATGTTCCTCACAAAAGTTTTTTGCTTGCTCGCATAATGGCTCATACCCATTGTCCCTCATAGTTTGCAAAGCTTCTTTCACATCCAAGATCAAACGCATGGCTTCAAAAACATTTTGATTCTTCCTTTGCAAAGCTTGTGATAGCATATTTGACAAGTTTATTAAGAATATCATGATGAAGACAAATTGGAAGCATTCCATCTAGACCAATAAACCTGAAGCTCCATCTTGAGAAGTGTGTTCCCGGGCATCCTCAATCACAATTGCAAGCACATCCACCACTGCATTCCACATTGTGTAAACACGAAGCAAGGTTCTAAGATGTGAGCCCCAACGAGTAGCTCCTGGTCTAGCAAGGTTAGTTTCTTGATGTAAACCGGTTCCAGATGATATCTTACAATTCTCCATCATCTCTATCAAGTAATCTTGATGCTTTGCAAGCAATGCATCTTTTCTTTTGCAAGATGAACCCACCTGAGTCACTATCAAGGGAAGAAAGTTGAAAAAATCAGGAATAACCGGACAACATTGAGCCACTGTGACAACCACGAGTTGCAACTGATGGGAAAAACAGTGTACATAGAAAGCATATGGACTCTCATCACGAATTAGCTTTTGCAAACCATTGAATTCTCCTCTCATGTTTGAAGCCCCATCATAACCCTGTCCACGTAGCCTATTAATATACAAGCCATGGTACTTTAAGACATGAAACAATGATTCTTTAATTCCGGCAGATGTGCAATCTATGATGTGCTTAATAGCAAGAAATCTCTCCTGAAGCTCCCCATTATCATCCAAAAATCTGCACATTTGGAGAGCTACAAGTTATAAGAAAAGAAACAAAGAACAACTAAAAATAAAAGAATAAGCCTTTGTAAACCATTGAACTACCTCAAAATTATTGCCATTTGCTCCTTTATTGAGCAATCTCTAGCCTCATCAACAAGTATCGCAATTTTTTTATCTCCAAGCTCATTCTTGATGACTTTAGTTACCTCCAAAGCACAACATGTAGCAAGGTCCTTTTGAATCTGTGAACATATCATAAGTGCATTACCTTGCCCATTGTCAAATGCATCTTTCACATCTTTATTCTTGTCTTTGTACCAATTCAAGAACTCCCTAAAATTTCCTTTGTTTACGGAATCGGAGGACTCATCATGTCCACGAAAAGCTTCCCCTTGAGCTATGAGATACCTTGCACAATCTAATGATGCGGTCAAACGGATTTTATATTTTATTTCAGATTCTTTACTATGTGCTCGGAATTTGGTAGCCACATTGGCCCTTTGATTGTTGAAATCATCACACAAGCCTCTAGCAATGTTGTGGTAACTAGATGGACCACCAACATGTTTCTGAAAACTTGCCAAAGCTGTTTTCCAACGTTTGTAACCATCTATGGTAAATACATCATTTCCAAATGTAGCAGCCTGTGATGGTTTCTTGAAAAGGAAACAAGGGAAGCAAAAGGTAGACTCCTTTGCGACACTATATTCCAACCAATCAAACCTATCTAGCCATTGTGGTTGAAAAGATCTTCAAATTTTACCGTCCAATGTAACTTCAAATTTATGCTCACTTGCTTTGTTTCGCTCTTTCAACAAATAAGCTCTTCTCACTTCACTTCGAATTTCAGGGGCATAATCTTCTATTGGTATTCGATCCGCCGGATCACCAAAAATTTGACTTGGATGAAATTCTAATATATATTGTGTTGGTGGTGCTGGTTGGTTTGTGCTCTCATCGGTTGGCGGATTGGTTCTCTCATTTGAAGTGGGATTGGTGCTCACATCAACCGAGGGATTAGTGCTCTCATCAACTGAGGGATTAGTGCACTCATTTGTTGGATCCGCTGCTACGAGGGTAGGCTGAACAATAACATTAATTGGGGCAACATTGGATTCAGGAACAATAGGAAGTGTATTTGAACTACTTGCAAACCAACTATGCAGAGTCCTCTTTCTCTTCATTTCTTTAAAAATTAAACAAAGACATAAATTAGTTCCTGAATTAATTGTCACTAGACCCAGTACTGACTACAATTAACTAAACTAGCAAGTGGCTATCAACTAAACTAAGAAGAATCAAACAGAGTCACAGAGAGACAACAGAGTAACAGACAACCTACTTCGAAATTTGAACTGCTCTGGACCGGGACTCTGGAGAATGGAGACGGCGTCCGGCGTCCAGTGGGGAGGCGGCGGATCTGGCGACCTGCAGAGAGCCCTGGGCATCGTCGGCGACGAGCTCCCCGGCGGGCGGCAGCCCGACTCCCCCGTCCCTCGTGCAGGCTCGGGCGCCCAGCTGATGACGGCGTCCGGCGGGGAGGCGGCGCCCGGCGAGGACGCAGCGCACGGCGAGGAGGCGGGGAGGCGGCGCCGGACTAGGAGGTGGCGTCTGGCGGCCGGCGGCTAGGTTATTGGGAGGCCGCTGCTCGTGCGCGGTGCGCCTGATGTGCTTCGTGCGCGTGCGAGCGTGCGGGAGGATGGGCTTAGTCACCGATTTCTCAGATGGGCTGCCTCCTGGACTGTTTTTCTTGGGTTGGGCCTAAGAAATATTATGAAGCCTAGTAGTAAAAAAACATCCGCGAATTTGGAGGGCAGGCTCAAGCCTATCGAAGCCTACCTGATGAACTTGCCGCTGCCTGCAAGCGTGTGAACCACCATAGGACACGATCGTTTTTGTGTGGCAACCAACAGGGTTATTGGCTAGTGCGCGCGGAGCTAATCTATCTATTATATATAAAAAGTAGTTGACGGGTTAACGAGGAAACAGATAATTATTCTAGAAAATTCCACATTAATCAGAAAATATGGACCCTCAATCGAATAGATCATCTATTATTTTTAATTTCTAACCGTTTGATCTACGTACCATAATATGGTGGGTCCAAACCAAGCTGACATATATCTCATCTTAAAAAGGAACCAACTTGAACACGTTTCCTCATGCATGCACGTCCCAAAAAAAAACACTAACCAAAGCAATCGTGAAAAGAAAAAAACACTAGCCAAAGCAACTTGACCAGGTTAACACATGTATCACGAGGAAACAGATAATTATTCTAGAAACAGATAATTATTCTAGAAAATTCCACATTAATCAGAAAATATGGACCCTCAATCGAATAGATCATCTATTATTTTTAATTTCTAACCGTTTGATCTACGTACCATAATATGGTGGGTCCAAACCAAGCTGACATATATCTCATCTTAAAAAGAAACCAACTTGAACACGTTTCCTCATGCATGCACGTCCCAAAAAAAAACACTAACCAAAGCAATCGTGAAAAGAAAAAAACACTAGCCAAAGCAACTTGACCAGGTTAACACATGTATCTCATCTTAAAAAGGAACTAACTTGAACACGTTTCCTCGTGCATGCACGTCCAAGAAAAACACTAACCAAAGCAATCGTGGAAAAAAACAATAGCCAAAACAACTTGACCAGGTTAACACATGCACGTCACCCCACAAAAAAACATGCATATACGTCAAAGAGAAAAAAGAATTTGTCACCTGAAAAAGGCAACCAACTTGCACATTTACCGTCTCTTCCACATGTTTTGCAAACGTGGAAAAAAAATTTGACACTGCACGCAAAAGAAAATATACATCTCACCTTGAGGAAAAAAAGCCAACTTAACCATGATTTACCTCTTCCAAATATTCCCACATGCGGAATTTTTTGCACAGGGATCTTGCATGCCTGATCAACTCCCGTGTACGTAAAGCATCAGAAGATAAATTAAAAATCATAAATACCTTCCCTAAAAAAATCACATGTACCTCATGTGCGGACACTCTCCTGCTCGGCATGCTAACATTATCTTCCGTCCGTGATTGACCCCGCGTACATAAAGCATAAAGCATCAGAAGATAAATTAAAAACCACAAATACCTTCCCTAAAGAAATCACAAATATCTCATGTCGCAGACGCTTTCCTGCTCGACGTGCTAACATTTTGTTCTGTCCTATGAGGCATGACAAACAATAGCACTGGCATAGTGTATTATGTCTACGAGCTATGTACACGTTAGGAGCCAGCATCGTCTAAGTGTGCGTTTCGACTACCACTGATGCCCGCAACATAGCTAAGGCACGCGATGTACTCTAGAAAAAAGAGAAATATGCTACAAAATCCCATAAAAATTAGAGACAACCGAACATTTAATTTATAGACAAAAATACAAGAGCCGATAGATTATTTTTAAGTGGAAAAATTACCCACCAACTCCATTAGAAAAAAAGAAAATGTTCCTTTCACCTTTGCCAACAATAAACAGAACTAGCATGGGAACAACTATCGCAGGACTGTTTTCTCAGAAAAAAGAATTAGCATGGACCTTAGACTATATCATAGAGAAAACAGTAGCGTGAAAAAAATTAGCGTCCAACTTTGCATATACAATAGAAAAGAAAAGAAAAGTGCGACTCTCCGTAGAAACAGCGAGCGTGGACTCTTTCCTCAAAAGAAAAAAGAAGAAGAATGGAACTACATGGAAAAATAAAACATCGTGGTACTAGCACGTGCCGGTAAGAAATCTAGCGTACTAGGCTGGCAGATGTAGTCATGCATTCAACTAGCATGGGACTCTTACCTCAAAAAAAAAAAGAGGACTCCACGAATAGAACAAACACTACGGGAAACAGCTAATTTGCCGACAGGAAGCCTCTTTGCCGTCAGCTAATCGTCGGGGCAGACGGCAAAGATTATTTCACCGTCATGAACCTGACGGCAAAGAATGACTAACGGCAAATACATATTTTGCCGTCTGTAAAACAAACTGATGACGGCAAAGACATATTTTGCCGTCTGTAAAAAAAATGATGACGGCAAAGACATATTTTGCCGTCTGTAAAAAAAACTGATGACGGCAAAGACATATTTTGCCGTCTGTAAAAAAAACTGATGACGGCAAAGACATATTTTGCCGTCTATAAAAAAATTGATGACGGCAAAGACAACAAACAAGGTCTGAATGACTATCGATGTTTATTTTTTTTGAAAATGCAAACAAGGTCTAAACAAGACGAAATTTGGCATGCTATTGGGTTACTATTCCTAAAAGGCGTGTAAAATAGCTTGAAAGAATTTACTAAATTTTTACATAGTCATTTTATCAAAATAATACAGGTAAAGAAGCACAAATTTTCTTGACTTCCTATTGGCCCAACCCCTCCTCTCGCGGATCAATGACGTGGCAGGGAGCCACCCCCACCACGTGACCCATGTCCCCACTACACGCACGCATATCTCTCGTTCAGAAACAAAACAACTACTCCATCTCTCTCGTTCAGACTCCATCTCTCTCGTTCAGGAAAACCAACACAGCACACACACGCATCGGGCGAGGACGCACATGCCTCGCGGCTGACCCGACGCCCAGCCGCTGCTCCGGCCGGCACGCTCGCCTCCGGCGATCCCGCCGCCCAGCCGCTGCTCCAACCGGCGAGATCCGCCTCCCATCTCCGTCCTTCCCGTGTCCACTCACCTCCACCGGCGCACCGGCCCCGACCACGTCCTCCGTCGCGCACCGGCCCCAACCACGTCCCCCGCGGCCGGCCTCAGCGCCGCCGGCCCCTGGCGCCGCCGCGGCCCTCCTCACCGTCGCGGCCCTCCTCACCGCCGCCGGCCCTCCTCACCGCCGCGGCCCTCCTCACCGCCGCCGGCCCTCCTCACCGCCGCCGGCCCCTGGCGCCGCTGCGGCCCTCCTCACCGCCGCCGGCCCTCCTCACCGCCGCCGGCCCCTGGCGCCGCTGCGGCCCTCCTCACCGCCGCCGGCCCCTTCGTCTATGCCCCGCAGGCCTCCGACGTCCCCAACCCTGCAGGCCTCCGCCGTCCCCAACCCCGCTCCGGCAGGCCTCGGCTGGCCCCTGCCCCGTCCAGCGATCTGGATGCGCCGCAAGAAGCTCGACGCCGCCCAGCGATCTGGACCCGATTGCTTTTCTTATATATTTGTTGGGTCTTCTTTGTAAAAGATAAGGACCAGTGTGTTATATGCAGTTAGTCCTGGGTATGTTTGTAAAAGGGTCTGTTTGTAAAATGACGTGTACTTCATGTTTGATATTAATGCAACATTGGGTCCTTCACTGTTAAAAAAATGGTGTGAACTACTGTACCACCTCTGCACCTCGACTGGTGTTTTTTTTAATAAAATAAATTTCTTTGCCGTCATGGATGTATGAGGCAGACGGCAAATATAGAGTATGGCTGACGGCAAAATTGTTTTTCTTTGCCGTATGCTATTTATTTCGAATGACGGCAAAGATGGAGTTTTGCCGTCTGCCCTACTAAATGCTGACGGCAAAGAGTTCTTTGCGGACTTTGACTTTGCCGACAAGGTTTGCCGTCATGGGCTGACGGCAAAATCTTTGCCGTCTGTAATCCTGCTTTTGCCGTCTGTAGGAGCCTGACGGCAAAATGCCTGATTCCTGTAGTGAAATAGAGAGCATGGGACTAGGACGTGATGGTAAAAAAACTGATGTGATGGTAAAAAATACGAAGTACTGCGTGGGGCAGATACCATGATGTATATGCATGCATGTATTCTGCCAAGATATATGGACAGATGAAAATAAAATAAGCAGACATCATGTTCCTTTATTCCTCGGGCCCTATTGCCTATTAAGAGCTACTCCCTCTGTAAACTAATATAAGAGTGTTTAGATCACTAAGTACATGTTTCTTCCATCGAGTGGAACGACCGAACTAGAAGTACGCGTAAAAGGAATCAAACTGGAGCCTACCGTGAGAAGGGCAAAACCAATTAAGAGTTTCTGATTAATTAGCAAACAATGATGTGATACACAGTTCGGCCCCATGTGGGTTGAAAGGCAAGCTATATAGTGTCAGCAACAACCACAAGTTGAATCATCTGCTTGATCTATTCTGAACTCATCCAGGACACCCATCATTATATCTTCTCCTTGCATTCACATGCCTTCCTTTCATTTTTAGTCAAGAGGATACATGGGAAAATGTTGATATGGAATGCCTATTCGAAACACATGTTTATGCACCGACATTAACTTCCCATTCATAGACAAAATTAATTTAATGGTATTATCACAGTAAGAAAATCATGTATCATGGGAATACTATTGTTTGCTAGCACATGGTACCCAAAAAATGAGATGAAACAAGAATGAGCATGAGAAAAAAATATTGGTTCCAACTTGAGTAATGATGGACTTACCATCCCATAAAGTTGATTGGTTCCACAAATATATATTACGTGTAACCTCTTTGGCTTTCTTCAATTGCATATGGCGGTAAGCTATGATGGCTCATGCTATGGAGCAGGATTTAGAGACATATGAAAATAAAGTGAAGCATGGATGAATCATAGAGTAATCATTGGAAGATAAAGATTCCGGTATTGCTTCATGTATATATCACGGTGCGATGCCACCAATAAATAAGTCGGCTTTCGCTTGTGCCATGGTGACTTGATGTGACGAGTGAGGTTTTAAGATCTTATGGAACTGGATCCAGAGAGTTCATTTCCTTGATAATGAAAGAGAAGTGTGAGCATATATGTGTGTTTTTAGTTCTACACTGTACTCTATGTGCCTTATTAGTTGATTTGGAGCACTCAAATGAATCATAGTGAGAACAAGTATATAAATCTTAAACATTGGTTGTCGCCCCTTCATATTATTTCCAACTGACAGTAGTTTTCCGTTTCCTGTGTTTGCTTATCAAGACTATATTTGTTTTGTAAGTGAGTTATCCTTTACCGGTATCTTGATTGTTTGCTTCCATAGTACTAGATAATGGACATCTCATTGTGCTTGCACTCATAATATTACCAATCATGTACAAAAAAGCAGTCTACCAACATGTACAAACCTACATGACATTCGAATGCCCTTACATAAAAGGCTTGATAAAAGTTGAATCTGGCTTTGTTAGCAAAATACGTATTGCATACATAATGTTCTTGATGAGCAGGCAATTTTGATTTATCTGGCTTAGCTAACATTCACTATCTTTTTATTTGATTACTCATGAATACAAGATTCAAGTACTTAGGTATTACAATGTTTAGTTTTCATTTAGGGAAGTTCTCTCCTATCTATACTAATATATATTCATTGTCTGACAAGTTCAAATTTTCATATCTTCATTTACTTATGTTCCAACTCTCCATAAAAGTATGTCATGTTAGCTATTTTGGATTCTCAAATTGATAGAACTTGGCTGACATAATTGGCGAATATGACATGTACACACATCTACAAATAACATATTAGTATTAAATCTTACACAACATTAGCAAATTTACATATCCCTATATTTTTTATATAAAAATACTTATATAAAACAACAAGATAAAAGGCTACAAAATGACACAAATATAAATTACAAAAGAGGAAAAATTATGACAAGTTAGTATACCATGCATAACAAGCAGATACATGCATGCTTAATTCATAAATATATACTTATATACCGGTCAGAATACCAAAAATACCTACAACTAAACTATGTTTGCAAAAGGCTCATATATTTAAATATGATCACATTTGGTTCAAATTATTATTTAGAAAAATATAATTAAAATTTCTCTCAACTTTATAAAGTTCTAGCCAGCGCATCGAGCGGGCCACTCTCCTAGTTCAATTTAATTGGTAGAAGCACCACATACTCCCTCCGTCCCAAAATAAATGACTCAACTTTCTACTAACATTATAAAGAGTATATAATTTCAATCCAGATGTGAAGAGGTATAAGGTTCAGGTCGCTTTCGTGCACACGAACGTGCGTGGGAAAAGTGCGTCTGTTAATCCAGTGTACCCAGTTGTCAAAACGGCCGAATGGGTAGATCGAGCTAGTTAATTAGCCAGTGCACCAAATGGGCTAACGTGCGCACGCACAGCCGCAAACTAATTCATGTATTTTGACCAGACTAGGATATATCCCGAGCAGGGAGTGTGAAGCTTTGTTTCCTCTCTATGAATAACGGCGCGTTCACAAACACAAAGGTGTGGACCGTGCCTGCCAACATCTCAATGTACCATGGACTGAAATGTCTTATCTGAAAAATGAGAGGTATTTCTCATCCAGTCATCCATGCCTCGGTGGTGCAACCGTGCGTACATTCGCCTCTGTCCAGCATGGTGCTGGTGTGTAGCACGTTTAGCATCTCGAATGGGGGCTAGTTCGAGCTCGTGAGATAGTTGAGTGATCCATTCATCGCGTCTCGCCTTCGTTTAGTTTTGCAAAAAAAATAAAAAGAACAAAAAAAATCCGGATGTCTAGCGAGCAGCCTTTGCATGCAGCAGCATTTTTCTGAAATCTGAATTCATGATATAGTGGGTGACTACAAGGCATGGCAAATTGCATTGTTACTGGAATAGTCACTCTAATGAAGCTTCCAACTTCTTTGAACACTGTCACTGGCAAGCTTTAGGAAACCTGCAAAGCAAAAAAGAGCACGAGCAATGTGATTACTATACAATATAACATTTTAAACTATGTATAAGCACAATTTTTTTATTTGTATGCATGCTTCCCAAAGAAATACTACTGTCCGGAAATACTTGTCATCAAAATAAATAAAAGGGGATGTATTTAGATGTATTTTATTTCTAAATACATCATTTTTTGTCCATTTTGATGACAAGTATTTTCGGACGGAGGGAGTAGCCTTTTCAGATCCCCATAAAAATAGTTGCAAGCATAATAAGCACACACTAATATATGTTCTTATAGACAATCTTGTACTCACAAAGAAGAAGCTCTTCGGAGGCGCCACAATTTTGGCATGGTCGACATGGCCACTGCTAGCCTACTATCGCACTGGACAAACGTGATGCAAGAGGTCGCAGGTGGACCGAGGAGTATGACGTCGATGAAGTTGTCAAAGGGTGACTGCCGAACAGACACCATCTCATCTCCTACTTCACCACGATTAGGGGAAAGAGCATCTCCTCGGCAATGACAATGCTGCCCAGCTATGCAAGAAATAATCTAAGCTAATGGTTTGTGTGATGTTGCATAAGATTTTTTTTAAGAAGTAAATGATTAGTAACAGAGTTTTAAAATTTTGATTGTGGAAAGACACATGTTCAATCTGAATGGCCAACGCACATAAAATTCTTCTTGTTATTTTTTTTTTTTACTAATTTCAGTAATATTTTGAAGTTAGTTTCAATTTGACATGTAATCTAACAGAAACATAACCAGATGGGCCACTGAGTGTTACGCTTTCGCCATTCCAGCGCTACTCCATTGAAATGACGTTGTAGATATTCGAATTCTTTTCAGTCAAAACAATATACCCTAAAATAGTAATAATTAGAAAACTCTACTTGATCTTCCATACCGTTTGTGGACTCTTGAGACAGCAATGGAAAAGGTGAATACAATCATTGATGACTACCTACCAGAATTTACCACCTAGCTAGGACAAAACTTGGAGTATAAATCAGAGAACTCACAAATGCACTCCTCACAAGGAACACACAAGCTTCCACATGGTTTCGACAACTTGTCTTGTGATTTTGGGTGGTAATCCTAGTCTGTGTGAGAGTGCATGCATATGGCCGGTGCATATTAGAATTAGGAGGCATCGGGTGTGTAACAATTCCTTGCTTTTGCATACTCACTGTTATAATTAAGCTCATTAGATCATGATTTTGGCGAGCAAGTTGAGGACTCCTAGTCCCATATTGCCTCTAGGTAGGCAGCAACTCATGCAACCCCATGCCTCGTCACCCTTTATAAGGCTAGGCGAGGGGTAGTTTGAGGCTCATTACATCATCCATCTTAGTCTCGATTGGATAATTTTAACCTCCATTGTAACCCCCTCATATGCAACACATCAAGCCAATGAAAGCAGGAGTCACAATAAGGGACTAGACCTGGGTAAATCGTTTTGTGTCCAGTTACAACATTTTTTTTTTTTTGCTAGAACCTGATGAAAACATCTAGCTAATGGTTACCTCATAGCTGGAGAGTTAGCTTGCCCGTAGCATGCCCCACAATCTCTACTTCAAAGATTAGAGTATTATGTCATATGTTCCCTATTTATAATGTATATTAAAAAACTAAATTGCTCTATATTTCACCAAGTTTACAGAAAACAAATAATATCCACAGTTATATGTAAACAACAAATAATGTCTACATTGTAGTTTCTGATATTTATCAGTCAACATAACAAAGTTTAACTTTTGATACAAATTAATGCACCATATAAAAAGATTTGAATATATACATATGTTTTCTAAAAAAAATGGAATATGTGTCTATGTACCCTTGTATTGACATTTCTTTACAGACGAAGTATAACCTTTGCCCTGGGTTCATTATTTGCCCTGGGCTCAGCTTTCCTGAACCGGGGGCCATTCCGTCCTCTCTGTTAAGGGATAAGTTGTCAGTTTGAAAAAAAAAGGACTAAGTTGTCCAATAAAACACCCCAAATCACACAAACGGAGTCACGTGCAAGATGTGCTACTTGCTACTCCTAACAAGATGTGAGGACACGCCTAACAAGATAAGGTGATACCGTGTTGAAAAAAAGGTGATACCCAAAAACCATGGTATGTGTGACACTTGATCGTCCATGGTATCACGCGCAAATGGTCATGTGGGTATGGGTACATGGCAAGAAAAGCATTTGTTGCGGTGGCAGTGCACGTTTAATTCCTTCACAAGGCCTGAAGGCCATCTACCTTTCGTGCTGTGTCCTATGTGTTTTTTATTTTTTTGCATGGTACCCCACGTGCTTTTGTTAGGTTGCTTTGGTAGTGGAAAGTACTCCAGCTTGCATGCATATATGGCACATAATGTTTGGCATCAAAAAAGAGCGCCCGTGTAGAATTGCTCGTTTTGGCCGGCCGCAACGGTTTTGTAGACTAGACTCGTCACGACGTACTTTACACTTGTGTCACCTGCACGCATCCTGCTCGACTGGTTACCCTCCTTAATTTCTATCAGTAGTACGATTATTTTCCTGAAAAATCATGAACATAGTATTTAATTAACCAACTGAGTGCTTGACACTTGTTTTGCAAATGCATTATCGCCGACCTTCATCTGTGGACTTCCTTTTTTTTCCCCTTACCTAAACAAATACCATTTGAAATGTATTTTCATTCCGAAGTCAGCGGGCCATGCTTAAAAGTCTGCTGTAGCTGAAAAGAGAGAGAGAGACAGCAATGCTTAATCTCATACTTGAAGCATTTGTTGTAGTAAGCAATCCCCTCTACCAACACTAATACATTCCGTATAGATTGAAAAAAAAAAGATAGACGGCGTTCGTTGATTATTAATTAGTCTCTCCGTCCCATAATATAAAAGTGTTTTTTAAGGAAGTATGATGAAATGATGGGCGTTGGCATGGGCTTGGAATGATCGGCCATGTTGATAGAGCCAGCGACACTTCGACTTTCAACAGAATGAATTGCTTGGCAGTACTATATCACACCAGAATCACACAAGTAACAATGCTACAGCCCTAGCCGGTACAGATCCATTGACGATACATGGAGTAGAATGGCCCCAGATAGCACGCGTTCGTTCCTCTGACCCCGGGTCACGAAAGTCTCTCTCTCTCTGTGTTTAACGTTACATGACATTAGTATGGATTTGATGATTTTCTTTGAAGGACATATTGTGGAAGCAGACTTTTGAGGGATGATCGGTGACTGTTTGCGGATGAATCCACGGACGTATAGGGCCCCAGATTTGTCTAATCCAACTGTAGATGCCCTTACTCTGCTAGTATTCACTACCAGAATCGCCCCCTATGCCGACGGCCAGGGCCGTCGGCATAGCCCTGAGTCCCGTCGGGACAGACCTATGCCGACGGCCCTCGTCGGCATAGGGCCGTCGGCAACATATACGTCGGCATAGCCTGGTTGGCTATCGGCATAGAAAAGCCGTCGGCATATATGCTATGCCGACGGCGGCCGTACATCAATGCCGACGGCAACGGCCGTCGGCAAAGTCCGTGCCTAACGGCGCCCACAGCCGTCAAGTTCGCCCAGCGACGGGCCGCCACGTGGCATATGGCTATGCCGACGGCTTGCCGTCGGCATAGGGCTGCCACGTGGCGGCCTGGCGTTGCTCGTGGACCAGGGCTATGCCGACGGCAAGCCGTCGGCATAGTCTGCCACGTGGCCGCCCGGTGTTGCTCGCGGACCAGGGCTATGCCGACGGTCGTCGTCGGCATAGGCATGCCACGCAGGGGCGGAGCTAGGCTAATGCAAGGGTATGCAATGCATACCCAAACTTTTTTGCCAAAAAGAATTAGAATATAAGCTCCAATATGCCTTTATATCACATATGGCAATCTTTTTGTACGTACAGAGGAGAGAAATGAAGAAGGGAACGATTCCAGCGTCACTTGGGCCAATATTGGGCTCCTACGTTGCTAGTTAGCACTACTGGGCCTTATCGTTGAGGCTCAATGATGCGGTCGGCCGATTGACGAAGCCTAGGGGACAGCTCGACCCTGAACGTGTCGCCTCGATCCTTCGATTCAATCGCCGCTGCACTGCGCTGCGCCTCCTCCGCCGCCTCAGACGCACATCGCCGCGCCGCATGCCCGCATCCGCCATCGGCAGCGTCGCCGATCTGCCATCTTGGATCTAGCAGAGCGATCTCCTCGCGCCTCTTCCCTGCTTCGCCTCCAATTGAGAAACGGCGGCCGCAGCGGCATCACAGGCGCACACACAGCATGCACCGATTCATGTGATTTTTCTTTTCGAGTCAGTGAGTGTTAAAACTTGATTTCTCCTATGTTTTAGTTAAGAAGAGATGATTATTTTCACTCCCTAATTTTGTTTTGATTGACCTATTGTAGCATCCATTCAATTTTCAGTGTGCTTTGCATTGGCTTGCTAGAAAACTTGTGAAGCAGTACAGAGAAAACAAGGTGAATCTCATGCATATAAATTTCTGAATTATGAATATTTGTATTTGTGAGACTGCCCACCATGCAAGTATGCCACCATCACTATCTAACATATTTTTTTAATTATTATTATGAACTTTTCTATTTCTTACAGTGTCGTGAAGCAAATTTTTTAACACGCATACCCATGTCGAAAATCCTGGCTCCGCCACTGATGCCACGTGGCTGCCTGCCGTTGGTCGTGGACCAGGCCTATGCCGACGGCCCGGCCGTCGGCATATATTGAATTATAAGCCGACGGCGACGTCGTCGGCTTACTCATTCATACGCAGCTCCCAGTAGCTGACGCGTGGCAGGTATGCCGACGGCCCGGCCGTCGGCTTAGTACAAATTGTGTGCCGACGGTCAGGCCGTCGGCATAGCTGCCACGTGTCAGCTACTGGGAGCTCACAGCATCCCTATGCCGACGGCCTTGCCGTCGGCATAGTTTTCTTCTGCTTTTTTTTTCTGTTTTGTTTCAAATGAATTCAATTCAAACAACAGCACATATATATGATAGAATAGACATATATAACAGAATAAACATATAAACAATAGCACATATCATCCGGCACCATCACAACAATATATGCATAATTAAGCATCATCACACACAAATCTCTAAAAGATCATCATCACACACAAATCTCTAAAAGATCATCAACACAACCAACACTGCCGATAGTGATCACATAAGCATATAGATAAGCACGCAAGTCATCTAGGACTATCATCGAGCACCACGGAGGTCGTCACCGCCAAGACCGCCGAAGCCCAAGTCGTCACTGCTAGCAGCAGAGCCACCACCAAGACCGCCGAAGCCTCCACCTCCACCTCCGCCTCCGCCTCCGTGGATCGGAGTGGTCGGGCTCCGTGTCTCCGGAGTGCTGCGAAGACCACCGCCAACGGTAGATCCACCTGTTCCCTGGATGTTGAAAAGACATATTAACGGGATATATGACTATGTTGAAAGGCATGACATGCTTTGGATGAATAGATTGGGGATGAACTAACCGGCGAGGGGCCAGCGGTCTGTGCCACAAACTCCTCAAAGGTCAGCAGCACTGGTTGCGCT
>LR738714.1:744319187-744332265 GCA_902687465.1 Secale cereale
TAGCGGTACTACTGCTTGCGAGCGGTACTAAAAAATTACATCCGTGCCTACCACCGCTGGACTTGTGACGAGTTTTTGGTCCCGAGCGGAAGTAGCCACGGAAGTAGCCGCGGTAGTACTGCTCCAAGCGGTAGTACCGCTCCCGAAAGCGGTAGTACCGCTTCCGAAAGCGGTAGTAAAAAATTACTTCCGCTCCTACGCGCGGTAGTACCGCTGCAGCCTTTTCAGTACACCAAAACGACAATAACTTTTGCATACGGACTCCGAATTCGATGAAACCAAGTTTGTTGGAAAGCTAGCGACAAAGGCTAACACAATCTTGATAAAAATATCAATAAGAAGCAAGTTAGAAAAGTCCCAAAAGAAAATGGTGAGAACCCTTTGTCGGATAAGACCGGTAAAACCCCCAACACCGAAAACATCATAGAAGACACATGTGAACTCCGTTTTCGATGAACTCAAGCTTATCATCAAGATGACCATAAGCTCTAAGACTACAAAGAGAACCAAACAAGAACCAAGAAACATGATGCAAGGATGCAATGGTTTGAGCTCTCTACTAACGATACGATCAAGCTACCAACTTGAGAGCCCCCCTTGATAGTACGGCAACGATCCTATAACCCGGTCTCCCAACTACCACCACGAGACCGATAAAATAGAAAACCTATCAAGGGCAATCCTTTGCTTTGCACAAACTCCACTTGAGCTAGATGTAGACGATCTTGACTTCCTCAAGTTGGACCATCTTTCTTGATTGCGTTGTCTCGGTGAAGACTAGTAGATTGCTCCCCCATACTCCTCTATGGGTGAGCCACTCTTCGGCATATCTTCACAAGTCCATTGTCACGACAATGGACGGCAAGATTCAAGCACTTGATTTCTTTGTGATGCTCCACTTGAACTTGCACACCGCAACCTAACCCCACAAAGAACTCTCACGAAGAACATGGGTTAGTACACAAAGCGTGATTGACAATGCTTACCATACCATGGGATTGCTTGATCCCTCTCGGTACATCTTCTACACTTTGTGTGTTGATCAACTTGATTCACTCCTTCACTTAGTCTTTATCAACCTTGAATCTTTCCAACTCTCTTCATTTGGATGATGTCTTGAAGGTAAACATGAATGATAACACACTCTTCTTCTTCAAGACATGCTTGCAATAAGCTCAACACTCACAAGACCAATCTTTGGATAATTCCTTAATAGCACCTTGGTCATCACAAACTCTCCTTGAAACCAACAAATGAACTCCAAGAAAAGCCTATGGACAAACCCTTCAAATATAACTCAAGGCAACCATTAGTCCATAGAGATTGTCATCAATTACCAAAACCAAACATGGGGGCACCGCATGTTCTTTCAATCTCCCCCATTTTGGTAATTGATGACAATCACTTTCAAGAGAGTTTATATAAGGAATTATGCATCACAATACCATGCAACAATAATGTATGTGCATGAGATGCAAAAGCTTAGGAACAAAACCAAAGCAAGAAGAGCGAAGAGACTACTCTCTAAACTTCCTCACAAAACTCAACTCTCTGAAACTTCTCCCCCATTGGCATCGATTGCCAAAATGGGCGAAAAGCTTAGAGGTTCAATATAAATTGTGTTCCTCCATAAATTATGTATTCCTCAAAATGGAGAGTGGAAGGCAATACATATATCCAACTGTAAATACTTGGAGGAAGACAAACTATATTGAGGCCCAAAGATTGCAAAAGAATGATATGCCACAAAGGCATAACAAAGGGAGAAAAACACGCAATCAAGCAATCAAAGGATACCAATTGAATCAAGTTATCAAAAGATACCAATTGACCCAACTAGACCAATGATCCTACATGCCAAATGAATAAAAGATATTATGATAGGAGCAAAGGAGTGTTCTATAGAAACTAGGGAAGCTCCCCATGATTTGTGCACAATTTAGTTTTGTATTTGGATACAACGAGCACAAAGTAGGATCGTCGCTCCCCCAAGATCAATAGAACCTCACGACATAGCAACGGAGTGTTCTAAAGACATTAGTGAAGCTCCCCATAATTTATGCACTCCTTAGAATATTTTCATTAGGATACCAAGTGCACAAAATAGGATCATCACTCCCCCAAGATCAATAGACACTCACACCAAGTGCAAGTGAGCATGAAGGAAACAAAGCCTAGCACTTGCAACAAAAAACTGGTTGAGCAATATATAAAAGAGTCAACTTAAGAGTAGGCTCAACCAAAATGATGTGTGTGAGTCATGGCAAAGCACTTGAGAAGATTAATGTATGGATGAACATTAAGCATCAGTATACTCTTGAATGAATGAGATACACAGTGCAAGGCCTATCATTCCCACACAAAACAGCAAATGGGTTCACAAGCTCACTAATAATCATATAAATAACCTATGCTTGTGACAACCTGTGGTGAAGATATAAAAATGATAGCTTTGTCATGAGGAGGGATACCAGTAGAAATGGCAAAGCCTCATCAAGACAAGCAAGAGAGAATGATCTTCACCACAAAAGAGTGCATCTAGATGAAACGATATAAGATACGCACTCGGGACACACACCTTCACGGAGCCACCAAAGAAATAAAACAGGAACAAAAAGGTGGACGTGAAAGAAGGGGATATCAAATAGATATGCAACTTCTCAAAAGTGTATAAGATTCTAGGTAGATGAAGATCATGATGATATCAATCCACAAAGAAGGATGTACACACAAAATTGTTGCAAAAAGGAATGAATAAGATATCCCCAAGGAAGTCATAAATATACCAATAAGATATTTGCTTGAAGGCATAGCACATGGCTAGATATGTTCTTATTGTATATAAATGAGTTCCAACCACACGAGCATCAAAGACATCACAACGAGCAACAAGAGATCATTGTTGGGATGCTTTGAGAAAGGAAACAAGTATCATTAGAAGGAATGACTAACATGCCATGATACAACCTACACAAGGTTGGTGCAAGAAATGTGTGCATGAAGTAGATGGTGATACTTGTTACCGAGATACCATTGGAAGGATGTAGTAGATACCAATTGAAGGTAGATAGTATTTCATTGGTCATCCTAGCTTGACTCCAATAAGCACATGGTGACACCACCTTCCTTTTGAATGAGCCGAGCATCCAATGCATCTCCAATTGTTCCATAGAAAGATAATCCGAATGACTTGGCTTGAGACAATATGAATGATGAAGGCCCCTCAAATCTTCATAATGTAGCCAAGTCTCCAAAGCCCTCCAACAACACCTATTGATCAAGTTTAAGCTAGTTGGTCCCCAACCAAGTTGGGTCCTAAGAGGTTAGTCACAATAGGCTTGGCTACCCAAATGGTTCTTTTCTTGACACCACTTTGAGTGCCAAGAAACTTGGCAAACACATTGCCAACCTTATCCTTCCCAAGAGAATAGACATCATCAATAATAATTGGGTTGGATAAGTTACCACTAGTGCATGAAGAAGCAAGGTGACCCTTCTCACGGCATAGGTAGCAACATCTACTCTTCACTTTCTTCTCATTTGATTTCTCAAGATGAGAAGCATTACCATGAGTCTTCTTGGGAAGCGGCCTTTCTCCAACTTGCGGTTGAGCACGAGAATGAACTTGTGGCCTCTTCCCTTGTTGCTTGTCACTAATGTCTTTCTTCTTCAATGGGCAAGATCTAACATGATGCCCTTCAATTTTGCACTTGAAGCAAATAATCTTGGCCGAATTCTTGAGTTGTTCTTGGCCCTTATTCTTGTTAATGATCTTGGACATTTTCTTCTTGTTGGAGTTGAATCCAAGTCCACCTTTGTCATTGGGGGATTTTTGCACACTCAAGATATTGTTGAGTGTGGACTTCCCTTCATGACACTTTTCCAAGTCTTTCTTCAAAGAAGTGACTTGGGCCTTGAGCTCTTTGATTTCCTCTACATGGTTAGTATCAACAAAAGTACTATAGGAAATATAATCTTCATTGTTAGAGCAACAAGGCAAGGAGAGCAATTCATCACAAGATGTACTAACATTGCGAGTAGATGAATTACGAGGACTAGCACATGGCAAGATAGCATTTTGACTTGAAGTAGTGCTAGTATCCACATGAGGCTCACTAGATGTTACCTTGATGATCATAGCCTCATGAGCTATCTTTAGCACATTATGGGATACTAGAAGATCATCATGAGAGCTTGTGAGCTTTACATGACTTTCTTCCAATCTCCCATAATTGCTAGATAGCAACTCAAGTTGAGCCCTTAGCTCAACATTCTCCTTCAAAATAGATGCTTCACTAGAAATAGAGTTAGTAGCACAAGCATTATCAATAATAGCAAGAGGAGAAAGCAACTTGGCAAGCTCTTTAGAATATGAAGCTTCAAGTTGAGCATGAGACTCGGTGAGTTTGATGAGCTCACTCTTAATGACCCTTGAGCCATTTTTGAGGTGATCAAAATCCTCAAGGAGTTTAGCATGTGCAACTTCAAGCTTCTCATTTTTAGTTTCAAAATCATTAGCCACCTCGAGAGCTCTATCACGGGATTCCTTTATTCTAGATAGTTCTAGAGCAAAAGTCTCCTCAAGAGATTCCTTGGTGGTTTGTTCAAGTTCAAGAGCTTGCGAGAGGTCGACGATCTCATTAGCGTAATCACGCTCATGACCTTCCATTTTCTCAATGGTGACCTCATGCTCCTCTAGATGAGATTCCAACTCCTCTATATATTTCTTGCCCTCAATGGCAATAGACATGATTTCCATGAAGTTGGAACGAGCAATTTTATTCTTATGAAGAGCTTTAAAAATCATTTCCCCCTTAATTTTTAAGGAGGCAACATTATCATTTTCTTCATCATTTTCTACATCATCATCATTGTTATCATCACTATCATGAAAAGATATATTGGGGTTCAAAGTAGGAGATACCTTTGAAGCCTTAGCCATAAGGCAAAATGTAGTAGATGATGATGTAGGATCCCTTGAAGCACCATTCAAGACTACATCTTGTTCCATGGGGTGTTGGGTTTCCTCTACATTGTTAGCACAACAATTCGAGGGAATAGATGCATTTTTATCATGGCAACAAGACATAGCAAGCATATCATCATGAGTTTTAGTCAAGCAATTTCTACAAGATATGCAAGGACTATCAACACAAGCATGTGAAACATGTAGGGTGCTCGAAGTGTTAAAGTCCAAAGAAGATGCATTGCAATAAGATAGTGATGAAGGATCATCCACAATAAGCATACTATCATCATTGCGATGACCAACACTACTCACCATATCATTACCTTGTGGCAAACCACATGTAGGTGAAGTAGAAGAAGTTGAGAACACAACACGGCCGGAGGTGGAGGGAGAACAATCATTCCTACAGTTCTTGGACACACCATATTTATCTTGAAGCTTTGTCCACAACTCATGAGCATCCCGGAACGGCATGAGTTGAAATATAACTACATTGCTCAAAGCATCAAAAAGCACATTAGAAGCTTGAGCATTGAGATAAGAGTTTTTCTCATCCTCTAAAGATAATCTTTGTGGATCCTTTGGAGGAGAAAAACCCATATCTACAATTCGCTCTAAATTTGGGTCCATGACCCTAAAGAGATTAAGCATGCGAATTACCCAAACATCAAAATTTGTGCCATTGAAACTAAGAGTGTCAGAGAATCCTAAACCCCTAGTCGACATCCTTACTCTCTAGGCGGTTAAGCCCTATAAAGAGAGACGAGGCTCTGATACCAATTGAAAGATCGTGGTTGTCGCCTAGAGGGGGGGTGAATAGGCGCTTTAAAATAATTACGGTTTAGACTTGAACAAATGCGGAATAAACCTAGCGGTTAATTTGTCAAGCACAAAACCTACAACAACTAGGCTCACCTATGTGCACCAACAACTTATGCTAAGCAATATAAACAACTAGGTGATAGCAAGATATATGACAAGAAACAATATATCTATCACAAAGTATAGTGCATAAGTAAAGGGCTCGGGTAAGAGATAACCGAGGCACGCGGAGACGACGATGTATCCCGAAGTTCACACCCTTGCAGATGCTAATCTCCGTTTGGAGCGGTGTGGAGGCACAATGCTCCCCAAGAAGCCACTAGGGCCACCGTAATCTCCTCACGCCCTCGCACAATGCAAGATGCCGTGATTCCACTAAGGGACCCTTGAGGGCGGTCACCGAACCCGTACAAATGGCAACCCTTGGGGGCGGTCACCGAACCCGTACACTTTGGCAACCCTTGGGGGCGGTCACCGGAACCCGTCAAATTGCTCGGGGCGATCTCCACAACCTAATTGGAGACCCCGATGCTTGCCCGGAGCTTTACACCACAATGATTGAGCTCCGAACACCAAGGTTGGGGCTATCTCCCCAACGACACCACGAAGCTTCACCACAATGGAATATGGCTCCGAGGTGACCACAACCGTCTAGGGTGCCCAAGCACCCAAGAGGAACAAGCTCAAGGGTACCAAGCACCCAAGAGTAATAAGCTTCTCAACTTCACTTCCACGTATCACTGTGGAGAACTCAAACCGATGCACCAAATGCAATGGCAAGGGCACACGGAGTGCCCAAGTCCTTCTCTCCCAAATCCCACCGAAGCAACTAATGCTCGGGAGGGAAATGAGAGGAAGAACAAGAAGGAGAACACCAAGAACTCCAAGATCAAGATCCAAGGGGTTCCCCTCACCTAGAGGAGAAAGTGATTGGTGGAAATGTGGATCTAGATCTCCTCTCTCTTTTCCCCCAAAAACTAGCAAGAATCCATGGAGGGATTGAGAGATAGCAAGCTCGAAGAAGGTCAACAATGGGGGAAGAACACGAGCTCAAAGGATAAGGTTCATTGGGGAAGAAGACCCCCTTTTATAGGTGGGGGAAAATCCAACCGTTTATGCTCACAGCCCGCACAGAGCGGTACTACCGCTCCAGGAGCGGTACTACCGCTAGGGCAGTAGAACCCCTTTGAAAAACAACAGCGAGGAGGCAAAAAGGCCAGAAAAACCGTCGGAGCGGTAGTACCGCTTGACCTCACGGTACTACCGCTAGGGGTAGCAGTAGTACTGCTAAGGGTAGCGGTACTACTGCTTGCGAGCGGTACTAAAAAATTACATCCGTGCCTACCACCGCTGGACTTGTGATGAGTTTTTGGTCCCGAGCGGAAGTAGCCACGGAAGTAGCCGCGGTAGTACTGCTCCAAGCGGTAGTACCGCTCCCGAAAGCGGTAGTACCGCTTCCGAAAGCGGTAGTAAAAAATTACTTCCGCTCCTACGCGCGGTAGTACCGCTGCAGCCTTTTCAGTACACCAAAACGACAATAACTTTTGCATACGGACTCCGAATTCGATGAAACCAAGTTTGTTGGAAAGCTAGCGACAAAGGCTAACACAATCTTGATAAAAATATCAATAAGAAGCAAGTTAGAAAAGTCCCAAAAGAAAATGGTGAGAACCCTTTGTCGGATAAGACCGGTAAAACCCCCAACACCGAAAACATCATAGAAGACACATGTGAACTCCGTTTTCGATGAACTCAAGCTTGTCATCAAGATGACCATAAGCTCTAAGACTACAAAGAGAACCAAACAAGAACCAAGAAACATGATGCAAGGATGCAATGGTTTGAGCTCTCTACTAACGATACGATCAAGCTACCAACTTGAGAGCCCCCCTTGATAGTACGGCAACGATCCTATAACCCGGTCTCCCAACTACCACCACGAGACCGGTAAAATAGAAAACCTATCAAGGGCAATCCTTTGCTTTGCACAAACTCCACTTGAGCTAGATGTAGACGATCTTGACTTCCTCAAGTTGGACCATCTTTCTTGATTGCGTTGTCTCGGTGAAGACTAGTAGATTGCTCCCCCATACTCCTCTATGGGTGAGCCACTCTTCGGCATATCTTCACAAGTCCATTGTCACGACAATGGACGGCAAGATTCAAGCACTTGATTTCTTTGTGATGCTCCACTTGAACTTGCACACCGCAACCTAACCCCACAAAGAACTCTCACGAAGAACATGGGTTAGTACACAAAGCGTGATTGACAATGCTTACCATACCATGGGATTGCTTGATCCCTCTCGGTACATCTTCTACACTTTGTGTGTTGATCAACTTGATTCACTCCTTCACTTAGTCTTGATCAACCTTGAATCTTTCCAACTCTCTTCATTTGGATGATGTCTTGAAGGTAAACATGAATGATAACACACTCTTCTTCTTCAAGACATGCTTGCAATAAGCTCAACACTCACAAGACCAATCTTTGGATAATTCCTTAATAGCACCTTGGTCATCACAAACTCTCCTTGAAACCAACAAATGAACTCCAAGAAAAGCCTATGGACAAACCCTTCAAATATAACTCAAGGCAACCATTAGTCCATAGAGATTGTCATCAATTACCAAAACCAAACATGGGGGCACCGCATGTTCTTTCACCATCATCATCATCATCATCATCAGGTTGCTCTTGATAGAACACTCCCTCGTATGTCATGGGGTTAATGTTGTAGTAATCGTCTTCATTCGGGTCTGGCAGCTTACCATGTGGCGAAACCTTGAACACAACTTCCCAACCCTTTAGATACGCTTTCTGGCATGGGTAAGGCAGATAATATACTTGTGTAGCTTGGGTAGCCGCAATGAAGAGATCGGCTCCGGCATAGACGGTTGATGGTTTAACTTCTACCAAACCAATGGAAGGCGTATGTTTTACCCCCTCCCGCGGATCGAACCATCGACATTTGAACACAGGAAGACTTAGGGTCTCACGCCCCTGGTGGAATTTAACCTCGTATATATTTTGTACCCTTCCGTAGTAGTCTACTGAATTTTGACCGGGGGTGTACACTCCGGTATTTATAGTTTTGGGATCGGGGCGGCTGTTTTGGTGCTCCTCTGTATGGAAGCGATACCCATTCACATCATACTTTTTACATGTCATGACGGCAGGGTCAAAACCCATGGAAACCCATCTCAATTCTTCATCCATAGATATGTTCGGATCTTTTCCCTACAAGTATAATGGAAATTGTTGCGTGCATTAGTTTGGTTAACTAATAAATGTTGAAGTAGGTATTTAATAGGGGAGTGTGGAAAATTACTTTCTCCATGAACCAAGCAACAAAATTTTTACGTCCAGGGTTTCCATGACGGAGAAGAGTAAGTGCCTCTGCCTCAGTAGGAGGATTCACTCCCGTCCATTCCACTTGAACGAAATCACTAAAAATAAGAAAAGCGGTGTTAGACCGGGACTAAGTGAACATGGAACATGATGATGTGGAAGACATAAAGGAATGGTGTAGTGGTATTACCTCATCCACACTTCCTCAACTTCCTTGATGTTGTGCAAGATATAGAACATGAGGTCCTCCCACTCTTGTCGTGGCATGTTATATGATTTCGAGGCCCCAGCCCTCCCACCTTGCGTGTTGAATAGATCGAGCCTGGGTTGATACTTGGGCTCTTCTATATTGTATCGAGGCACCTTGTTATGCAGATGGGGAACATGGTCTGGATAGTATGATGTCCTGAGGTCTGACACCTCCTCTAGGATAACCGCCTCAGCTATGGAAGCTTCAATCTTAGCTTTGTTTCCACATTTCCGTCGGAGATGCTTGTTCTGCCTCTCAGGGCCGTACTGCCAGCGATTCTGCACAGGCCCCCCCAACAATACCTCGTTCGCGAGGTGCAGAATGAGATGTGTCATCGGAGTAAAGAAGCCTGGCGGAAAGATTTTCTCTAGCTTGACTATCAACTCCGGTGCCTTCTTATGCAATTTTTCAATCACCTCTTTACTTACTTCTTTAGCACAGAGTGTGCGGAAGAAATGGCTAAGCTCGGCAAGCACTCGCCAGACATGCTCGGGGACATAGCCTCGAACCATCACCGGCATTATCCGCTCAATCCATACATGGTAGTCATGACTCTTCAGGCCGGTCACTTTGCCCGTTGAAAGATTGACTCCCTTACTTATATTCGATGCATAACCATCGGGGAACTTCAAAATTTGTTTCAGCCAGATAAGTACTTCTTTTTTTCCCGGCGGTTTAAGGACAAAGTCAGCATCTGGCTTGAACCAGTTTTTTCGACCGCCTGTGGGAGGCTTCATATTAAGCCGTGGTCTATCACAAATTCTCTGTTGATCGGCTCTAGCTTTAACGTTATCCTTCGTCTTATCAGTAATGTTGAGGATCGTTGTGAAAAGGGACTCTGCCACATTCTTTTCGGTGTGCATCACATCAATATTGTAAGGAAGTTTGAGGTCCTTGAAATAGGGAAGCTGCGAGAACGGGGTAATGTGAGTCCAGTTGTGCGTCTCACCATATCCCTCGAAGCCTTTGCCTTTGCCTTTGCCTTTGCCTTTGCCTTTAGGCTTGAGAGCTTTTAGCTGAGCAAGAACATCTGTCCCCGAAAATGTTGGAATCTCGGTTACTTCATGAACAACCTGGCCTTTCGTGAAGTTCTTCTTGTCTTCCCTGTCTGGATGGTCTGGAGGGAGGAACTGTCGATGCAGGTCAAAGGCTACATACTTGCCACCCTTACTCAGCCAAATCATTCGCAGAGCCTGCATGCACACTGGGCATGGCATCTTACCACTTGTACACCATCCGCAGAATAGAGCATAGCCGGGAAAGTCATGCATGCAATAGTGCAACCAAACTTTCATCAAGAAATTTCTCTGCAGATCTCGGTCGTATGTCAACCTCGGAAAGTACCAAGAATGGTGCAAAGCATCCACAAGCGGCTGCATAAACACACCCAATTGCTTCCCCGGATAGTCAGGCCCCGGAATGATGAGCGACAAGAACATGGTCTTCCGTTGCATTAGGGCACCGGGAGGAAGATTGAGCGGAATTACAAACACAGGCCAGCAGCTGTATGGATTGGACGACATACCATATGGATTCAACCCATCACCTGATATGGCTATTCTGACATTCCCAGCCTCGGCTGCTTCCTCGGGGTATTCTTCATCGAATGACTTCCATGCTTCCCCTCCCGATGGATGTACGATTTTATTTGGATTGTACCTTATACCTTCCTTGTGCCACTTCATCATTTTGGCAGACTCCTTCGTGATGAAAAGGCGCTGCAGTCTTTTTATAAAATCAAGATACCGAAGAACCTTAACGGGGATGGTTAGCTGCTTTTTCTCACCATCCTCACCGACCACCTCAATGTACCGAGACGAACCGCACTTACTACAGTACTTGTCATCCGCATACTCGTGCCTAAACAAAAGGCAATTCTTCGGGCAAACATCTATTTTCTCATAATCCATAGAGAGTGCCTTCATGATTTTCTTTGTATCGTACATGCTTTTCGGTAGTTCATGACCCTCAGGGAGGCTGTTAGCCCATACTCCCAGGAATGCTTCGAAGCATTTCTGGCTACAGCCGTACTCAGCCTTGACTGCAATCAGTTGCGAGATGGCATCCAGCTGAGATATTTTCGCACCCGCATAAAGAGGTTTCTTCGACGAGGCCAAGACCTCCAAGAAGGCCTTTGCAGTTGCCTCCGGCTCCTCCGGTTCATTCTCTGAAGGTGTCGCATTTGCCGTTTCTGCAACAATGACATCATCTAGCATGTCCCTGACCCCGTCGTCCTCGTATCCATCGATGCGTTGTCGCATCACCTCCTCTCTACCACGGTCCTGCTCGGCTATGTTTATCGGCGGCATGTCAAAGTTTGGCATATATCCGTAAGTGCGAAGGTGCTCACTCATGTCCGTCTGATTTCTACGGTGACGTCTGGCACATCTCGCACAGGGGCATGGAGGGATAATTCTCATTGGACGACGGAATATCTCCTTCAAATATACATCGGTTTTCGTGATCCACTATGATGTTACTCGATTCCGACGGATAAAACCACTGTACATCCACTGATTATCTGCCATCCTCTGCATTTTTGCAACCCACACAACATAATTAAGGGTTCACTTAAATTAATCACATCAAATTTTCAGTTTCTACCACGTTTAATCCACCTACATCCCTAATAGGTAAAGATGGGTCCTAATCCCACCCGAGGATGTGTAGATTGAGTACGTTCTCCATTCTACCCCGTTCCGAGACAAAATTTCGGCAGCACCTCCCCGCTGTTCTCCAGAAACACGTCTCGGCAAATAGCCGAGAGAATGTGCTCCGGAGAACAATGTGGAGGCACCGTCGAAATCCTGTCTCGGAACGGGGTAGAACATGGAGAACATACCCAATCTACACATCCTCGGGCTGTCCATGGAAAACGCTGGACAATCCGAAAGAGCTGCGGTGATAAATATGCAATTGAATGCATATTTATCGATGCAACCCTTTCGGACGGGAGACGCCTAGGTTACGTCACTTGACTCGAGAATGAAATCTAAAATTTGGAGGAGATGGACTTGTAGCTCACCCTCGGCTGTAGAGGAAGTAGTCGAACAACAGAGGGATGCTCAGGGGGGCCAACGCGTCAGACGAGGGTCACTCCAATGAAATGCGAAACCACAAAGCCTGCAAATTGCATCGCGACAAAAATTAGAACATCACAACTCATAGAACATATTTAAAACATTTAAACATGCATTCATTTATTTTTGCATCATGTAGGCAAAAAAACTAACAACATTAACAATATCTACCTATCTAACTATCTACCTATCTATATATCATCTCATCTAACCAAATTTTTTTACTATCTACCTATCTAACTATCTAACTAACTATCTAACTATCTAACTATCTAACCTAACTATCTAACTATCTAACATATCTAACTATCTAACTATCGAACTATCTACATATCTAACTATCTAACTATCTAACTATCTAAATACCTAACTATCTAACTAACTATCTAACCTAACTATCTAACTATCTAACTAACTATCTAACCTAACTATCTAACTAACTAACTAACTAACTACCTAAATACTTATCTAACTATCTATATCTAACTAGCTACAAAATTACTAAAAAAAACAGTACAAACTTAAAAAAAAATCACCTTCGAGGCCGGGGCCGGCCGGAGTTGGGGCGGGGAGGCGCGGGGCGGCCGGAGTTGGGCGGGGCGGCC
>LR738714.1:744333916-744389718 GCA_902687465.1 Secale cereale
TGTGTTAGGTCAGCCCATAGGAACAGCCTGGAGAAACATCCGGGACAGATCCACAGCAAGATCCCCTCCGTGTAGACCCCACGCGTCCGTTTCCCCCCTCCAGGTGCCGGCGACGGCGCCGTACGTGAGGGGGGGCACACACCGGACACGCGTCCCGCCTCTTCGGACATGCCACCACACCACCACGCATGTATGAGGGCCCGGTGCGACGCTCCGGTGGCATTGCTACCCCCCCCAGTGCCCCCGTCCCGCCTAACCCTGTAGCGTTGGACCACGGGATCTAGCCCTTTGACTTTGCGCGGACGGGCTTTGACCAGTGGACCTCCCCGCCCGGTTGTGTTAGGTCAGCCCATAGGAACAGCCTGGAGAAACATCCGGGACAGATCCACAGCAAGATCCCCTCCGTGTAGACCCCACGCATCCGTTTCCCCCCTCCAGGTGCCGGCGGCGGCGCCGTCCGTGAGGGGGGGCACACACCGGAGCCCCAAGACGGGCCTCTACGCATGCATGAACACTTTCAAATATGCATCGGGACCGTTTCGACTGTGTCGACCGTTTCCGATAATGTGCATCTTTTCGAGAAAATAATCAACAGTATGTAATATACTACTCTAGATTGAAAGGATATTACTGGGTGTCTTCAAACAAGTTTCAATCCAGAAATATGAAGAGAATAGGTGCTCAGACGATCAAACTAGTGTGTTGGGAATACGATAAGTCTATATATAAATGCAACGCAGGCTTAAATGCCAGCTCCCTTCACAACTTTTCGCCTGTGTGTGCCCTTTCAGTCCCCCAGACGCTCTCTCCTCTCCATAAGTAAGACCACCGGACACGCGTCCCGCCTCTTCGGACATGCCACCACACCACCACGCATGTATGAGGGCCCGGTGCGACGCTCCGGTGGCATTGCTACCCCCCAATGCCCCCGTCCCGCCTAACCCTGTAGCGTTGGACCACGGGATCTAGCCCTTTGACTTTGCGCGGACGGGCTTTGACCAGTGGACCTCCCCACCCGGTTGTGTTAGGTCAGCCCATAGGAACAGCCTGGAGAAACATCCGGGACAGATCCACAGCAAGATCCCCTCCGTGTAGACCCCACGCGTCCGTTTCCCCCCTCCAGGTGCCGGCGGCGGCGCCGTCCGTGAGGGGGGGCACACACCGGACGTTCGTTACCGGGGGGGGGGGGGCGGCAATCGATATACATCGGGAATTTTTTTAGATAAGGCATAATTATCTTATGCAAAACAAAAACTAAAATAAAGTAAAAACAACAAAGCAAAGTAAAAACAACAAAGCAAACTAAAAATAAAAATAAAGTAAAGTACACCTATGCCGACGGCTAGGCCGTCGGCATACCATTACACCCCACGCAGGTTGTGCCGCGGATCGATGTCGTGGCGTGGCGCAGGGATCGATGACGTGGCGAGTGAGCCTATGCCGACGGCCGTGCCGTCGGCATACCTCTGCCACAGATAACAGAAATGGAATTAAAAAAATAATTAAAATAAATGTATGCCGACGGCCTGGCCGTCGGCATATCAGCCTTCGTCTCACGGATCGATGACGTGGCTTGGCGCACGGATCGTGGACGTGGCAGAGGGGCCTATGCCGACAGCCGGACCGTCGGCATACCTCTGCCACAGATATGCCGACGGGCGCCGTTACGGCCCGTCGGCGTAGGGTCAACGCCGTCACGTGGTCTGCGCTGACCGGGCAGGTGGGCCAGGTCTATGCCGTCGGCCTGTCCTATGCCGACGGCACCCGTAGGCGTAGCTCGTGCGATCCCGACGGCCTCATCTATGCCGACGGGGCCGTCGGCATAGATGGATGTATGCCGACGGCCTTTGTACGCCTACGGCCTACCCTTGGCCGTCGGCATAGGTCTCTAGATGCCGACGGCAGCCGTCGGCATATATTTGGCCATCGGCAAACCCTGTTTTTCTGGTAGTGATTGGGGATCTCATCTCCCCCTCCTTTATTTTTCCTCATTGAGAGATTTTCGTGCTTGCTTGACTTCTCTTCCTATATTCTACGACTGGAGTTGGGAGATGAGGTTGTGTCATAGTTATGTGTACTAATATGTCTAGATCTAGGTCAGGGTTTGCCTTAGTAGCGGTTGTTGGCGCTCACAAGCTATGTCTGGTGGGCATCTATCATCTTTTACAGTCACTTTTCAGGGTGGATAACAACCCGTTGGGGGTGAATCTGACAAAATCTTCTCTAATAAACTTGGACAATGGTCAAATCTGTCGATGGTAAAAACTAACTCACCCTGATTGATCCCTTTGTCACCAGGGTGGAAGGAATTGAATGGGGAGGGGGGATGCCTTGCCTTTGGCTTCCTTCAGTATGATGTCCCATGGGCAATAAGGCTAGCTATGGCGATCTACGGTTCAAAGGTGTGAATTAATAACGGAAAAGGTTCTGTTTCAACCGGCTGATGCCGCGCGACGCGTAAGCCAGCTGGAATGATCGACACGCGTCCTATGCGCTGGGCCCCACGCACCGCTAGCTTTCTCCGTTATCTCCACGCAGTGAAGCGCAGACCACTTATTTTCTCCTCTCCCCTATCCTGAAGCTGCTACTCCTGCACGCCATTGCAAACCAAAAGGAGGGCCACGGCTCGCCCGCGGCTGCTGCACGGGGCACCGATGGTCGGTGAAGGAGTTGCAACTGGGTGTCGCCGTGACACCGCGCGACGACGCAGATGCTGCGAGCGGCAACCACCGATGGAGCCAAAGCTCGCCGGCGGCTCGCGGAGATTTGATGCGGCTCTGGGCGCTGCAATGGAGCAAGGGGGCAACCACCGAGGCAGCGCTCGCCGGCGGCTGGCGGAGCTGCGATGCAGCACCGGGCGCTACAATGGAGCTCTCTTCGAAGACTCCCGGCGCTACAATGGAGCGCTCGAGTGCTCGACGACGGCTCCCGGCGCTGCGACGGAGCTTCCGACGCTGCAATGGTGTGCTCAGCCAAAGCTCGCCGGCGGCTTGCAGAGCATTGATGCGGCTTTGGACGCTGCATTGGATCAACGCGAAACCACTGGGGCAGGGCTCGTCGGTGGCTCGCGGAGCTGCGATGCGGCATCGGGCGCTGCAATTGAGCACTCGTCGAAGACTCCAGGGGGTGCAACGGAGCGCTCGACGGCGGCTCTCGACGCTGCGACGAAGCTTCCGACGCTGCAATGGAGCGCTCGCCGAAGCTCTGGAAGCTACGATGCAACACTCAGTGCTGCAATGGAGCAGGCGGCAGCGCTGCTCAGTGCGGGAGAGCGATGCGGGATGTGGAAGGACCAAGCAACGGCTGTGATGGGCGCATCTAACGGTCGTGGAGATGGCTTAAGTTTCCCTTTAATCAACCGGATGACGCCTAGCAGCGCCCATTAATAACCTTTGGGTGCAGGATCCGTCATGGAGGATCCCCTATCCTTGGCTACGCTGGCGACGAGGTGGACTAGAAGTCGGGGAAACATTATTCATAATGTGCACGGCTACATGATCGGCACCACAACTCCGCAAGGTAGATCCGGAGTCCCTTTCACGTCCCGCCACCAAAGCAGCCGTTCGCGTGGGTGGAGTGGTGATGGTCTCCTATCAAATTCAGTATTCACAGGCGGTCGAGAATTTTTTTTCTCTATGTAAAACTCGTTTAAAATTGGCGCATATCAATTTTTATACACACAGGTACTCCCTCAATGTAAAAATATAAGATATTTTCACCCGCAAAAAAATATATAAGATATTTTTCACACAAAGAGAGTAGCACACAATAACTAGATGACATTTTTTTTTCTTTTTTGGCGAAAGAACAACTACATGACGTTAATTGAGCTAGCGTCCTGCGTCCGGCAATCCAGCCCGGACGATTAACACCGATGCCTGGACATGGCGGGTACGCGGCCGGCCGCGCACGTGCCAAAAGCTAGCGTCGGTGCCGGCGGCCGGACGGCCGGTTGGTCCAACTGTCCCTTCGCGCAGCTAGCTTGCACACAGCTGCATCCGATCAAGAACAAGATCACAACCAATGCATATCACGGTCACCGGAACCGGATCGAATCGAATCGAAAGCCCCGATCGATCGATGGAGCTCCGTCCATGCACATGCCCGCATTCTGCTCCACAAACCTACAGTAGGAATCAAATCCTGGCTCACGCGTTCGGCGCCGTCCGTTGCGTGCGCGGCCATGGGCGTGCAGACGTCCAGTCATCCGGCACCGCATGCATCTGGCCTGCCCTCGCCACGCTCACGTCGCATCAGGGAAGTCAGTCTCGTGTGGGGCCGTGCTCGCAAAACAGCCGCGCCGGCCGCGGCATGGTTGGAAAAGGGCGCTTGCGGTCGGCGTCTCTCCGGCGGCCGGGGCCGGTTGCCTGCCGAGCGCACGCGGTTACGCAACGTTCCTTTCAACGGATTATTATTATCACCAGCTGTTTGAACTTTGAAGACGTACACCAGCCAACGTGACATGCTAGTTCTGACTGCCCCTTCCCGATCGCAGAACAATGGAGCTGGGGTTGTTTCCCAAAGCGGACACCGGCCCCATGCATGCATGCATGATTGATGTACGTACGCAACGCAACCAGCTAAACCGCTGAACCGCACGCCACCATGTTTCGCGGATTAGGCCATCTACAATCGGACTTGTCAAATTTGACACCAGAAATGTCTACGGAGGCGTCCGTTTTAAACTCCCATTTGACTATGGATGGAGCCATGATCCCCATTACCTTTCTTGTATGTTCACTCACATGCATATGATTTAACGAAAAGAAAGAATAAAGAAAAAAGATGGTCCGAGGTGAGCTACGTCCTATGTGGGGGACTGGCCGGGCATGTCCCAAAGTACTCAAAATCCTCTTCACATATAATTTGTGGACAATCCGGACGTATGGAGATGTAATGAGTGGTCTCATTTCTCACTCCTGTCCATATAGTGGTATAGTGTCCGACTACACATATAGAGATGATAAGGGTAGCAGTTCTTTTTGATGTTTCCTTTTTTTGGATTTCATGCCGGCCTAGCAGTTCTTTCTGATAGCATCGTGAACGGAGTCCATGTATATAGAAACAGTTTTGCTAAGTCTCAATCGACTTAACTTAAACTTTGTTATGTCTCCGTTGATGCTATATTACTTTGATTTTGCATGGAGATCCGTACGAAAAAAATTATTTTCAGTTTTTCTTTCTTCTTCTTATATAATATATCACCTGACTAGAACTTGGTTAAGTCTCAGTCGACTGAGACCTAGACAGACCCATGTAGAAAACGTTCAAACAAAGGAGTACCCCGCACCAGCTGTACCAGGTCAAGCATGTATGCGTAGTGGCAGCAATTCTTTGTTAGTTAATTGAAGAGTCGAGTCGTTCTCGTCAAGCAAAACAGCTACTCCTATCTTTGTAGACCAGCACATACGTACACGCGTGTTCTTGACTTATCCGCCAGGACGCACAGGCTCTGTCTTGTTTTGGAGCTGGGACAGCGTGCGATGAACAGACTGACAGTAGTGCTCGAGTCAAGTCATCCCGTGTGCTGCAAACGCAAGGTCAGGTCAAGCTGGACCTACATTACCCGGCCACATGCTATGTTTAATCTCCACCGAGTAGCAGTGCAACTTCGAAGAAGAACAGTGTTGCACTACTCGCTGGTCTTATTAGGCCAAGTCAGGCACATCCACACGCCACTACATTCCACTGAGACTGAACTTGAGCAAAACCCGCATACGTGTGGACTAGGACACACCGTCGTGTTTGTGTGGCAACCGAGAAAGTTACGGCCGGTGACTCTTAATTCATTTGGCAGAGCACCACACGATCTGCGGATGTGAACGGATAAAGGCGCAGGAGGTCGCCTTCGTGCATGTATACATCGTGGGGCGCGCCAACGAACCATGGAAAAAGTGCAGTACACGCACGAACAAAGGTGCGTGTGGCAATCGTTTGCCAAAATGGGTTAGAGCTAGGTAGCGCACCAAGCAGGCTAGCCTACGCACGCAGTGAGAAGAGCACGCACGCTCATAGCCGCACAAGCGTTTCCTGGCATTTTTGACCAGACTGTATATGCATATAACCTTTGTGTGTTTTCTCTACGAAATAACGGCGTGTTGACCAACGCAGAGGCGGACGGTTGGCTGCCAAACGCCCCATGCATGGTCTTTCGTGGAAATGTGGGATGAGACGTAAAGGCTCCTGCTCTACGCATTATACTCACTGACTAGAACATGAAGGCGCCCGCCCAATATTGAAAACAAATAATTGAATTATTTAGAATTAAACCGGGTGGGGTTACAATCATCTTAGAAATACATGGAGACATGCATGTTTTTCAGACAACAGTTCAAATTCAAGTTTTTACAGGTAAGCAAAAAACATATCACATGAAATGGTTGTTAACAGTGCACCTCACTCGTGCACTAAGACCATGAAAAATCACTATCTCAACGCTTAATTGATGATGTACCCATGATTTGATTAATAAAGTGAGCCATGATGGCATTCCCTCAAAAGAAAAAACAACTATCCCAACAACGACACAGATGGGCGATTAAGCTGAATTCCATTAAGCAGAACTTAGATATTTGGATCTCACTCCACCAGCTAGTAAACAGAAAAGACCGACTTAAAAAAATTGAGTTAATTGGCGCTCCATATATGAGGAAATTTTGATTTAATTGAATCCTCACAGTGCATCAGGCACACAACAGAAGTCAGATCTGAATGTCATGATATGGATTTATTGTTGTCGTGGTGACCATAATTGGAGCAGAGAGAGATGTTGTCATCATCTGGAGAGGTAAAAGTAAGATTAGGTGGAGATGTGAAATCATGGGCAACTCATTCAGCTGGCTATTAAAACCTCTCATAAATTAACGAAACATACTTATCTAACATATTATCTTCATCAAATAAGATATAACTACAAAAACCAAAACCAGGCACACCATGCAGATCAAGGTCGTTACCAACAAGTAATGTCATGGCTACAATATATTTCCTCTTCCTCCTTCAATCTAGTTCCATACTCAATATCTGCTATGTTTGTAGCACTCAAAAGATTAAGAAAATTTTATGACCATTGCCCCATGGTATTGGAAAGCGAAGAAAACTATCCACTATGACATATGCACCATAACATACATTCTTAGCTCTAAATCATCGCACCATGCTTGCCTTACAATTTGGTCAGAGAATTTCAATGACTTTCTTAGCTCCAAACACAAAAGCAACATTGGGTTAAGTAATGCAGACATCTACATGGCTCTCATTATCAAACTAAACACAAACGTTTCCAGCTTCACCGGTGTCCTACACTACTTGTCAAAAACAGGATTGACTCAAATGCTTAAAAGTGATAGATCAAGCAATCTGCACTTCAGTCAAGCTCTTTTAACAAAATTTAATCCAAAATGTTGAAAAAGAGAAGATTGCTAAGACATGGAAACTCAACATATAACTCCACACAATATAGTACTTTCAGGAATACTTGGCCCGGCAACACAAACATCTACTGACCTCGGGAATTAGTTGTGCATATATACTCTCAACAAAGGGGAAAACACTTACAGGAATAAAAAGAGAAGATTGCTACGACATGGGAACTAAACATATAACTTCACGCAATATAGTACTTTCAGGAATACTTGGCTCGGCAACATGAACATCTACTGACCTCGGGAATTAGTTGTGCATATATACTCTCAACAAAGGGAAAAAACACTTGCAGGAAAAATTGTGCATATAAATACTTTCTGGAGTAATATCTAGATACATTAAAAAATAGCAAAGGAGACAAACCTTGTTCACATCTATCAGAGTCCAATAAAGGATTAAACATCAGCATCACTTGATCAACGCAAAAATTAATTCCAATTTGGTCCAATCAAATCCATGAACACTTGGACAATTTCATGCAAACACGAGATAAAAAAATCACATACTATTACTATGAATCCAAAAATGAATTCCAAAATCACATAGCTATATATATTAACAATTTTAGTACATGTTGGCCGTCCTCACAAGGATATTTTCACACGGGATTTAAAACTGAACTCACCTTTCCATCAATAAAAGGAGAGGTACAAAAACTATCCAATAATATGCAGAACAAGAAAGAACACAGCCACCATCAACACCTGGAACCCACCCAGGAATTTTTGTCACACCTGCAGGTCCTGTGTGATGCAGGTGGACATCAGTTGGGCCTATGTCCAGCCTGGAGGTGAGTGTGTATTTAACTTGAACAGTGGAATTGGCATGAATGAGCAAGTATGCTGAATCTCACCAGCTACTCTCTGTTCCTCACCTTCTTTCTCTCCAAGTCTAATCTCCTTCCTCTACCTACCCTATCTTCTGGCACGATCCTGATCCCTTGGTGATCAGGCCGTCACAGTTTTGCCTCAAACAATTTACAAAAAGTATATACTCCCTCCGTAAACTAATATAAGAGCTGACGAAACAACTACCCTATCCAAGCTGACGAAATAGGGAAATAAAAACATGATATCTGCAAGAAAGGACAACCAACCTAAGTTAGAATAAATGGCGGTCGAGGAAATCAAAGGAAAACAACATGGAATCACAGCACATATATAGAGGAACCAAGTGAAGAGAGGAGTACCCCACCTCCACTCCGAGAAAGACTCACGGGGGACGGCCGAGCGGCCACCCATTATTCCGCCGTAGCCGCCGCCGGGATGATGAACACATCCAGCGTATGGAGAAATCGAGAGAGATGGAAATACGGACAGCCCTCGTCTACCCAATTTTCTGGGTCAGTTTACGCTTTTCCGAATTGGCCCAATTAAGGAGCAATCGTCTAGGTTGGCCTGCGGAGCAACGGACCGGTTAAGGTGGGCTGAGCTGGTTGAGCCGGTGACGTGGTAAAAAAAGCAATGCGCGGGAGTGGTTGGGTGATCTGGAGCGTACAATACATGGATCCGACGGCACACGAGTTGAAATCGCTGTGGAGAAGCATAGCTCGCCCCATTTTACTGTTTCTCAATAGGATATGCCTGATCTAAAAATGAAGGGGCAGGAATCCTCGTCATGTCGTCCCTCCATGGCTCCGAGGCGCAACCGTGTTGTGGCCGGCATGATGTGTAGCACGTGTGCAGTGGCGGAGCCAGGAATTTACTTTTGGGTATTCTTATCTTTTTTTTTTTGCCAAAGCAACATAATAGAAAAACAAATGTACAATAACATGGCAATTAGGCAATATCAATGACTCAATGACCATACATCGATAATAGTAGCAAAATGTCATGGTGGCAATATCTGTAACAATCAAGAAAGATTACAAATAGTAAATAAAATTACAATATAACTTTACGATCCTCTTTTATTGGAAGAGATTGATGACATCCTCTTCTTTCACTTGCTTGAACAATTCTCTCTCAACGAATGTAACAAGCAATTGTTCAAATATTCATCACCAATTTTGTTTCTTAGCGAATTATTCACATATTTCTTTGAGGAAATACCCTCTCAACACTAGCAGTGGCTACCGAAAGAATGATCACCAACTTAAGAAGTTTGTAAATAATATAATATTGTTCATGCTTTCTTGACTCAACTATCAGAACTGAAAGCTCACATAGATTCTTCACATTGTTGAACCTTTTATCCATACGCACATGAGAGATGTACATGCTTAATTGCCATGGAAGTCTTGATAATTCATCATTTGTGAAATCCTTAGCATAAAACTTTCTAGCAAGCCTAACCAACTTCTCTTGATCATAAGCAGCAAATGAATCACGTGGACTAAATGCTGCCATGCAAGTAAGTAGTTCAATGTTTACCTCATCAAATCTTGCATCTGATACATCTCCAACATATCTATAATTGATGAAGTACTCATGCCATGTTTACAACAATTTTATATGGTTTTGGTATGATTTGACTAGAACTAACCCGGACTGACGTTGTATTCAGCAGAACTACCATGGTGTCATTTTTTTTGCATAAATAATAGTTCTCAGAATGAGCTGAAATTTTATGGTGATTTTTTATGGACCAAAAGAGACCCCCGAAGCACAAGAGCTGGTCCATGAAGTGGACGAGGTGGCCACAAGCCAGGGGCGCGCCCTACCCCCCAGGGCACGCCCCTACGGCTTGTGGGCCCCTAGAGGACCACCTTGACGTGAGACCGACGCCAAAATTACTATAAATCCTGAAACACCTAGAAAGAAACCTAGATCGGAAGTTCCGGCGCCGCAAGTCTCTGTAGCCACGAAAAACCTCTAGGGAGCCCGTTCCGGCACCCTGCCGGAGGGAGAAATCATCAGCGAAGGCCATCTTCATCATCCCGGCGGCCACCATGATGGGAGTAGTCCACCCTCGGGGCTGAGGGTTTGTAACAGTAGCTATGTGTTTTATCTTCCTCTCTCTCATGTTCTTGATTTGGCACAATCTTGATGTACCGCGATCTTTGTTACTATAGTTGGATCTTATGGTGTTTAATTTCCCTCTCTACCTTGTGATGAATTGAATATTGTCCTTTGAGGTTTTGTTATGTCGGATTGAATCTTTGGATGTGAGAGTGCGCACTTGATGTGTGTCTTGCGATGGGATATCCGTGATGATAATGGGATGTTCTATTGATCCACTTGATGTATCTTTTGGTTATCAACTTGCGGATTCCCGTGTTGACATTGGGGTAATCTATGCATAGGGGTTGGTACGTGTTTTTTTATTCCTTTCTCCGATACAAATCTCGTATGCACTTGAAGTTCTTTGTGTTGGATTGAATATTATGAATCCGAAATTGCATGATGCACATCGTATCATTAGCCCACGGATACTTGTGATTACATTAGACTATCTAGGTGACATTAGGGTTGACTGATGTGTGTCACATGGTGTTATTTTAGTACGAACTCTAGGGCTATTTGTGACACTTAGGAATAGTCAAATAGATTGATCAGAAAGAATAACTTTGATGTGGTTTCATACCGTACAAGCAATTAAATCTTATGTTCTCCATGATAGGAACTTTGGAGTGATCATTTGTTGCACGTTGAGGGATTGTTATATGATCCAATTATGTTATCATTGTTGAGAAATTTTGTGCTAGTGAAAGTATGAACCCTAGGCCTTGTTTTCAAGCATTGCAGTACCATTTTTGCTCACGTTTTCTACTTGCTACCTTGCCGTTTTTATATTTTTACATTACAAAAACCTATATCTACTATCCATATTACACTTTTATCACCATCTCTTCGCCGAACTAGTGCACCTATACAATTTACCATTGTATTGGGTGTGTTGGGAACACAAGATATTTCTTGTATTTGGTTGCAGAGTTGTTTGATAGAGATCATATTCATCCTACGCCTCCCACGGATTGATAAACCTTAGGTCATCCACTTAAGGGAAAATTGCTACTGTCCTACAAAACTCTACGCTTGGAGGCTCAACACCAGTCCACAAGAAGAAAGGTAGTGTAGTAGACATCAAGCTCTTTTCTGGCGCCGTTGCGGGGAAGGCGAGTGGTTGAAGCTATATCTTTAGATCTTGCAATTGAATCTTTTAGTTTCTTGTTTTATCACTAGTTTGGTTTATAAAAGAAAACTACAAATAAAATGGAATTGAGGTTGCCTCATATTATTCATCTCTGTAATGTCTTTCGTGAAAATGATGGAAAGGGTAATTGTGCTCAATTGATAGAAGAATAAGTCAATAAAATGTTTGGCACTATATTTTTGAATGATGAGCATGATTGCAATGTTGTTAGTATGAATTCTTTGAATATCCATGATGCTAATGATATGCAAAGCCATAAGCTTGGGATGCTATGTTTGATGAAGATGATATTTTTAGTCCCCCAAGATTTGATGTGCAAATTTGTTATATTGGTAGCATTCCTCCTATTTATGATGATTATGATGATGACATGTATGCTATAGAGCATAATGATAACCATGAAACTTGTCATCGTGATTTTAATGCTCAAATTGATTATGCCAATCAAGTATCACATGATAGTTATTTTGTTGAGCTTGCTCCTCCCACTACTATGAATGAGAAGAATTTTGCTTATGTGGAGATTAGTCAAAATTCTATGCTTGTAGATCATGAAAAGTATGCTATATGTGATAGCTATATTGTTGAATTCATTCATGATGCTACAGAAAATTATTATGAGACAGGAACATATGCTTTTACATATCTCAATAATATCAAGTCTTCTCTATATGTGTTAAAAGTTTTGAAGTCATGCTTTATTTTTCCTTCCTATGCTAGTTAATTCTTGCTCCCATAAATTGTTTGCTCACAAAACACCTATGCATAGGAAGTGGGTTAGACTTAAATGTGGTTACCTTGTGATTCATGATGCTCTATTTGTATTTCAATTTTTTACTTCTTTGTGAGCATCATCGAAATCATCATGCCTAACTAAAAGGCATTAAAGAAAAGCGTTTGTTGGGAGACAACCCAATATTCATACCTAATATTTTTGTGTGTTCACATGATTAAGCTACTGTATTAATCATGTTTTACAGCTTTTGTTTCAATAAAGTTCCAAGTAAAGCCTTTGGGATAGTGTGGATGATAGTTGACTTGATTTTGTGCCTAAGGAAGTTTTCATTTTCTTTGGACGAAAAAATCACTTTCCATTTTTCGAGTGCCCAAAATGAGGTTTTTTTGTGAAGAACCTACCAAATAATTGTTGCAAAATTTGACCAAATCAATTTTCTAAAATACTAGGCCATATTTAATGCACAATTGACCAAGTGGTTGGGTGTCAAAAAAATTATCCACCTCTGGTGAAAAAGATAAATTTTCGCTGATTCAGGAGGAAGCGGGTCAAATTTGAAATGCGGCTACCTCATAGTTTGCACTTTAGTTTTTCCAAAAATCATTTCTAGGTACAAAAGTATCTATTTAATCAGAAAACACCAAAAAAACCCAAGATTCAACCACTAGCTAGGAACGATCATGCCCGCCATTTTGAAACGGGCATTAAAAATTCAAAAAATTGGAAAATCTTCGCATTGTGTCATTATATGTGACCAAGTTATCAGGAAAAATAATAAACTTGCAATACGGCAATTATTTTAAAAAAGTGTATTCAGAAATGAGTTATCATGTGTGAAGATTCATGGCTTTCAACCAAAATGATCAATCTTATGGCCACATTCATGGCATAGTTTGTTTAAATGATCTCATATCGTGCACAAGGGTGCATATTGGAATGACAAACAATGTAGCGTGAGGAAGTTTTCATTTTCTTTGGATGAAAAATTCATTTTCCATTTTTCGACTGCGTGAAATGATTTTTTTTTGTGAAGGACCTACCATATATTTGTTGCAAATTTGTACCAAATCATTTTTATAAAATACTAGGCCATATTTAATGCACAATTGACAAAATGTTTGGGTGTCCAAACATTTTATCCACCTCTGGTGAAAAGACAAATTTCCGCTGATCCAGCTGGAAACGGGTCAAATTTGAACTGCAGTTGCCTTGTAGTTTGCTCTTTATTTTTTCCAAAAACCATTTCTAGGTACATAAGTATCTATTTAAGTAGAAATAAATGGTTTGGTGGCGACACGTTGAGGTTTGGACAGTGGCTGAGGGCCCCAACTCCAAAGCGCGTAAACTCGCATGCCCGTCGCGTGGTCACTGCGTGACTGTGACATGCCATGCGTTCTGGGTGGCCTAGACATGTCTAGTGGGTTGGGCACTCCCCAGGTAAGTGCTAGGAAGAAAATCACAACAGAAGACTCTCACGAGGAGACCGAACTATGCTCAAACATGAATTAGCATCCAAGAGTTTCATTAGCGGTACGGGAAACGCACATGGCCAATTGGCCTGAGTTTTGGCTGACGATGATCATCCACTAGGTAGACTGTCTTGGACAATTTTCAGCTCAAATGGAGGAGCTTAAATGGCACTTGCTTTGCAGAGTACCACATCGGGCCAAAATATGGATGTTGAAGCTGGGCTCAAATGAATAAATGTATTGACCTGAAATTTTGTGGAGTATGGTCATTTGGGCATAGGAAAGGGCTATAAATTTTTATACCATTTGGATAATCCTAGCTTGTACTTCCTTCACAAAGCTTCTCTCTGGATAGAAACTTTGGAAATTTGCCGAGGAAGATTTAATAGGCAAATGGAGCTGAATATTGGCATGTGGCAATGATGTGGATATGGAAGATTGACCAAAAAGTTTGAGGGCAATAGGAGTGGTATAGATAGCACTTGCTTTGTAATGTGCCAATCTAGACAGAAAATAAAAAACTAAAGCTGGGCTCATATAGATGATTTTACTGAGCTGCAATTTGGAGGAGGGTGATAATTTGGGCATATGAAGACACTGTATAAATTTCATGCCATTCGGATATGCATAACTAGTATTTCCTTCACAAAGCTTCTAGCTGAACAAAAACTTTGGAAATTTGCCGAGGAACATTTACTACGCAAATGGAGCTGAATTTTGTCATGAGGCAATGATTTGGATAGGAAAGAGTGCCCAAATTTTTTGAGGGCAGTTAAGAATATAAAAGTGCTGTTCTGAACATAATAGGAAAATGAATATTTTTGAATTATTTTTGAACTATGCAAGGAAGGTTTTCTACATATTTGACGAATATATGACCCAAAGAATTTATGAGATTATTTTGGGAATTTTGGGAATGACAGAAATATAGGTTGCTTCACAACTGATACGTCTCCAACGTATCTACTTTGCCAAACACTTTTGCCCTTGTTTTGGACTCTAACTTGCATGATTTGAATGGAACTAACCCGGACTGACGCTGTTTTCAGCAGAATTGCCATGGTGTTGTTTTTGTGCAGAAATAAAAAGTTCTCGGAATCGCCAGAAAATCAACGGAGATTTATTTCAGAAAATATAAAACATACTGGCAAGAAGATCCACGCATGGGGGCCCACGGGCCGTCCTCGAGGGTGGGGGGCGCGCCCCCTTCCCAGGGCGCGCCCCCTGCCTCGAGGGCAGCCCGGTGCCCCACCGACGTACCCCCAGGTCCTATATATTCCGTTTCGTGGAGAAAAAAATAAAGGAGAAAGAATTATCGCGTTTTACAAGACGGAGCCGCCGCCAAGCCCTAATCTCTCTCGGGTGGGCTGATCTGGAGTCCGCTCGGGGCTCCAGAGAGCGGAGATCGTCGCCATCGTCATCATCAACCTTCCTACATCACCAATTCCATGATGCTCACCTCCGTGTGTGAGTAATTCCATCGTGGGCTTGCTAGACGGTGATGGGTTGGATGGGATCTATCATGTAATCAAGTTAGTTTTGTTAGGGTTTGATCCCTATTATCCACTATGTTATGAGATTGATGTTGCTATGACTTTGCTATGCTTAATGCTTGTCACTAGGGCCCGAGGGCCATGATTTCAGATCTGAACCTATTATGTTTCCATGAATATATGTGTATTCTTGATCCTATCTTGCAAGTCTATAGTCACCTACTATGTGTTATGATCCGGCAGCCCCGAAGTGACAATAATCGGGACCACTCCCGGTGATGACCATAGTTTGAGGAGTTCATGTATTCACTATGTGTTAATGCTTTGGTACGGTACTCTATTAAAAGGAGGCCTTAATATCCCTTAGTTTCCAATAGGACCCCGCTGCCACGGGAGGGTAGGACAAAAGATGTCATGCAAGTTCTTTTCTATAAGCACATATGACTATATTCAGAATACATGCCTACATTACATTGATGAACTGGAGCTAGTTCTGTGTTACCTTAGGTTATAACTTCTACATGATGAATTGCATCCGACGTAATTTTCCATCACCGATCCAATGTTGGAAATATGCCCTAGAGGCAATAATAAATTGGTTATTATTATATTTCCTTGTTCACGATAATCGTTTATCATCCATGCTAGAATTGTATTGATAGGAAACTCAGATACATGTGTGGATACATAGACAAACACCATGTCCCTAGTGAGCCTCTAGACGACTAGCTCGTTGATCAATAGATGGTTACGGTTTCCTAACCATGGACATTGGATGTCGTTGATAACGGGATCACATCATTAGGAGAATGATGTGATGGACAAGACCCAATCCTAAGCCTAGCACAGATCGTGTAGTTCGTATGCTAAAGCTTTTCTATATGTCAAGTATACTTTCCTTAGACCATGAGATTGTGCAACTCCCGGATACCGTAGGAATGCTTTGGGTGTACCAAACGTCACAACGTAACTGGGTGGCTATAAAGGTGCACTACAGGTATCTCCGAAAGTGTCTGTTGGGTTGGCACGAATCGAGACTGGGATTTGTCACTCCGTATGAAGGAGAGGTATCTCTGGGCCCACTCGGTAGGACATCATCATAATGTGCACAATATGTGATCAAGGAGTTGATCACGGGATGATGTGTTACGGAACGAGTAAAGAGACTTGCCGGTAACGAGATTGAGCAAGGTATCCGTATACCGACGATCGAATCTCGGGCAAGTGCTATACCGATAGACAAAGGGAATCGTTTACGGGATTGATTGAATCCTTGACATCGTGGTTCATCCGATGAGATCATCGTGGAACATGTGGGAGCCAACATGGGTATCCAGATCCCGCTGTTGGTTATTGGCCGGAGAGTTGTCTCGGTCATGTCTACATGGTTCCCGAGCCCGTAGGGTCTACACACTTAAGGTTCGATGACGCTAGGGTTATAGGGAAAGTATGTACGCGGTTACCGAATGTTGTTCGGAGTCCCGGATGAGATCCCGGACGTCACGAGGAGTTCCGGAATGGTCCGGAGGTAAAGATTCATATATGGGAAGTCCTGTTTTGGTCACCGGAAAAGTTTCGGGCGATATCGGTAATGTACCGGGACCACCGGGAGGGTCCCGGGGGTCCACCAGGTGGGGCCACCAGCCCCTGAAGGCTGCATGGGCTAAGTGTGGGAGGGAACCAGCCCCAAGGGGGCTGGTGCGCCCCCCCACCAAGTCCCTAGGCGCATGGAGAGGGGAGGGGGGCAAACCCTAGGTCCAGATGGGCCTTAAGGCCCACCCTAGGGCGCCCCCTCTCTCTCCCCCCCTTGGCCGCACCCTAGATGGGTTTTCTAGGGCTGGCCGCACCCCTAGGGGTGGGAAACCCTAAAGGGGGCGCAGCCCTCCCTTCCCCCTATATATATGTGAGGTTTTGGGGCTGCTAGACACACGAGAACGTCTCCCTCTTGGCGCAGCCCTACCCCTCTCCCTCCTCGTCTCTTGCAGCGCTTGGCGAAGCCCTGCTGGAGTCCCGCGCTCCACCACCACCACCACGCCGTTGTGCTGCTGTTGGGTGGAGTCTTCCCAACCTCTCCCTCTCTCCTTGCTGGATCAAGGCGTGGGAGACGTCACCGGGCTGCACGTGTGTTGAACGCGGAGGCGCCGTCCGTTCGGCGCTAGATCGGATCTTCCGTGATTTGAATCGCCGCGAGTACGACTCCTTCATCCGCGTTCTTGCAACGCTTCCGCATCGCGATCTACAAGGGTATGTGGATCCAACTCTCCTCTCGTAGATGTGCATCTCCTAGATTGATCTTGGTGAGCGTAGGAAAATTTTTGTTTCCCATGCAACGTTCCCCAACAGTGGTATCAGAGCTAGGATCTTGCGTAGATGCTTTCACGAGTAGAACACAAAAGGGTTTGTGGACGTTGATGTTTAGATTGCTTCCCTCCTTAGTCTTTCTTGATTCAGCGGTATTATGGGATGAAGCGGCCCGGACCAACTTTACATGTCCACGTACATGAGACCGGTTCCATCGACAGACATGTGACTTTTGTTGCATAAGATGGCTGGCGGGTGTCTGTCTCTCCTATCTTAGTTGAATCGGAACAGAACAAGGCGGTCCTTGTAGAAGGTTAAATAGCAACTTAAATATCACCGTTGTGGCTTTGCGTAGGTAAGAAGCGTTCTTGCTAGATACCCATAGCAGCCACGTAAAACATGCAACAACAAATTAGAGGACGTCTAACTTGTTTTTGCAGGGTATGTTTGTGATATGATATGGCCAATGACATGATGAGATATATTTGATGTATGAGATGATCATGTTGTAATAGTTAATATCGACTTGCATGTCGATGTATACGGCAACCGGCAGGAGCCATAGGGTTGTCTTTAATTTTTGTATGACCTGCGTGTCAATCATTAAGCGCTATGTAATGCTTTACTTTATCGCTAAACGGTAGCAATAGTAGTAAGAGCATGGTGGGCGCGCAACAACCCCGATGGCGACACGATGATGGAGATCATGATGATGGGGATCATGGTGTTACGCTGGTGACGATGGAGATCATGCCGGTGCTTTGGAGATGGAGATCAAAAGCACGAGTTGATGGCCATATCATGTCACATATGATTTGCATGTGATGTTAATCCTTTTATGCATCTTATTTTGCTTAGGACGACGGTAGCATTATAAGATGATCCCTCACTGAAATTTCAAGATAAAATTGTGTTCCCCCCGAGTGTGCGCCGTTGCGAAGGTTCGTCGTTTCGAAGCACCACGTGATGATCGGGTGTGATAGACTCTACGTTCGCATACAACGGGTGCAAGCCAGTTTTGCACATGCAGAACACTCGGGTTAGACTTGACGAGCCTAGCATGTACAGACATGGCCTCGGAACACGGAAGACCGAAAGGTCGAACATGAGTCGTATAGAAGATACGATCAACATGAAGATGTTCACCATTGACACCACCTCATCTCACATGATGATCGGACTTGGGTTGGTGGATTTGGATCATGTCACGCTCGGATGACCAGAGGGATGTCAATTTGAGTGGGAGTTATAAGTAATTTGATTAGTTAAACTCACTTATCATGAACAATAGTCTAAAGTTGCCTTTTGCAAATTATGTTGTAGACCAATAACTACGTTGTAGCTCCCTGTTTAATACGATCCTAGAGAAAGACTAAGTTGAAAGATATTGTAAGCTATGACACGGACTAGGTCCGTAGTCTGAGGAGTGTCCTCACTGCTACGCAGAAAGCTTACGTCTTTGATGCACCGCTCGATGTGCAAACCCCTACAACGTTGTCTGTGGATGTTGTGAACACCTGACAGACACGTCCTGATAACTACTTGATAGTTTAGTGCACCATACTTTACGGCTTAGAATCGGGATTCCAATGACGTTTTGAACGCCATAGAACATATGAGATGTTCTAAGAGCTGAAATTGGGATTTCAGGCTCATGCCCGTGTTGAGAGGTATGAGACCTCTGACAAGTTCTTTTGCCAAAAAGATGGAGGAGAATGGCTCAACTAGTGAGCATGTGCTCAGAATGTCTGGGTGCTGAAATCACTTGAACCAAGTGGGAGTTAATCTTCCAGGTGAGATAGTGGTTGACGGAATTCTCTAGACACTATCACCAAGCTACTAGAACTTCGTGATGAACTATGACATGCAAAGGATGGTGATAATCCCGGTGCTGTCAGCGGTTCTTAGTACCGGAAAAGTAGAGATCAAGAAGGAGCATCAAGTGTTGATGGTTTAGCAAGACCACTGGTTTCAAAAGGGGTAAGGGCTAGAAGGGAAACTTCATGAATGGCAAACCTGTTGTCGCTCTGATGAAGGAACCCATGGTTGAACCCAAACCTCGAGACTAAGTGCTTCTATTGTAAGGGGAACGGTCACATGGTAGCGGAACCACCCCAAATACATGGTAGATATGATAGCTGGCAACTTCAACAAAGTATATTTGATATACGTGTTATTGATGTGTACCTTAATAGTACTCCTTGTAGCACCTGGGTATTGGATACCGGTTCAGTTGCTATTATTAGTGACTTGAAGCAAAAGCTACGGACTGAACGGAGACTAGCTAAGGGCGAGGTGACGATGTGTGTTGGAAGTGTTTCCAAGGATGATAAGATCACCATCGCACGCTCCCTCTATTTTCGGGATTAGTGTTGAACCTAGATAAATGTTATCAGGTGTCTACGTTGAGCATGAATATGATTAGATCATGTTCATTGCAATACGGTTATTCATTTAAGTTAGAGAATAATGGTTATTCTGTTTACATGAATAATACCTTTATGGTCATGCACCCAATGGTTTATTGAATCTCGATTATAGCAATACACATGATGATAATATTAATGCCAAAAGATGTAGAGTTAATAATGATAGTACCACTTTCTTGTGGCACTGCCGCTTAGGTCAGTTTGGCATAAAATGCATGAAGAAACTCCATGCTGATGGATGTTTGGAGTCACTTGATTTTGAATCACTTGACACATGCGAGCCATGCCTCATGGGCAGGATGACTGAGATCCCGTTTTCAGGTACAATGAAACGGGCAAGTGACTTGTTGGAAATCATACATGCTGATGTATGTGATCCAATGAGAATTAAGGCGTGTGGTGGATATCGTTATTTTCTCATCTTCACTGACGATTTGAGTAGATATGGTATATTTACTTAATGAAGCAAAAGTCTGAAACGTTTGAAAGGTTCAAAAATTTCAGAGTGAAGATTAAGAATCATCATAACAAGAAGATCATGTTCCTACGATCTGATCAACGGGATATTATCTGAATTATGAGTTTGGCAATCACTTAAGACATTGTGGAATTGTTTCGCAGTTGAAGTCCCCTGGAACACCACAGCGTAATGGTGTGTCCGGACATCGTAATCGAACCTTATGAGATATGGTGCGATCTATGATGTATCTTACCGATCTACCGCTGTTATTTTAAGGTTATGCATTAGAGACAGCTGCATTCACTTTAGATAGGGCACCATCTAAGTCCGTTGAGACGACGTCGTATGGTTTGGCAAGAAACCAAAGTTGTCGTTTTCTTAATGTTTGGGGCTGCGATGCTTATGGCTTCAGCCGGGAAAAGCTCGAACCCAAAGCGGACAAATATATCTTCATAGGATACCCAAAGGTAACAATTGGGTATACCTCCTATCTCAGATCCAAGGACAAAAATGTTTGTCCCTAAGAATGGGTCCTTTCTCGAGAAGGAGTTTCTCTCGAAAGAATTGAGTGGGAGGAAGATAGAACTTGATGAGGTTGTCGAACCCTCACTTCAACCGGATAGTAGTGCAACACAGAAAGATGTTTCTGTGGAACCTACGACAGTTGAAGAGGAAACTAATGATAGTGATCATGAAGCTCCAGATCAAGTTGCTATCGATCCTCGTAGGTCGACAAGGATATGTACTACTCCTGAGTGGTACGGTGATCCTGTCTTAGATGTCATGTTGTTGAACAACAATGAACCTACGAACTATGGAGAAGCGATGGTGGGCCCATATTCCGACAAATGGTTAGAAGCCGATAAATCCGAGATAGGATCCATGTATCAAAACAAAGTATGGACTTTGGTGGACTTGCCCTATGATCGGCAAGCCATTGAGACAAATGGATCTTTAAGACTAAGACGGACGTGGACGGTAATGTCACTGTCTATGAAGCTCGACTTGTGGCGAAGAGTTTTCCACAAGTTCAAGGAGTTGACTACGATGAGATTTTCTCACCCGTAGCGATGCTTAAGTCCGTCGGAATCATGTTAGCATTAGCTGCATTTATGAAATCTGGCAGATGGATGACAAAACAAGTTTCCTTACCAGTTTTCGTAAGGAAAGGTTGTATGTGATACAATCAGAAAGGTTTTGTCGATCCTAAGGATGCTAAAAGATATGCTAGCTCCAGCGATCCTTCCATGGACTAGAGCAAGCATCTCGGAGTCGGAATATACACTTTGATGGAGTGATCAAAGTTTTTGGGTATACAAAGTTTGTTGGAAACTTGTATTTGCAATAAAGTGAGTGGGAGCACTACAACATTTCTGATAAGTATATGTGAATGACATATTGTTGATCCGAAATGATGTAGAATTTCTGGAAAGCATAAAGGGTTGTTTGAAATGAGTTTTTCAAAGGAAGACCTGGATAAAGCTGCTTACATATTGGGCATCAAGACCTATACAGATAGATCAAGACGCCTGATGATACTTTCAAAAGAACACACACCTTTGACATGATTTTGAAGGATTTCAAAATGGATCAGTCAAAGAAGGAGTTCTTACCTGAGTTGTAAGGTGTGAAGTTGAGTAAGACTCAAAACTTGACCACGGCAGAAGGAAGAGGAAGGACGAAGGTCGTCCCCTATGCTTTTGTCATAGGCTCTGTACGGTATGCCATGCTAAGTACCGCACCTGATGTGTGCCTTGCCACATGTCTGGCAAGAGGGTACAAAGGTGATCCAGGAGTGGATTACTAGATAGTGGTCAAAATTATCCTTAGAGGAGTAAGGAAATGTTTCTCGGTTATGGAGGTGATAAAGAGTTCGACGTAAAGAGTTACGTCGATGCAAGCTTAACACCTATCCGGATAACTCTAAGTGGAGATACCGGATATGTATAATGGAGCAACAGTTTGGAATAGCTCCAAGTGGAACGTGGTAGCAGCATCTATGATATGACATAAAGTTTTGCGAAGTACATAGGGATCTGAATGTTGCAGACCCGTTGACTACAAACCTCTCTCACAAGCATACCATGATCAAACACAGAACTCATTGAGTGTTAATCACATATTGATGTGAACTAGATTACTGACTCTAGTAAACTCTTTGGATGTTGGTCACATGGCGATGTGACCTGTGAGTGTTAATCACATGGCGATGTGAACTAGATTATTGACTCTAGTGCAAGTGGGAGACTGTTGGAAATATGCCCTAGAGGCAATAATAAATTGGTTATTATTATATTTCCTTGTTCACGATAATCGTTTATCATCCATGCTAGAATTGTATTGATAGGAAACTCAGATACATGTGTGGATACATAGACAAACACCATGTCCCTAGTGAGCCTCTAGACGACTAGCTCGTTGATCAATAGATGGTTACGGTTTCCTAACCATGGACATTGGATGTCGTTGATAACGGGATCACATCATTAGGAGAATGATGTGATGGACAAGACCCAATCCTAAGCCTAGCACAGATCGTGTAGTTCGTATGCTAAAGCTTTTCTATATGTCAAGTATACTTTCCTTAGACCATGAGATTGTGCAACTCCCGGATACCGTAGGAATGCTTTGGGTGTACCAAACGTCACAACGTAACTGGGTGGCTATAAAGGTGCACGACAGGTATCTCCGAAAGTGTCTGTTGGGTTGGCACGAATCGAGACTGGGATTTGTCACTCCGTATGAAGGAGAGGTATCTCTGGGCCCACTCGGTAGGACATCATCATAATGTGCACAATATGTGATCAAGGAGTTGATCACGGGATGATGTGTTACGGAACGAGTAAAGAGACTTGCCGGTAACGAGATTGAGCAAGGTATCCGTATACCGACGATCGAATCTCGGGCAAGTGCTATACCGATAGACAAAGGGAATCGTATACGGGATTGATTGAATCCTTGACATCGTGGTTCATCCGATGAGATCATCGTGGAACATGTGGGAGCCAACATGGGTATCCAGATCCCGCTGTTGGTTATTGGCCGGAGAGTTGTCTCGGTCATGTCTACATGGTTCCCGAGCCCGTAGGGTCTACACACTTAAGGTTCGATGACGCTAGGGTTATAGGGAAAGTATGTACGCGGTTACCGAATGTTGTTCGGAGTCCCGGATGAGATCCCGGACGTCACGAGGAGTTCCGGAATGGTCCGGAGGTAAAGATTCATATATGGGAAGTCCTGTTTTGGTCACCGGAAAAGTTTCGGGCGATATCGGTAATGTACCGGGACCACCGGGAGGGTCCCGGGGGTCCACCAGGTGGGGCCACCAGCCCCTGAAGGCTGCATGGGCTAAGTGTGGGAGGGAACCAGCCCCAAGGGGGCTGGTGCGCCCCCCCCCCCACCAAGTCCCTAGGCGCATGGAGAGGGGAGGGGGGCAAACCCTAGGTCCAGATGGGCCTTAAGGCCCATTCTAGGGTGCCCCCTCTCTCTCCCCCCCCTTGGCCGCACCCTAGATGGGTTTTCTAGGGCTGGCCGCACCCCTAGGGGTGGGAAACCCTAAAGGGGGCGCAGCCCTCCCTTCCCCCTATATATATGTGAGGTTTTGGGGCTGCTAGACACACGAGAACGTCTCCCTCTTGGCGCAGCCCTACCCCTCTCCCTCCTCGTCTCTTGCAGCGCTTGGCGAAGCCCTGCTGGAGTCCCGCGCTCCTCCACCACCACCACGCCGTTGTGCTGCTGTTGGGTGGAGTCTTCCCAACCTCTCCCTCTCTCCTTGCTGGATCAAGGCGTGGGAGACGTCACCGGGCTGCACGTGTGTTGAACGCGGAGGCGCCGTCCGTTCGGCGCTAGATCGGATCTTCTGCGATTTGAATCGCCGCGAGTACGACTCCTTCATCCGCGTTCTTGCAACGCTTCCGCATCGCGATCTACAAGGGTATGTGGATCCAACTCTCCTCTCGTAGATGTGCATCTCCTAGATTGATCTTGGTGAGCGTAGGAAAATTTTTGTTTCCCATGCAACGTTCCCCAACATCCAATGCCTACGAGCTTTACCTATATTGCTAGCTGCTTATTTACTTTTCTGTTGCTATTATCACAAAAACTACAAAAACATTATCTTTACTTTTATTGCTGCTACCACCACTATCATATTACTGTGCTACTAAACTATATTGCTGCAGATACTAAGTTTCCAGGTATGGCTGAATTGACAACTTAGTTGCTAATACTTAAGAGTATTCTTTGGCTCCCCTTGTGTCGAATCAACAAATTTGGGTTTAATACTTTACCCTCGAAAACTGTTGCGATCCCCTTCACTTGTGGGTTATCAAGACTATTTTCTGGCGCCGTTGCCAGGGAGCATAGCTCTATTCTTTAAGTCACTTGGGATTTATATCTGCTTATCACTATGAAGAATTTGAAGGACTCAAAAACCAAGATCTTGCCCTCAACTACGAGGGGAGGTAAGGAACCGCCATCTAGCTCTGCACTAGATTCTCCTTCTGTTATGAGTAAACTTGCGACACCTACTCCTGCTATTGAATCTGATATGTCGTATGTTCTTGATGATGCTACTTCTGCTATGTATGATGAAACTACCTTTATGCCTGATACTGTGCCACTAGGTGAATTTCTAGATGAACAAATTGCTAAGGTTAGGGATAGTGCAAATGTTGATGATATTTATGAAAGTGATGATGAAACTACTCCCAATCACTACAGGAAACTGCTAGCTTGCCGTCTATGAGGGTCTTTGTCGTCAGCATTTCGTCGGGGTAGACGGCAAAGATAGGTTTGCCGTCAACTGCAGACGGCAAAGTTAGCCTGACGGCAAATCTCTGCTTTGCCGTCTGGGTTGTTGATTGCTGACGGCAAATCTAGCAAACGGATGACGGCAAAGAAACACAGACGGCAAACCTGCTCTTTGCCGTCTGTTGTTTAGTTGGTTGACGGCAAAGCATGGACACGTGTCCAGTCTGACGGTGGGTAACGACCCCGTAATTTTGCCGTCTGTTTTTGCTGCCTACTGACGGCAAAGTAGATACTTTGCCGTCTGTTTTGTGAACTGCTGACGGCAAACCTGTAGCAAAAAAAAAAATTATTCACACCGGGCCTTCTTTGCCGTCTCGTTTTGGATCCACTTGACAGCAAATGAACGAAAAAAAACAGGCGTGCCCCGACCGCACTTATCCATCGAGCCCCGACCTCTACGTTATCCACACCGCGCCGCCATCGCCCATCTCCTCCTCCACCGCGCCTCCTCCACAGCACTGCCGCCGCCCGCCTCCGCCACCACCGCGCCGCCGCCGCCCATCTCTGCGCGCCGCCGCCGCCTGTCTCCGCCACCATCGCGCCGCCGTCTCGGGGCCCTTATCCACTGCGCGCCCCACCCCTCCTCCTACATTGCGTGGTTGCATGATGTACACCTCGTAGGGCTCAATGTGCTTTCCTATGTGAAACTTTTCATGCAGTTGCTCCCATAAGGGCAGCCATGTGGTCCTGCCTATGAAATCCACGGATACGGCCAGTCACGCATCGCACAACAACTCATCCTTCATGGTCGAGTAGCTCACCATCCTTTATACTCTAAAAACGACATATCATTTGAAAATAAGCTCAATGACATTTGACCGAACACCTGCCGGGCGTCGTGTCGGTCATTGAGGTCGTTAATAGGGGGGCGGAGTGTACCTGGGTACAAACGGCCCCAGGGATGAAAGCTCCGTCGGAACGGCGAGCACGCGCGTTGTAGCTGGTTGCGGACGTCCGGCAATGCCTCCGTGGCAGCCGGAGACGAACATCGGCGGCTGTGGAGGTGGAGGGCGGGGATGCAAAGCAAGGGGGTGAAGGAGCGGAGTACAAGAAAATGGGACCGGGAGGGGGGATTGGGTGGGCTCGGGTGTCGGAGTTCTACGTTTTGGGTGTCCGGACTTCCGCAAACCACATCCCACTGACTCAGCTCGAGCATGCGTGTGGACTAGCACACACGATCGTGTTTGTGCGGCAACCGATGGAGAGCTAGCGTTGCTGAATTGGCAGAACACCACATGATATCGGGATGTGAACGGGCTCGTAAAAGGTGCAGGGTCGCCTTCGCGCATCGCATCGCAGGTGGTGCACTCGAGCAATAAACCGTCGAAAAAATGCGGTGACTAGCGGTACGTGCGTGTGTTAATCCCGTTTACGTCAACTGTACTATTATTTCCATTGTGATGAAATGGGAAAGGAATTTAAAGCGTGGAGAAATAAGTTGCGTGCGTGTGGTAATCGTTCGTCAAGATGGGTAGAGCTACCTGGCTGGTGCCACACACCAAGCTGGCCAGCCTACGCACGCAGTGAGAAGAGCCGCAAACTAATTCCTGAATTTTGACCACACGAAATATATATCCGGAACAACACTCATAAAAAGAAAAGGAAAAAAAAGAATATATATCCGGATCAGTCACACTTTAAGTTCTTTCTCCTCTCTCTACGAATGACCGCGCGTTCACGAGCGTAAAGACGGACGGACGGTCGTGGAACGGAGGTAAAGATCATTATACTCGCCGATAGGATGCCCTGATATTACCATGGGCCGTTTATTCCTTTGATTCCAACTATCAGTTTTGGTTTGTACTCTAACAAGACTGTCACGAAGTACCACCGTTAAAAAGAAGAGAGTGCCCCGATCTCAAGGGTAAACTTGTAACCACAAAAACCGCAAAAAAAGAAACAGAGAATATTTAACATGTTAATTTTTATCGCTTACCTATTATTCATCATTAAACATAATCCTGACTTACCATAAATAAAACATAATACCAAATTACAAGTGATTCCTTGATCATGTGATAAACATACAGCGAATGGTAGGTTCGACGAAGCGGGGTCTCGCAAGAAAGGTGAATGGCTATAGATGCAACAATGGGCGGCCGACGCGTGGTGAACAATCTCGTGTGAACTCCATGTACTGCTGGGACTGACCATTTGGCAATCCTGCTCCTCGTTTGCTTGTCATTTGTTTAATCAATCGGAAATGCAATTTCTCAGTTACAAAAAGGCAATTGCTCGATCACGCTTAGCCGTCTCGTTGTGTACTTTGTAAGTGCTAGTTTGATGTATATACATGAGTTAAATTGTTCTTCTTATAGATTTATAATCCACCACTTCCATGATATTGAGTAACGAGGACGCGCCATGTAAATTCTAACTATTACACCGGCATTCCATTGGTTTGGATTGCTAACAGCTAAAGCTATTTGAAGGAGCATCGCGCCGCCGGAAACACACGGTGTGAAGCACGGAGCGGTAGTGGAGAAATCTAGCGATGCGGCATAGTTTAAACATGGCACGGGTTTATAGCCTCCGTTTGGTGGAGAGCAAGAAGAGAATGAGGAATGCTGCGAGGGACGTTGAGGAGACCGTCAACGGCCATGCGCCAAAACAGGAGGTGCAGTTTCCTATTAGAGTAGATGAAGGCAATATTATTAGTCCTAAATCAGAGAAGAAAAAGACTAAATTGCCATGTCAAATGAACACCCAGATTTACTTGCTACTCTCATCTATCTAGACCAGGGGTACAGTAAAAAATTATTTTGCATAATGGTGATCATGTTTGTCTGTAGTGCATTGCATTTGCATTCATCCATACTGGTGTCACCTAGTCTAAATGGAATTTTGGCATCTCAGTTGTTAGTTGGACACAAGTCAATAAATCATATATTTGTCCGTGCAAAAAGAGTGTCGATGATTCTACCAGCTGTAGTCGATCATCAGTTACACTTTCCATGTGCAGCCTACCTTTCTTCGCCAATATACTGGCATCATCATTAAACTCACATTGACATGTCATAAACTTTATGAACTCTTGATATGGAAAAAACAATAATAGTCAATCATTCAAGATAACCTAGCTACCGGAATGTGTGGCCTAAGACAAACTCCCTATATAAACCATCCAACTCTATTCATCTACTCTTTAGAGAAAATTCACACCATTCCCACAATTTGTCATGTATTTTTTATTGGCCAACACACATTAGGATTAGGAGGCTTTGGGAATCAAACTGTCCTACTAATCTGCACTAATTGTTATGGTCAATGTAGAAATTTTCGAAATCCTTATGTGATTTAGACAGGTTAGTGTAGAAATATGTAATACTACATTATTAGAGGTAGTCAAGCAAGCAGCTCCATCGACAAACAATATCTTCATTGGTTGTCATGGGAGAAGTTGGTGGCACCTAAAGTGAAGGGAGGCATGGGGTTCCGGGATTTTGAATAGTTCATTTTAACAGTGCTAGGCAAGCATGGGCGACGGTGCCACCCACCGAGGGTGGCTTCTCCAAGGGGAGCCTAACAATCAGACTAAAAGTGGGCCCCTCAGGTCCGCCAAGAAGATGAAGATAGGAGGTGCCCAAGGGCAACCTATAGGCGGTTCTGGGACCTTCATGGACTCCAAGTCAGGTGGGCGGCTGGATAGATCACACCTCTCTCGGGTAAACCCTAGCTCCCTCAAGCAGTTTTGCTTTGTACTTCAACACAACGGAGGGAGTACCATCGTTGAAAAGAAGGGAGTACCCTGATCTCATGGGTGAAATTGTAATCAGAAAGGGTATTCAACGTGTTAATTTTATCTCTTACCTATTATTTATCATTAAACATAATCCTGCATTACCATAAAAAAATACTACCAAATTCCAAGAGGTTCATTGATCATCTGATGAACATGCAGTGAAAGGCAGGTCGTTAGAAAGGTGAATGGCAATAGAGGCAACGATGGGCGGCCAACGTGTGGTGAACAATCTCGAGTGAACTCCATGTACTATTGTGATTGACCATCTGGCAATCCTACAACTCATTTTCCTATCATTTGTTTAATGGATTGGAAATGCAATTTCTCAACCGAAAAAAGGCAATGGCCCGATCACACCTAGTTGTCTCCTTGTGTATTTTGTAAGTGGTAGTTTGATGCATATGCACGAGTTAAATTGTTCTTCATGCAGATTTATAATCCATCACTTCCATAACATTGAGTAATGATTATGTGACATGTAAATTCTAACTACTACACCCACAATGCATTGGTTTGAGTTGCTAACAACTAAGGCTATTTAAGGCAGCATCGCGCCACCAGAGACACATGGGTGTGCAAGCATGGAGCGCCACTGAAGAAATCTAGTGACGGTGGCGATAGAGGTGCGGCATGGTTTAAACATGGCAGAGTTTTATAACCTCCGTTCAGTGGGAGGAAGAAGGTAATTATGAAAGTTGCGACGGCTAGGGCCTTAGATGGATGACGTGATCAAGGTAAGGAGGCCGTCACCGGCCGTGCGTCCAAATAAGAAGAGGTGGTTTCCTATTACCACATACTACGGGAGTAGATTAAGAGAATATTATTATTGCTAAATCAGAGATGGAAAAGACTAAATTTTCCTATCAAATGAAAACCCAAATTTACGTGCTACTCCCATCTACTTGTGGGAGTACCTGGGTACCGTAAAAGAAACTTATGCATGGTGGTAAGCATGTTTGTCTATAGTGTATTGCATTTGCATTCATGCGTACTCGTGTCACCTAGTCTAAATTGGATTTTGTTATCTCAGCTGTTAGTCGAACACAAGTCAATAAATCATACATTTGTCTGTGCAAAAAGATTGTCATGGATTCTACCTACTGTAGTCGATCATCGCTTACACTTTTCGCGTGTTACATATATCTTTTCTTGGCCAATAGAGTTGCATCATCATTAAACTCACACTGACATGTCATACACTTTATGAACTTTTGAGATGGAAAAAATATTAATTAATCAATCATTTAAGATAACCTAGCTGCTGAAATGTGTCTCCTATGACAAACTCCATATATAAACCGTCCAACTCTATGCATGTACTCCTTAGAGAAAACCCACACCATTCCCACAATTTATCTTGTTTTTTAAATTGGCCAGCCCACATTAGGATTAGGAGTCATTGGGAATGAAAATGCCCCACTAATCTTCACCCTAGTTGTTATGGTCAATGTAGAAATCTCCAAAGTGCTTATGTGATCTAGAGAGGCTAGTGTGAAAATGTGTAATACTAGGATTTTGAAAAGTTTAATTTAGCACCGCTAGGTAATCATGGGGCGCGGCTGATTTCTTGTCCGGACTCCCTGTGTTCCAGAGCATTTAAGGGGAAAATACTTTCCTAACTCTCATTTTATGGACATCCAAGCTACAAGATCGGCATCCGCTACTTCGAAGGCTACAATCACCAGATGCGCAACCTTGGAGATGGAACTAATCAAGCATGTTGGAATTGGTGAACCGATCTCTATCCGGTCAGACCACTAGAATCCATAATACAACTATACTTAAACCCATGGGCCCACCTGGGAATGATCCCTTGGACAAAGTTGTTGAGCTCATTCATTCCCAACTCGGTTCATGGGATGTGGAACTAGTGAGTAACAATTTTCTAGCTACCGATGCATATGCCATACTGAATATTCTTTGAGGGCAGCGGGAGGCGAAGACTTTTCTTGGGCTCTTGAAAAAACAGGTGTTTACTCCGTTAACAGCTTAGCGTGCTCTCATGACTCACAAAGAGCAATTAGCTCCGGCGGAAGGTTCGATAGCGGGACTATCATTGTGGCATCATCACCATTGGAACGCTTTAGCAAACTAAAAGTTGTCTCAAGAGTCCGGGTTTTCTGGTGGCGGGTTCTTCAGGGTATCCTCCCTGATTATGCCACTCTTCAACACCGCCATATACGAACAATGGCACATTTGTGACCTATGTAAAGCAATGATGGAGGACTTGCAGCACACGCTCATGTTATGTTCACATGTCAAGAAACATTGGATAGTGGTGAGGGACATCTTGGATCTCAATCTACCATGGCTCCATGCGTCAACTTGGGCGAAGGACATTTTGTTGAATAATATGATTTCCGATCACCATAGAGGCAGTTGATTATGGTCAAGCATGCCACATGGTATAATCACAACCGATGGCACATGATTAGGTTCCTTTTGATCATTCGTGAAGATGGTTAGGGATGATATTGTGTTGCTCGATATGTCTACACATAAATGTAGCATCCCTCACGATCAATGTTGGAGGCTGCCTGACGCCGGTGGGGTAAAAATCAACACTGATGGGGCTATCAACATCGAAGCTCACATGGGAGGAGGAGGTGGTGTAGCTCGGTCTCACCTGGCCTTCATGGAAGCTTGGCGTAAAAGCTTCATTGGGGTCATGGATCCGCTGTTCGTCGAAGCTATGGCTCTCCAAGAGGGCTTTATTTTTGCGCGACTCTGGGGTTTCTCACACTCGGTGATGAAAGTGGACTGCTTACAGGTCGTCAATTTTCTGGCCTTGCTCTATTGCATCGTCTATCTTACATGAAGTCAGGGAGAAATCGTCCAGTTTTATTTCCTTTTTAGTTAGACATGTCCCGAGGGACGCTAGTCCGACTGACCTCTGTAACAAGCTTGTGTATTTGTTGTCGGTTTTCGAATGCTGGATTGAGGAATGTCCGAGTTTTTTTGTAAGCAGCCTTTAGCTGATTGTACCAGCACCTTGTTAAAGCAATAAAGCTTCCCAATGTTCACGGCAACAAAAGAGTAAGGATGCTAATCATATTTGGCACACCTATTTTTGCAAATGCGCTCATCTGGCACTGATATGTATGCTTGGTCTTGTTCTAGTATATCTTTTTCTAACTCGAATTAACAGATATCTATAAATATGTGCTGAGAGATATTGTACTAAGAAATTATCTCTTCATTAAGAGAATGCAAGCCTTTTCTTCCGCTTTCTTATGCTCACTGGAATGGTAAAGAATTAGTTCGCCCAATTTGTACGGTGAGTATTCTCTTTTATACTCCCTCCGTTCCAATTTACTCGTCATGGTTTTAGTTCAATTTTGAGCTAAAACTACGACGAGTAAATCAGAACGGAGGGAGTACATTTTAAGACCTTTGACGTGAATTATTTGTGGTAACTACATTTATTGGTTGTGCATGACGTGTATGAGTTGAGGAAGACGTTTTTATTATCCGATTGTGGTCGTGCTACCTTTCTCTACATATGAAATTGTACATGAATTATGTTTACATAACTTCTATAGAACATTTTAAAAGCCCGTGGCAGCGCACACGTATTTTACTACTTTATGTTATTTGGCACTGCTAATATAGAATCATTGTGCATGTCCTTAGCATGCAACGCTCCTTGCTCAGTACACTACAGCATCAATGGCATCCCTCAATGGAGGTGTGGCATCTATCGGCAGCAGGGGACAACATGGGAGGCTGCATCTGGTTTTTCCTTCTTTTTTTCATGTATAAGTTGATTTGTTCGACATTGATGCTAGGCTTTACTTCACATGGTTAAATAATCAATATTATGCCACACAAAAGAAAAAAATTCAAGATTACATGCCAGGGGTCTTATCCACCTCTTCGGAAAAAAAAAACAGGTCATCAATCGAGCTAAGTGGTGGGTCATATATCGTTGCATCCTCCGCTGGGTGCATGGCCGCATCGCTCGTGAGGTGCTTTCATCAGTTCACCACCGGTGGGAGGGCCAGTCAAGTCAAGTTTGCAGTATATGCATACCACTGAGACTGAATGTTCAGCAAAACCTGCAAGCGTGTGAACCACCATAGGACACGATCGTTTTTGTGTGGCAACCAACAGGGTTATTGGCTAGTGCGCGCGGAGCTAATTCAATTTAATTGGCAGAAGCACCACATACTCCCTCCGTCTCAAAATAAATGACTCAACTTTCTACTAACATTATAAAGAGAATTTCGATCGAGATGTGAAGAGGCATAAGGTGCAGGTCGCCTTCGTGTACACGAACATGCGTGGGAATAGTGCGCCTGTTAATCCAGTTTACCCAGTTTGTCAAAACGGCCAAATGGGTAGATCGAGCTAGTTAATGAGCTGTGCACCAAGTGGGCTAACGTGCGCATGCACAGCCGCAAACTATTTCATGTATTTTGACCAGACTAGGATATCCCGAGCAGGGTGTGTGAAGCTTTGTTTCCTCTCTACGAATAACGGCCCGTTCACAAACACAAAGGTGTGGGCGATGCCTGCCAACATCTCAATGTACCAAGGACTGAAATTTCTTATCCCAAAAATGAGAGGTATTTCTCATCCAGTCATCCATGCCTCGGTGGTGCAACCGTGCGTACATTCTTGCCTCTGGCCAGCATGGTGATGGTGTGTAGCACGTTTAGCATCTCGAATGGGGGCTAGTTCGAGCTCGTGAGATAGTTGAGTGATCCATTCATAGCGTCTCGCCTTCGTTGAGTTTTGAAAAAAAAAATATTTCGGGATGTCTAGCGAGCAGCCTTTGCAATTTGCATGCAGCAGCATTTTTCTGAAATCTGAATTCATGATATAGTGGGTGACTACAAGGCATGGCAAATTGCATTGTTACTGGAATAGCCACTTTAATGAAGCTTCCAACTTCTTTGAACACTGTCACTGGCAAGCTTTAGAAAACCTGCAAAGCAAAAAAGAGCACGAGCAATGTCATTACTATAAAATATCACATTTTAAACTAGGTATAAGCACACTTTTTTTTATTTGTATGCATGCTTCCCAAAGAAATACTCCCTCCGTACGGAAATACTTGTCATCAAAATGAATAAAAGGGGATGTATCTAGATGTATTTTAGTTCTAGATACATCCTTTTTTGTCCATTTTGATGACAACTATTTTTAGACGAAGGGAGTAGTCTTTTCAGATCCCCATAGAAATAGTTGCAAGCATAATAAGCACACACTAATTTATGTTCTTATAGACAATCTTGTACTCACAAAGAAAAAGCTCTTCGGAGGCGCCAAAATTTTGCCATGGTCAACATGGCCACTACTAGCCTACTATCGCACTGGACAAACGTGATGCAAGAGGTCGCAGGTGGACCGAGGACTATAATGTCAATGAAGCTGTCAAAGAGAGCCTGCCGAACAGACACCATCTCATCTCCTACTTCACAACGAGTAGGGGAAAGAGCATCTCCTCGGCAATGACAATGTTGCCCAGCTATGCAAGAAATAATCTAAGCTAATGGTTTGTGTGATGTTGCATAAGATCTTTTTTAAGTAGTACATGATCAGTAACAGAGTTTTAAATTTTGATTGTGGATAGACTCATGTTCAGTCTGAATGGCCAACACACACAAAAAATTCTACTTTTTTATCTTTTTTTACAAATTTCAGTAATAATTTGAAGTTAGTTTCAATTTGACATGTAATCTAAGAGAATCATAACCAGATGGGCCACTGAGTCTTTACACTTTTGCCATCCCATCGCTTCTCCATTGAAATGACGTTGTAGGTATTCGAATTCTTTTCAGTCAAAACAATCTACTCTAAAATAGTAATAATTAGAAAAATCAACTTGATCTTCCATACCGTTTGTGGTCTCTTGAGACGGCAATGAAAAAGGTGAATACAATCATTGATGACTACCTACTAGAATTTACCACCTAGCTAGGACAAAACTTGGAGTATAAATCAGAGAACTCACAAATGCACTCCTCACAAGCAACACACAAGCTTCCACATGGTTTCCACAACTTGTCTTGTGATTTTGGGTGGCAATCCTAGTCAGTGTGAGAGTGCATGCATATGGCCGGTGCATATTAGAATTAGGAGGCATCGGGTGTGTAACAATTCCTTGCTTTTGCAGACTCACTGTTATAATTAAGGTCATTAGATCATCATTTTGACGAGCAAGTTGAGGACTCCTAGTCCCATATTGGCTATAGGTAGGCAGCAACTCATGCAACCTCAAACCTCGTCACCCTTTATAAGGCTAGGCCAGGGGTAGTTCGAGGCTCATTACATCATCCATCTTAGTCTCAATTGAATAATTTTAACCTCCACTGTAACCCCCTCATATGCAACACATCAAGCCAATGAAAGCAAGAGCCACAATAAGGGCCTATACCTGGCCGGGTAAATCGCGTTGTGTCCAGTTACTACATATTATTTGCGAGAACCCGATTAAAACATCTAGCTGATGGTTCCCTCATAGTTGGAGAGTTAGCTTGCATGTAACATGCCCCCACAATCTCTACTTCAAATATTAGAGTATTATGTCATCTGTTCCCTATTCGTAATGTATATTAAAAAACTAAATTTCTCTTTATTTCACCAAGTTCATAGAAAACAAATAATATCTACAGTTATATGTAAACAACAAATAATGTCTACATTGTAGTTTTTGAAATTTTTCAGTCAACATAAAAAAGTTTAACTTTTGATACAAATTAATGCACCATATGAAAAGATTTGAATATGTACATATGTTTTCTAAAAATATGGAATATGTGTATATGTACCATTTTATTGACATTTCTTTTCAACCTAAGTTTATTATTCGCCCAGAGTTTATTATTCGCCCCGGGCTCAGCTTTCCTGAACCCGGTAGCCATTCTGTCCTCTTTGTTAAGGGCTAAGTTGTCAGTTTGAAAAAAAACGGCTATGTTGTCCAATAAAACACCCCAAATCACACAAACGGGAAACGGAGTCACGTGCAAGATGCGCTACTTGCTACTCCTAACAAGATGTTGTTAACATGTATTATTCCATGTGTATTTGTACCTGTGTATACTCTCCTAGTATATAGGATCGGGAGTGTTGCCCGGGCCTGCGTGCCACATTCTTCGGGCCTTCTGTTGTAACTCCTCCTGTATATGTTGTACCGTGGGCACTTTGTCAATCAGTGGAAACATTGTTGAGCAGCTCTCCTTCCAACTTGGTATCAGCGACCAGTTCCTCGCCTCCGCTCCGTCCTCCGCCATGGCCGTCGAGCACGGATCCTCTTCCTCCGCCGCCACCAGCTCCGCCTCCTCGCCGAGCTCCCTCACCTCTGCCTCCTCCGCAGCCATGTCCGGCGACACCACGGCCTCTACTTCCCCCGCATCTTCCCCGGCCTTCGTTTTCGGCACCGCTCTGGCCCTCAACACCGGCTCCTCCGCTCCTACCGCATCCCAGTTCGCCTCTCTTTTCTCCACCAACCCGCCACCACCACCACCACCGGCGCCCCCCGCTCGCCACCCCATGTTCAATGATCATGTCTCCAACCACATCAAATTCCTCCTCGACCCTGACGAACACAACTTTCACAAATGGAAATCCTTCTTCCTCATGGTCCTCGTCCGCCATGGCCTCTCCTACCTCATCGAGCACCCACCACCCCCCAACGCCGATTCCCAGTACCTTGAGCTCGACGCCCATGTCGCTCTGGGGGTGTATGCCACTCTCGCTGACTCCATCATCGACCACGTCATCGGCGCCACCACCACCTATGAGCTCTGGACCCGGATCAACCCCTACTTTCTCGCCAACCGCGCTGCTCGGTAAATGACGCTCAACAGGCAGTACCGCAATCTCAAGCAGGGAGATCTCTCGGTCGCCGAGTATGCGCGGCACATGAAGCTGCTCACCGCTGGCCTCGCCGACATCAACCACGCCGTCACCGAGGTCGACCTCACCACCCAGTTCCTCCATGGCCTCGATGGTCGTCTCGACACCATCCGGGTCGTCCTGGGCGATACCGTCCCCCTTCCACCGTTTGAGACCGTCTTCTCCCGCGTCAAACTCGCAGAGGAGAACCTCGCCCAACGCGCTTCCGAGGTCAGCGCCATGGTGCTCGCCGTCCATGGATCCGGTGGCCCTCCCGATGGCTCCTCCGCGGCGTCCGGATCCTCTGGCGCCGGCGGCTCTGCCCCTCGCTCGGGTGTTCGTGGGGCCGATCGCTCTCAGGATCGTGGGAACGACCGCGGCCACGCACAGTCGCCTGGACGCGGCTCCTCCTCTCACCAACAAGACAGCGGTGACCGCGGCCGTGGGCGCGGTCGTGGGCGTGGGCGCGGTCGCGGTGACCAGGGTGGCCGGGGCTCTGCATCACCCTACAACCCCTGCATGGGCTTCTTTGTCCTCTACGGCATGGCCTTGCCCTCTCTGCGCTCCGGCTGGATACCGCCCAATGCTGCTGGTGTCCTCGGCCCGCGCCCGGGCGCCCACGCCAACGCGTACTCCATGCAGTTCCCGGCCTACCCCGCGCCCACTCCGGTCCAGCCGCCGTCTTGGGATCATCTCACCACCAATGGATCCTTCTTGATGTCTAGGAGTTTGTTCATGTTCATGAGTATGATGAAATTTTGAAAACATATTTCAAACTTCCCGGTCATATTACGTATCATATTTTGAAAAAAAATCAAATATTTTTTTTTCGAAACCAATTTTTTTTTCTGTTACTAGTGGCGCACCTAGCAAACGGTGCGCCACTAGTAAGTTTGAATTTTTTTGAATTTTTTTGCCTCTAGATCTTAAAAGCCCGGTAACTTTTTTTCTGTTAGAGCATCTCCAACAGCCGCGCAGAAAGGCGTGCGCGCTAAACTTGCGTTTTCGCGCGCGCGGGGCAGAATTCCGTGCTCCAGCGGCGGAGAGAAAACCGCGCGCGCGGGAACCGCTTGCGCGCGTGCGTGAAATGGCGGCCTCTCGCGCGCCATTTTTGCGGCGCCTCCTCCCGCGCGCCTATAAAACGCAGCGCGCGCGCTCCCCCTTGCTCTTCACCGCTCCCTCTCTCCCTGCCTCTCGCGCCGCACCAGAGCGCCGCCGCCGCCCCCGACGCGCCACCATGCCGCCGCGCCGCCGTTCTACGCCGAGATACGCTCCGGCTGATCGAAGAGGTTGACAGCCAGCAGTCCAACCAATGCTCATCTTCGTACCGCGGGGAGCTAGCGCTCCGTGAAACTATGCAGCAGCGGGTGCTCTTTTTGAATTGTTCATATTATGGCGTCCGCCCCTCCCCATAATAATAAACAATTCAAAAAGAGCACCCGCTGCTGCATAGTTTCACGGAGCGCTAGCTCCCCGCGGTCACGAAGATGAGCGTTGGTTGGACTGCTGGCTGTCAACCTCTGACGACACAAACGACGATGATGATGGTGCAGATGACGTGAGCGACTGGGATTGGTTTTTTTTTTTTATGTTTTCGAACTATCTAGCGCCGAACTATCTATCTATGTTTTCGAACTACCTATCTAGTTGCAATATGTAAAATAACTTTATATCCTTTTTGTTTTAATGCAATTTTTACGTATTAAAATATTGTGCGCGCGCTGCATTTTTGGGCACTGCCGGAGCGGCGCGCGTGCGCTGCATTATAGCGCGGCTGTTGGAGCCAGCGGCTATCCCCGCGATATACCTGCCGAAGCGCGCGCGGCAAACGCTTTTTTTGGGCGCGGCGCGTAGCGCGGCTGTTGGAGATGCTCTTAGGTTTTTGGGGATATTGAAAATGTTTAACGTGGTTCCACTAGTGCACCATTAGTAGTTTTGAAGAAAAAATGAAAAAAATTGTTACTAATGGCGCACCGTGGATGTGGTGCGCCATTAGTATATAGTAATGGCGCACCACATGTCTGGTGCGCCATTAGTAACAATTCCATCTATAGCCCTTTTCCTAGTAGTGGAGCCTTCAATTAAGTTGTAGAGGTAGCCTCATCCTTGGTGGTGTTCGGTGCTCAATCATTGTGGTGTAAAGCTCCGGGCAAGCTTCGGGGTCTCCAATTCGGTTGTGGAGATCGCCCCGAGAAATTTGTACGGGTTCGGTGACCGCCCCCAAGGGTTGCCATTTGTACGGGTTCGGTGACTGCCCTCAAGGGTCCCTTGAATCACGTCATCTTGCATTGTGCAAGGGCGTGAGGAGATTACGGTGGCCCTAGTGGCTTCTTGGGGAGCATTGTGTCTCCACACTGCTTCAAACGGAGATTAGCATCTGCAAAGGTGTGAACTTCGGGATTTGTGATAGCCATATTGTTCCTTGTAATACATATTGTTATCACCTAGTTGTTTGTCTTGCTTAGCATAAGCTGTTGGTGCAAGGTGAGCCTAGTTGTTGTATGTTTTGTGCTTGACAAATTAACCGCTAGGTTTATTCCGCATTTGTTCGAGCCTAAACCGACATCCACGATCTTTCAAGTGTGTCCTGGGGTGAGCGAAGGATGTCCATGGGCGACCTCGTGCACAGCCCTGCCGGCTGATGCGGATGAATCCACGTACAAGCTCGACCCCGATAGCCCGTCTGCGTGCACACTGTCGATTGAGGTTGCTCAAGGAGTCAAGGACATGGCTAGGTGCTTCTCAAGCTCCGGTTGTACGTGGCGGAGGCACGAGCTCTTCTCCGGGTGATAGTTAAGGCGTTTTCCAATCCGGCGAAAATCCATCTAGTACGTAGCTAGCTAGTCTCGTCTGAATCGGTCCAACAACTCTAGTGTACGTGTGTATTGTCTTCTGGTGGAACCCAAGCCTACTTTGGTGCGTACATGTCCATGAGTGTGTTTGGTAGGGTGTATGGAGAGTGCATGAGAGCAAAAGTGCCCTTCTCGACCCACTTTTGGGTGTTTGATAGAGTGTATGAAGGGTGCATGAGCCCACACAAGCTTAACACAAATATACTAGGTGCATGCATGAAGAGAGCATGCATGAAGAGGGGTGTTGAGATGAGCATGCATGGAGAGTGAACAACTATGTTGAGTTGAGAATGCAACCAAACACACCCATACAATCTCGTAGAGCACGCCTGAGCCCAGCCGGCGCCTCCTGGCGAGCTGCCGAGAAGGTGCTGCTGCTGCAACACAACGCCCTCTTGCCGGCACCCATACATTGCCGCGGGTTCCTACAGGCTACAGGAGCAGTGGCTCGATGACAGTGGTCACGGTGAGTTTGTGGATACTGATGTGTCGGTCAAACTTACGTGACATGTCTAGTATTAGTTAAAACCATGTCCACGTCAGCACCAAACCACCCTAAACGATACGAAGGACTAAACTTATCCGGTTTTAAAAGTTGAGGGACTAGGATTTGCTAGTTTTGAAATTGAGGGGTCATTTGTAGACTTTCGAAATAGTCGAGGGACGGAAAATATACTTATCCCTTTTTAAATTGGCCAGCCCACGTTAGGATTAAGAGTCATTGGGAATGAAAATGCCCCACTAATCTTCACCCTAGTTGTTACGGTCAATGTAGGAATCTCCAAAGTACTTATGTGATCTAGAGAGGCTAGTGTGGAAATGCGTAATACTACTTCATTAGAGGTAATCAAGCAAGCAACTCCATTGGCCAATGATCTATTTATTGGTTGTCATGGGAGAAGTTGGCGGCACCTAAAGTGAAGGGTGGCATGAGGTTTCAGGATTTTGAACAGTTCAAATTAGCACCACCAGGCAATCATGGGGCGCGACTGATTTCTGGTCCGGACTCCCTGTGTTCCAGAGCATTTAAGGGGGAAGATACTTTCCTAACTCTCATTTTGTGGAAGCCCAAGCTCCAAAATCCTCATCTGCTACTTCGAAGGCCATAATCACTAGACGCGCAACCTTGGAGATGGAACTAATCAAGCGTGTTGTAATTGATGAACCGATCTCTATCTGGTCTGACCACTAGAATCCATAATACAACTATACTTAAACCCATGGGCCGGCCTAGGAATGATCCCTTAGACAAAGTTGCTGAGCTCATTGATCCCCAACTCGGTTCATTGATCCCCGAAGCTACCGATGCAAATGCCATACTAAATACTCTTTGAGGGCAGTGGGAGGCGAAGACTATTCTTAGGATCTTGAAAAATCAGGTTTTTACTCCGTTAACAGCTTAGCGTGCTTTCACGACTCACAAAGAGCAATTAGCTTCTGCGGAAGGTTCGATAGCGGGACCATCATTTTCGCATAATTTCCAATGGAACGCTTTAGGAAACTGAAAGTTGTCTGAAGAGTGCAGGTTTTCTGGTGGTAGGTTCTTCGTGGTATCCTCCTTGATTATGCCACTCTTCAACACCGCCATATACGAACAATGGCACATTTGTGACCTATGTAAAGCAATGATGGAGGACTTGCAACACGTACTCATGTTATGTTCACATGCCAAGAAACATTGGATAGTGGTGAGGGACATCTTGGACCTCAATCTACCATGGCTCCATCCGTCAACTTGGGTGAAGGACATTTTGTTAAATTATATGATTTCTGATCACCATAGAGGTTGTCGATTATGGTCAAGCATGCCATATGGTATAATCGCAACTGATGGACACATGATTAGGTTCCTTTTGATCATTCGTGAAGATGGTTAGGGATGATATTGTGTTGCTCGATATGTCTACACATAAATGTAGCATCCCTCATGATCAATGTTGGAGGCTGCCTGACGTCGGTTGGGTAAAAATCAATACTGATGGGGTTATCAACAATGAAGCTCACATGGGAGGAGGTGGTAGTGTAGCTCGGTCTCACCTGGCCTTCATGGAAGCTTGGCGTAAAAGCTTCATTGGGGTCATGGATCCGCTCTTCGCCAAAGCTATGTCACCTCAAGATGGCTTTATTTTTGCGCGACTCTGAGGTTTCTCACACGTGGTGATGGAAGTGGACTGCTTAGAGGTCGTCAACTTTTTGTCCTCGCACTATTGTAGCGTCTATTTTAGATGATGTCGGGGAGAAATCGTCAAGTTTTATTTCTTTTCAAGTTAGACATGTCCCGAGGGATGCTAGTCCGTCTGACCTCTGTAACAAGCATGTGTGTTCCTTGTCGGTTTCCGAATGCTGGATTGAGGAATGTCCGAGTTTTCTTGTAAGCAGCCTTTACGATGATTATACCAGGACCTTGCTAAAGCAATAAAGCTTCACAATGTTCACGACAAAAAAAGAGTAAGGATGCTAACCCTATTTTACACCCCTGTTTTTGCAAATGCGCTCATCTAGCATTGATATGTATGCTTGGTCTTGTTCTAGTTTTTTTTTCTAACTCGAATTAACAGATATCTATAAATATGTGCTGAGAGATGTTGCTCTAAGAGATTATCTCTTCATTAAGAGAAGGCAAGCCTTTTCTTCCGCTTTCTTATGCTCAGTGGAATGCTAAAGAATTACTTCGCCCAATTTGAACGGTGAATATTCTCTGTTATACATTTTAAGACCTTCGACATGAATTATTCGTGCTAATTGCATATATTACTTGTGCATGACGTGTATGAGTTGAGGAAGACGTTTTTATTATTCGATTGTGGTCATGCTATCTATTCTCTACATGTGAAATTGTACATGAATTATGTTTACATAACTTCTATAAAACATTTCAAAAGCACATGACAGTGCACGGGCATTTTACTAATTTATGTTATGTAGCACTGCTAAGATGGAATCATTGTGCATGCCCTTAGCATGCAACGCTCCCTGCTCACTACACTACGGCATCAATGGCATCCCTCAATGGAGGTGTGGCATCTATCGGAAGCAGGGGACGGCGTGGAAGCTGCATCTGGTTTTTCCTTCTTTGTTTCATGTAAGTTGATTGGTTCGACATTGATGCTAGGATTTACTTCACATGGTTAAATAATCAATAATATGCCACTAAAAAAATTAAGATTACATGCCTGGGGTCTTATCCATCTTTTCGAGAAAAAGAAAGAAAAAACGGGGCATCAATCGAGCAAAGTGGTGGGTCACATATATCGTTGCATCCCCCGCTGGATGCAGGGCCAGTCAAGTCAAATTAGCAGTATATGCATCCCACTGAGACTGAATGTTCAACAAAACCTACAAGCAGTGGCGAATCTAGAGAAAAAACGGAGGGTGGGCTCAAAGTTTAAGCTGAGAAAAACCGAACGCTCTTTTGAAGAAAAAGCTGCTTATCTCCTAGTCATTTTGTACAAATGAACTGAAACTTTCCGAGTTTAATACTGGAAACACGTACTATGTACTAGATTTTTTCTTGATTTTTTAGAAAACATCAAATTTTGAACCAAATTTTGAATCAGATCACTAAAATGGCCATTATCTCCTAATCCTATTGGCCAAATAAGCTCAAAATTTCCCAGCCTACTACTGGAAGCATGTAGTATTTGCTGATTTTTTTCTGGAATTTTGAAAGAAAAATGGTTTTACCAATTTATAGAGAGAATATGTGCCAAACAGTGCTCAAATGGACATGATTCTCAAGACAAATACTAGTAGCATGATTGACCAGACAGCAAAGTTTCATACAATCTGCACACCAATACATCAAGTACTAGAGAATCAACCAAAATAAGGCAAAGACAATATACTGGTGTTGCTTCTTACTAACAATATTGTAGTTGTAGAACTCCTCCACACCAATAATGCAAGTGACAAACTGCAAGCCATCTGTCCAAATTGGCACAAATGTTAGTGATATGGTAAGGTACCCTCAACTAACTATCGACACTAGTACTAAAACAGAGATATACCTCTAAGAAATAACATCATACTCAGGAGGAAAATGTCCTTTGCGATTTTTCTTTTTCTGAAATCGTATTATAATTTGATCATCCGGAATACTTTTGAATATCCTTTTCTCATAGTAGCATACCATTAAATCATTGAGCCAATCATCTGATATCTTATTGCGCAAATCAGTTTTGATGACCTTCATTGCTGAAAATATTCGCTCGACCGACGAAGTTGCCACTAGAAGAATCAATGTCAACTCGATAAGGCGATATACCAACTGGAAAGTTCTATGTTTCATTGTTTGAACCATCAACCGAGCAAGAGTAGAAATATCTGGACATCCATTAAATTCCTCACTTCTCCTAATATTTGTAAGGAATGTTGGAAGCTCGTATCTTAGCAACAACCATTCAGCTTGTGTAAAATCTTCAACATAAATTTCAGCAAGCCGAAGGAGTTTCTGATCATTAAACTTTGAGAAGACATGCAATAGCAACATTAAACTTTGAGAAGCTGGATTAAGACAAGACATGCAATCCACTAACTCGGTGTTAACTTCATTGAATCGGTGGTTCATCTCAGTGAGAGTTGCATCAATAGCATCATTGAATATGCTCACCCTGAAATAATGATCTCGAGTCACCTTATTCTTTCTTCGAGCACATTGCCCCATAGCACCAACAAGATCATCCATGTTTGGCACGTCAATGCCATGTTCCTCACAAAAGTTTTTTGCTTGCTCGCATAATGGCTCATACCCATTGTCCCTCATAGTTTGCAAAGCTTCTTTCACATCCAGGATCAAACGCATGGCTTCAAAAACATTTTGATTCTTCCTTTGCAAAGCTTGTGATAGCATATTTGACAAGTTTATTAAGAATATCATGATGAAGACAAATTGGAAGCATTCCATCTAGACCAATAAACCTGAAGCTCCATCTTGAGAAGTGTGTTCCCGGGCATCCTCAATCACAATTGCAAGCACATCCACCACTGCATTCCACATTGTGTAAACACGAAGCAAGGTTCTAAGATGTGAGCCCCAACGAGTAGCTCCTGGTCTAGCAAGGTTAGTTTCTTGATGTAAACCGGTTCCAGATGATATCTTACAATTCTCCATCATCTCTATCAAGTAATCTTGATGCTTTGCAAGCAATGCATCTTTTCTTTTGCAAGATGAACCCACCTGAGTCACTATCAAGGGAAGAAAGTTGAAAAAATCAGGAATAACCGGACAACATTGAGCCACTGTGACAACCACGAGTTGCAACTGATGGGAAAAACAGTGTACATAGAAAGCATATGGACTCTCATCACGAATTAGCTTTTGCAAACCATTGAATTCTCCTCTCATGTTTGAAGCCCCATCATAACCCTGTCCACGTAGCCTATTAATATACAAGCCATGGTACTTTAAGACATGAAACAATGATTCTTTAATTCCGGCAGATGTGCAATCTATGATGTGCTTAATAGCAAGAAATCTCTCCTGAAGCTCCCCATTATCATCCAAAAATCTGCACATTTGGAGAGCTACAAGTTATAAGAAAAGAAACAAAGAACAACTAAAAATAAAAGAATAAGCCTTTGTAAACCATTGAACTACCTCAAAATTATTGCCATTTGCTCCTTTATTGAGCAATCTCTAGCCTCATCAACAAGTATCGCAATTTTTTTATCTCCAAGCTCATTCTTGATGACTTTAGTTACCTCCAAAGCACAACATGTAGCAAGGTCCTTTTGAATCTGTGAACATATCATAAGTGCATTACCTTGCCCATTGTCAAATGCATCTTTCACATCTTTATTCTTGTCTTTGTACCAATTCAAGAACTCCCTAAAATTTCCTTTGTTTACGGAATCGGAGGACTCATCATGTCCACGAAAAGCTTCCCCTTGAGCTATGAGATACCTTGCACAATCTAATGATGCGGTCAAACGGATTTTATATTTTATTTCAGATTCTTTACTATGTGCTCGGAATTTGGTAGCCACATTGGCCCTTTGATTGTTGAAATCATCACACAAGCCTCTAGCAATGTTGTGGTAACTAGATGGACCACCAACATGTTTCTGAAAACTTGCCAAAGCTGTTTTCCAATTTGTAACCATCTATGGTAAATACATCATTTCCAAATGTAGCAGCCTGTGATGGTTTCTTGAAAAGGAAACAAGGGAAGCAAAAGGTAGACTCCTTTGCGACACTATATTCCAACCAATCAAACCTATCTAGCCATTGTGGTTGAAAAGATCTTCAAATTTTACCGTCCAATGTAACTTCAAATTTATGCTCACTTGCTTTGTTTCGCTCTTTCAACAAATAAGCTCTTCTCACTTCACTTCGAATTTCAGGGGCATAATCTTCTATTGGTATTCGATCCGCCGGATCACCAAAAATTTGACTTGGATGAAATTCTAATATATATTGTGTTGGTGGTGCTGGTTGGTTTGTGCTCTCATCGGTTGGCGGATTGGTTCTCTCATTTGAAGTGGGATTGGTGCTCACATCAACCGAGGGATTAGTGCTCTCATCAACTGAGGGACTAGTGCACTCATTTGTTGGATCCGCTGCTATGAGGGTAGGCTGAACAATAACATTAATTGGGGCAACATTGGATTCAGGAACAATAGGAAGTGTATTTGAACTACTTGCAAACCAACTATGCAGAGTCCTCTTTCTCTTCATTTCTTTAAAAATTAAACAAAGACATAAATTAGTTCCTGAATTAATTGTCACTAGAACCAGTACTGACTACAATTAACTAAACTAGCAAGTGGCTATCAACTAAACTAAGAAGAATCAAACAGAGTCAGAGAGAGACAACAGAGTAACAGACAACCTACTTCGAAATTTGAACTGCTCTGGACCGGGACTCCGGAGAATGGAGACGGCGTCCGGCGTCCAGTGGGGAGGCGGCGGATCTGGCGACCTGCAGAGAGCCCTGGGCGTCGTCGGCGACGAGCTCCCCGGCGGGCGGCAGCCCGGCTCCCCCGTCCCTCGTGCAGGCTCGGGCGCCCAGCTGATGACGGCGTCCGGCGGGGAGGCGGCGCCCGGCGAGGACACAGCGCACGGCGAGGAGGCGGGGAGGCGGCGCCGGACTAGGAGGTGGCGTCTGGCGGCCGGCGGCTAGGTTATTGGGAGGCCGCTGCTCGTGCGCGGTGCGCCTGATGTGCTTCGTGCGCGTGCGAGCGTGCGGGAGGCTGGGCTTAGTCACCGATTTCTCAGATGGGCTGCCTCCTGGACTGTTTTTCTTGGGTTGGGCCTAAGAAATATTATGAAGCCTAGTAGTAAAAAAACATCCGCGAATTTGGAGGGCAGGCTCAAGCCTATCGAAGCCTACCTAATGAACTTGCCGCTGCCTGCAAGCGTGTGAACCACCATAGTGTTGGAAATATGCCCTAGAGGCAATAATAAATTGGTTATTATTATATTTCCTTGTTCATGATAATTGTTTATTATCCATGCTAGAATTGTATTGATAGGAAACTCAGATACATGTGTGGATACATAGACAAACACCATGTCCCTAGTAAGCCTCTAGTTGACTAGCTCGTTGATCAACAGATGGTCACGGTTTCCTGACCATGGACATTGGATGTCGTTGATAACGGGATCACATCATTAGGAGAATGATGTGATGGACAAGACCCAATCCTAAGCCTAGCACAGATCGTGTAGTTCATATGCTAAAGCTTTTCTAAATGTCAAGTATCTTTTCCTTAGACCATGAGATTGTGCAACTCCCGGATACCGTAGGAATGCTTTGGGTGTACCAAACGTCACAACGTAACTGGGTGGCTATAAAGGTGCACTACAGGTATCTCCGAAAGTGTCTGTTGGGTTGGCATGAATCGAGACTGGAATTTGTCACTCTGTGTGACGGAGAGGTATCTCTGGGCCCACTCGGTAGAACATCATCATAATGTGCACAATGTGATCAAGGAGTTGATCACGGGATGATGTGTTACGGAACGAGTAAAGAGACTTGCCGGTAACGAGACTGAACAAGGTATCGGGATACCGACGATCGAATCTCGGGCAAGTACTGTACCGATAGACAAAGGGAATTGTATACGGGGTTGATTGAATCCTTGACATCGTGGTTCATCCGATGAGATCATCGTGGAGCATGTGGGAGCCAACATGGGTATCCAGATCCCGCTGTTGGTTATTGACCGGAGAGTCGTCTCGGTCATGTCTGCGTGTCTCCCGAACCCGTAGGGTCTACACACTTAAGGTTCGGTGACGCTAGGGTTGTAGAGATATAAGTATGCGGAAACCCGAAAGTTGTTCGGAGTCCCGGATGAGATCCCGGACGTCACGAGGAGTTTCGGAATGGTCCGGAGGTAAAGATTTATATATAGGAAGTCCTATTCTGGCCACCGGAAAATGTTCGGGATTTTTCGGTATTGTACCGGGAAGGTTCTAGAAGGTTCCGAAGTGGGGCCCACCTGCATGGGGGGACCCACATGAACGTGGGTAGTGGGGGCAAGGCCCCACACCCCTGGTCAAGGCGCACCAAGATCCCCCCTTAGAAGGAATAAGATCATATCCCGAAGGGATAAGATCAAGATCCCTAAAAAGGGGGGATAACAATCGGTGGGGAAAGGAAATGATGGGATTTCTTTCCCCCAACTTTGCCAACGCCCCAATGGACTTGGAGGGCAAGAAACCAGCCCCCTCCACCCCTATATATAGTGGGGAGGCGCACGGGAGCTGCACCCCAAGCCCTGGCGCCTCCCTCTCCCTCCCGTGACACATCTCCCTCCTCCCGCAGCGCTTGGCGAAGCCCTGCTGGAATCCCGCTACTTCCACCACCACGCCGTCGTGCTGCTGGATCTCCATCAACCTCTCCTCCCCCCTTGCTGGATCAAGAAGGAGGAGACGTCCCCGCTCCGTACGTGTGTTGAACACGGAGGTGCCGTCCGTTCGGCGCTAGGATCATCGGTGATTTGGATCACGACGAGTACGACTCCATCATCCCCGTTCTCTTGAACGCTTCCGCTCGCAATCTACAAGGGTATGTAGATGCACTCACTCTCCTTTATGCTCGTTGCTAGATGCATCTCCTAGATTGATCTTGGTGAGCGTAGGAAAATTTTTGTTTCCCATGCAACGTTCCCCAACACGAACACCCAAAAACTTGATGTTTTGCATGGTTTATCACCCATACCGCTACCACCCACATTTTTGTCCATGCACATGTGTTGTTCTTGGACAAAACTGTGCATACCAGCTCTTCTACATTACATTCGTACTGTTCGAAAATAATAGGCCATTTCGAGTGGCGCAAAATGGCTCGTGGGCGCGAGCAAGTTACCCTGGAAGCCGGATTCACGATATCCCTCGTTGTTGAAATCCATTTGAGGTGTATCCGTAGAACGACCGTACCCTGGCCATACGAACTCCGTTTGGGCTCCATGACCTGCCAAAACGACCGCAGCGAAAATTCGTATCCTTCTGTCACAAACTTCGTCTGTTTCGGAATAATTTCGGAGGCCGAAAACGGCTTGCAGAATTGAGTTTCGGATGATTTAGTGGTTGGCGTGCACTCTTCTAGCGTCTACCACCCAACCGTGAGCTCACCCACGGACAGATACTGCGACAATGACGTGCAGAACAATGTTACATGACTCTATTTCTGCACCAGCAAGCCCTACATGCTAGTCTGGATGGAAGGAGAAGCCTCTTCGGTGCACCGAACACCCAAAAACTTGCCGTTTTGCATGGTTTATCACCCATACCGCTACAACCCACATTTTTGTCCATGCACATGTGTTGTTCTTGGACAAAACTGTGCATACCAGCTCTTCTACATTACATTCGTACTGTTCGAAAATAATAGGCCATTTCGAGTGGCGCAAAATGGCTCGTGGGCGCGAGCAAGTTACCCTGGAAGCCGGATTCACGATATCCCTCGTTGCTGAAATCCATTTGAGGTGTATCCGTGTTGGAAATATGCCCTAGAGGCAATAATAAATTGGTTATTATTATATTTCCTTGTTCACGATAATCGTTTATTATCCATGCTAGAATTGTATTGATAGGAAACTCAGATACATGTGTGGATACATAGACAAACACCATGTCCCTAGTAAGCCTCTAGATGACTAGCTCGTTGATCAATAGATGGTTACGGTTTCCTGACCATGGACATTGGATGTCGTTGATAACGGGATCACATCATTAGGAGAATGATGTGATGGACAAGACCCAATCCTAAGCCTAGCACAGATCATGTAGTTCGTATGCTAAAGCTTTTCTATATGTCAAGTATCTTTTCCTTAGACCATGAGATTGTGCAACTCCCGGATACCGTAGGAATGCTTTGGGTGTACCAAACGTCACAACGTAACTGGGTGGCTATAAAGGTGCACTACAGGTATCTCTGAAAGTGTCTGTTGGGTTGGCACGAATCGAGACTGGGATTTGTCACTCCGTATGACGGAGAGGTATCTCTGGGCCCACTCGGTAGGACATCATCATAATGTGCACAATGTGATCAAGGAGTTGATCACGGGATGATGTGTTACGGAACGAGTAAAGAGACTTGCCGGTAACGAGACTGAACAAGGTATCGGGATACCGACGATCGAATCTCGGGCAAGTACTGTACCGATAGACAAAGGGAATTGTATACGGGGTTGATTGAATCCTTGACATTGTGGTTCATCCGATGAGATCATCGTGGAGCATGTGGGAGCCAACATGGGTATCCAGATCCCGCTGTTGGTTATTGACCGGAGAGTCGTCTCGGTCATGTCTGCGTGTCTCCCGAACCCGTAGGGTCTACACACTTAAGGTTCGGTGACGCTAGGGTTGTAGAGATATAAGTATGCGGAAACCCGAAAGTTGTTCGGAGTCCTGGATGAGATCCCGGACGTCACGAGGAGTTCCGGAATGGTCCGGAGGTAAAGATTTATATATAAGAAGTCCTATTTTGGCCACCGGAAAATGTTCGGGATTTTTCGGTATTGTACCGGGAAGGTTCTAGAAGGTTCCGAAGTGGGGCCCACCTGCATGGGGGACCCACATGAACGTGGGTAGTGGGGGCAAGGCCCCACACCCCTGGTCAAGGCGCACCAAGATCCCCCCTTAGAAGGAATAAGATCATATCCCGAAGGGATAAGATCAAGATCCCTAAAAAGGGGGGATAACAATCGGTGGGGAAAGGAAATGATGGGATTTCTTTCCCCCACCTTTGCCAACGCCCCAATGGACTTGGAGGGCAAGAAACCAGCCCCCTCCACCCCTATATATAGTGGGGAGGCGCATGGGAGCCGCACCCCAAGCCCTGGCGCCTCCCTCTCCCTCCCGTGACACATCTCCCTCCTCCCGCAGCGCTTGGCGAAGCCCTGCTGGAATCCCGCTACTTCCACCACCACGCCGTCGTGCTGCTGGATCTCCACCAACCTCTCCTCCCCTCTTGCTGGATCAAGAAGGAGGAGACGTCCCCGCTCCGTACGTGTGTTGAACACGGAGGTGCCGTCCGTTCGGCTCTAGGATCATCGGTGATTTGGATCACGACGAGTACGACTCCATCATCCCTGTTCCCTTGAACGCTTCCGCTCGCGATCTACAAGGGTATGTAGATGCACTCCCCTTTATGCTCGTTGCTAGATTACTCCATAGATAGATCTTGGTGATGCGTAGGAAAAATTTTGATTTTCTGCTACGATCCCCAACAGTGGCATCATGAGCTAGGTCTATGCGTAGTATCTTGCACGAGTAGAACACAAAGTAGTTGTGGGCGTAGATCATGTCAATTCTCTTGCCGTTACTAGTATTATCTTGATTTGGCGGCATCGTGGGATGAAGCGGCCCGGACCGACCTTACACGTACTCTTACGTGAGACAGGTTCCACCGACTGACATGCACTAGTTGCATAAGGTGGCTAGCGGGTGTCTGTCTCTCCCACTTTAGTCGGATCAGATTCGATGAAAAGGGTCCTTATGAAGGGTAAATAGAAATTGGCATATCACGTTGTGGTTTTGGCGTAGGTAAGAAACGTTCTTGCTAGAAACCTATAGCAGCCGCGTAAAAACTTGCAACAACAATTAGAGGACGTCTAACTTGTTCTTGCAGCATGTGCCGTGTGATGTGATATGGCCAAAAGGATGTGATGAATGATATATATGTGATGTATGAGATTGATCATGTTCTTGTAATAGGAATCACGACTTGCATGTCGATGAGAATGACAACCGGCAGGAGCCATAGGAGTTGTCTTATTTATTGTATAACCTGCGTGTCACTGAATAACGCCATGTAATTACTTTACTTTATTGCTAAACGTTAGCCATAGTAGTAGAAGTAATGTTTGGCGAGACGACTTCATGAAGACACGATGATGGAGATCATGATGATGGAGATCATGGTGTCATGCCGGTGACGATGATGATCATGGAGCCCCGAAGATGAAGATCAAAGGAGCAAGATGATATTGGCCATATCATGTCACTATTTGATTGCATGTGATGTTTATCATATTTTACATCTTATTTGCTTAGAACGACGGTAGTGAATAAGATGATCTCTCACTAAAATTTCAAGAATTGTGTTCCCCCTAACTGTGCACCGTTGCTAAGGTTCGTTGTTCCGAAGCACCACGTGATGATCGGGTGTGATAGGTTCTAACGTTCGCATACAACGGGTGTAAGCCAGATTTACACACGCGATACACTTAGGGTTGTCTTGACGAGCCTAGCATGTACAGACATGGCCTCGGAACACGGAAGACCGAAAGGTCGAACATGAGTCGTATAGAAGATACGATCAACATGAAGATGTTCACCGTTGATGACTAGTCCGTCTCACGTGATGATCGGACACGGCCTAGTCGATTCGGATCATGTATCACTTAGATGACTAGAGAGATGTCTATCTGAGTGGGAGTTCATTAGATGAACTTCATTGTCATGAACAATAGTCTAAGTTGTCTTCGCAAATTATGTAGTAGACCAATAACTGCGTTGTAGCTCCCTGTTTAACACGATCCTAGAGAAAGACTAAGTTGAAAGATATTGTAAGCAATGATGCGGACTGGGTCCGTAGTCCGAGGAGTGTCCTCACTGCTACACAGAAAGCTTACGTCTTTGATGCACCGCTCGATGTGCAAACCCCTACAACGTTGTCTGTGGATGTTGTGAACACCTGACAGACACGTCCTGATGACTACTTGATAGTTCAGTGCACCATACTTTACGGCTTAGAATCGGGATTCCAATGACGTTTTGAACGCCATAGAACATATGAGATGTTCTAAGAGCTGAAATTGGGATTTCAGGCTCATGCCTGTGTTGAGAGGTATGAGACCTCTGACAAGTTATTTTGCCAAAAAGATGGAGGAGAATGGCTCAACTAGTGAGCATGTGCTCAGAATGTCTGGGTGCTAAAATCACTTGAACCAAGTGGGAGTTAATCTTCCAAGTGAGATAGTGGTTGACAGAATTCTCTAGACACTATCACCAAGCTACTAGAACTTCGTGATGAACTATGACATGCAAAGGATGGAGATGATCCCGGAGCTATTAGCGGTTCTTAAGACCGCGAAAGTAGAAATCAAGAAGGAGCATCAAGTGTTGATGGTTTAACAAGACCACTGGTTTCAAAAGGGGCAAGGGCTAGAAGGGAAACTTCATGAATGGCAAACCAGTTGTCGCTCTAATGAGGGAACCCAAGGTTGCACCCAAACCTCGAGACTAAGTGCTTCGATTGTAAGGGGAACGGTCACATGGTAGCGGAACTACCCCAAATACATGGTAGATAAGAAAAGCTGGCAACTTCAACGAAGTATATTTGATATACGTGTTATTGATGTGTACCTTACTAGTACTCCTTGTAGCACATGGGTATTGGATACCGGTTCAGTTGCTATTATTAGTGACTTGAAGCAAAAGCTACGGACTGAACGGAGACTAGCTAAGGGCGAGGTGACGATGTGTGTTGGAAGTGTTTCCAAGGTTGATCACCATCGCACGCTCCCTCTATTTTCGAGATTAGTGTTGAACCTAGATAAATGTTATCAGGTGTCTACGTTGAGCATGAATATGATTAGATCATGTTCATTGCAATACAGTTATTCATTTAAGTTAGAGAATAATGGTTATTCTGTTTACATGAATAATACCTTTATGGTCTTGCACCCAATGGTTCATTGAATCTCGATCATAGTAATACACATGATAATATTAAAGCCAAAAGATGTAGAGTTAATGATGATAGTACCACTTTCTTGTGGCACTGCCGCTTAGGTCATTTTGGCATAAAATGCATGAAGAAACTCCATGCTGATGGATGTTTGGAGTCACTTGATTTTGAATCGCTTGACACATGCGAGCCATGCCTCTTGGGCAGGATGACTAAGATCCCGTTTTCAGGTAAAATAAAACGGGCAAGTGACTTGTTGGAAATCATACATGCTGATGTATGTGATCCAATGAGGATTAAGGCGCGTAGTGGATATCGTTATTTTCTCATCTTCACTGACGATTTGAGTAGATATGGTATATTTATTTAATGAAGCAAAAGTCTGAAACGTTTGAAAGGTTCAAAAATTTCAGAGTGAAGATTAAGAATCATCATAACAAGAAGATCATGTTCCTACGATCTGATCAAGGGAATATTATCTAAATTATGAGTTTGGCAATCACTTAAGACATTGTGGAATTGTTTCGCAGTTGAAGCCCCCTTGAACACCACAGCGGAATGGGGTGTCCGGACATCGTAATCGAACCTTATGAGATATGGTGCGATCTATGATGTATCTTACCGATCTATCGCTATTATTTTGAGGTTATGCATTAGAGACAGCTGCATTCACTTTAGATAGGGCACCATCTAAGTCCGTTGAGACGACGTCGTATGGTTTGGCAAGAAACCGTAGTTGTCGTTTCTCTATGTTTGGGGCTGCGAGGCTTATGGCTTCAGCCGGGAAAAGCTCGAACCCAAAGCGGACAAAACATCTTCATAGGATACCCAAAGGTAACAGTTGGGTATACCTTCTATCTCAGATCCAAGGACAAAAATGTTTGTCGCTAAGAATGGGTCCTTTCTCGAGAAGGAGTTTCTCTCGAAAGAATTGAGTGGGAGGAAGATAGAACTTGATGAGGTTGTCGAACCCTCACTTCAACCGGAGAGTAGTGCAACACAGAAAGATGTTTCTGTGGAACCTACGACTGTGAAGAGGAAACTAATGATAGTGATCATGAAGCTCCAGATCAAGTTGCTATCGAACCTCGTAGGTCGACAAGGATATGTACTACTCCTGAGTGGTACGGTGATCCTGTCTTAGATGTCATGCTGTTGGACAACAATGAACCTACGAACTATGGAGAAGCGATGGTGGGCCCATATTCCGACAAATGGTTAGAAGCCGATAAATCCGAGATAGGATCCATGTATCAAAACAAAGTATGGACTTTGGTGGACTTGCCCTATGATCGGCAAGCCACTGAGACAAATGGATCTTTAAGACTAAGACGGACGTGGACGGTAATGTCACCGTCTATGAAGCTCGACTTGTGGCGAAGAGTTTTCCACAAGTTCAAGGAGTTGACTACGATGAGATTTTCTCACCCATAGCGATGCTTAAGTCCGTCGGAATCATATTAGCATAAGCTGCATTTATGAAATTTGGCAGATGGATGACAAAACAAGCTTCCTTACCAGTTTTCGTAAGGAAAGGTTGTATGTGATACAATCAGAAAGGTTTTGTCGATCCTAAGGATGCTAAAAGGTATGCTAGCTCCAGCGATCCTTCCATGGACTGGAGCAAGCATCTCGGTGTCGGAATATATGCTTTGATGGAGTGATCAAAGTTCTTGGGTATACAAAGTTTGTTAGAAACTTGTATTTACAATAAAGTGAGTGGGAGCACTACAACATTTCTGATAAGTATATGTGAATGACATATTGTTGATCCGAAATGATGTAGAATTTCTGGAAAGCATAAAGGGTTGTTTGAAATGAGTTTTTCAAAGGAAGACCTGGATAAAGCTGCTTACATATTGGGCATCAAGATCTATACAGATAGATCAAGACGCCTGATGATACTTTCAAAAGAACACACACTTTTGACATGATTTTGAAGGAGTTCAAAATAGATCAGTCAAAGAAGGAGTTCTTACCTGAGTTGTAAGGTGTGAAGTTGAGT
>LR738714.1:744389860-744462064 GCA_902687465.1 Secale cereale
TATAATGGAGCAACAGTTTGGAATAGCTCCAAGTGGAACGTGGTAGCAGCATCTACGATATGACATAAAGTTTTGCGAAGTACATAGGGATCTGAATGTTGCAGACCCGTTGACTACAACCTCTCTCACGAGCATAACATGATCAAACCCAGAACTCATTGAGTGTTAATCACATATTGATGTGAACTAGATTACTAACTCTAGTGAACTCTTTGGATGTTAGTCACATGGCGATGTGACCTATGAGTGTTAATCACATGGCGATGTGAACTAGATTATTGACTCTAGTGCAAGTGGGAGACTGTTGGAAATATGCCCTAGAGGCAATAATAAATTGGTTATTATTATATTTCCTTGTTCATGATAATTGTTTATTATCCATGCTAGAATTGTATTGATAGGAAACTCAGATACATGTGTGGATACATAGACAAACACCATGTCCCTAGTAAGCCTCTAGTTGACTAGCTCGTTGATCAACAGATGGTCACGGTTTCCTGACCATGGACATTGGATGTCGTTGATAACGGGATCACATCATTAGGAGAATGATGTGATGGACAAGACCCAATCCTAAGCCTAGCACAGATCGTGTAGTTCGTATGCTAAAGCTTTTCTAAATGTCAAGTATCTTTTCCTTAGACCATGAGATTGTGCAACTCCCGGATACCGTAGGAATGCTTTGGGTGTACCAAACGTCACAACGTAACTGGGTGGCTATAAAGGTGCACTACAGGTATCTCCGAAAGTGTCTGTTGGGTTGGCATGAATCGAGACTGGAATTTGTCACTCCGTGTGACGGAGAGGTATCTCTGGGCCCACTCGGTAGAACATCATCATAATGTGCACAATGTGATCAAGGAGTTGATCACGGGATGATGTGTTACGGAACGAGTAAAGAGACTTGCCGGTAACGAGACTGAACAAGGTATCGGGATACCGACGATCGAATCTCGGGCAAGTACTGTACCGATAGACAAAGGGAATTGTATACGGGGTTGATTGAATCCTTGACATCGTGGTTCATCCGATGAGATCATCGTGGAGCATGTGGGAGCCAACATGGGTATCCAGATCCCGCTGTTGGTTATTGACCGGAGAGTCATCTCGGTCATGTCTGCGTGTCTCCCGAACCCGTAGGGTCTACACACTTAAGGTTCGGTGACGCTAGGGTTGTAGATGTTGGAAATATGCCCTAGAGGCAATAATAAAAGAGTTATTATTATATTTCCTTGTTCATGATAATCGTTTATTATCCATGCTATAACTGTATTGATTGGAAACTCAAATACACGTGTGGATGAATAGACAGACTTTGTGTCCCTAGTGAGCCTCTATAGGACTAGCTCGTTGATCAAAGATGACCGCGGTTTCCAGGTCATAGACATGAGTTGTCATTTGATAACGGGATCACATCATTAGGAGAATGATGTGATGGACGAGACCCAAACGTTAACATAGCTTTTGATCGTGTCAGTTATCGCTATAGTTTTTCTGCATGTCAAGTATAAGTTCCTATGACCATGAGATCATGTAACTCACTGACACCGTAGGAGTGCTTTGTGTGTACCAAACGTCACAACGTAACTGGGTGACTATAAAGGTGCTCTACAGGTATCTCCGAGGGTGTCTGTTGAGTTGACATGGATCAAGACTGGGATTTGTCACTCCGTGTGACGGAGAGGTATCTCCGGGCCCACTCGGTAATACGTCATCTCAATGAGCTCAAAGTGACTAAGTAGTTGGTCACGGGATTATGTATTACGGTAACGAGTAAAGAGACTTGCCGGTAACGAGATTGAACTAGGTATAGAGATACCGACGATCGAATCTCGGGCAAGTAACATACCGACGAGACAAAGGGAACTGTATACGGGATTGCCTGAATCCTTGACATCGTGGTTCATCCGATGAGATCATCGAGAAACATGTAGGAACCAATATGGGTATCCAGATCCCGCTATTGGTTATTGACCTGGGAGTGTCTCGGTCATGTCTACATGGTTTCCGAACCCGCAGGGTCTACACACTTAACGTTCGGTGACGCTAGGGTTGTTAGTGAGAAAAGTGTATGGTTAACGAAGGTTGTTCGGAGTCCCGGATGAGATCCCGGACATGACGAGGGTCTCCGGAATGGTCCGGAGACGAAGATTGATATATAGGATGAAAGGTTTCGGAGTACCGGAAGTGTTCCGGGGAGCATCGGGAGATCGGCGGAGTACCGGAAAGGTTTTCGGGGGGTCCGGAAGAAGTTCTGGGCCTAGTGGGCCACAAGGGGGAACACCACAGCCCTCAGGGGGCTGTGCGCCCCCCCTGGGCCCTCTCCTCATGCGGCTAAGGGGGTGGGACCCCCTAGGGCTGGCCGCACCCCTTGGCCTTGGGGGGCAAGGCACCTAGGGGGGGAAACCCTAGGGCCTGGCCGCCCCCCTGCCCTGGCCGCCGCCCCCTCCCCTTGCCCTGGCCGCCGGCCCCTAGGGGGAAACCCTAGGGCGCCCTCACCTCTCCACCCCCCCTATATATAGTGGGGCAAAGGGAGGGCAGCCAACACAGTTTGTGCCTCGGTGCTGCCCTCCCTCTCCCGTTACATCTTCTTCTCCCGCGGTGCTTAGGCGAAGCCCTGCTGGAGTTCTTCTCCACCATCACCACCACGCCGTCGTGCTGCCGGTTCTCCATCAACCTCTCCTCCACCCCTTGCTGGATCAAGAAGGAGGAGACGTCCCCGAGCCGTACGTGTGAAGAACGCGGAGGCACCGTTGCTTCGATGTTAGGTCTTCGGCGATCTGAATCGCGACGAGTACGACTCCATCATCCGCGTTCATAACGCTTCCGCTTAGCGATCTACAAGGGTACGTAGATCACACTCCCCCCTCGTAGTTGCATCTACTAGATTGATCTTGGTGAACGGTAGGAAAATTTTTTGTTTCCCATGCAACGTTCCCCAACAGTGGCATCATGAGCTAGGATCTTGCGTAGATGCTTTCTCGAGTAGAACACAAAAGGGTTTGTGGCGTTGATGTTTAAATTGCTGCCCTCCTTAGTCTTTCTTGATTCAGCGGTATTATAGGATGAAGCGGCCCGGACCAACTTTACATGTCCACGTACATGAGACCGGTTCCATCGACAGACATGTGACTTTTGTTGCATAAGATGGCTGGCGGGTGTCTGTCTCTCCTATCTTAGTTGAATCGGAATAGAACAAGGCGGTCCTTGTAGTAGGTTAAATAGCAACTTGAATATCACCGTTGTGGTTTTGCGTAGGTAAGAAACGTTCTTGCTAGATACCCATAGCAGCCACGTAAAACATGCAACAACAAATTAGAGGACGTCTAACTTGTTTTTGCAGGGTATGCATGTGATATGATATGGCCAATGACATGATGAATTATATTTGATGTATGAGATGATCATGTTGTAATAGTTAATATCGACTTGCATGTCGATGCATACGGCAACCGGCAGGAGCCATAGGGTTGTCTTTAATTTTTGTATGACCTGCGTGTCAATCTTCAAGCGCTTTGTAATGCTTTACTTTATCGCTAAACGGTAGCAATAGTAGTAAAAGCATGGTGGGCGCCGACAACCCCGATGGCGACACGATGATGGAGATCATGATGATGGAGATCATGGTGTGGCGCCGGTGACGATGGAGATCATGCCGGTGCTTTGGAGATGGAGATCAAAAGCACGAGTTGATGGCCATATCATGTCACTTATGATTTGCATGTGATGTTAATCCTTTTATGCATCTTATTTTGCTTAGGACGACGGTAGCATTATAAGATGATCCTTCACTAAAATTTCAAGATAAAATTGTGTTCCCCCCGAGTGTGCGCCGTTGCGAAGGTTCGTCGTTTCGAAGCACCACGTGATGATCGGGTGTGATAGACTCTACGTTCGCATACAACGGGTGCAAGCCAGTTTTGCACATGCAGAGCACTCGGGTTAGACTTGACGGGCCTAGCATGTACAGACATGGCCTCGGAACACGGAGGACCGAAAGGTCGAGCATGAGTCATATAGTAGATATGATCAACATGTTGATGTTCACCATTGACACCACCTCATCTCACGTGATGATCGGACTTGGGTTGGTGAATTTGGATCATGTCACGCTCGAATGACCGGAGGGATGTCAATTTGAGTGGGAGTTATAATTAATTTGATTAGGTAATAACTCACTTATCATGAACAATAGTCTAAAATGTCTTTGCAAATTTTGGTTGTAGATGGCTCGCGCAGTAGCTCCCCTGAATTTTAATGCGTTCCTAGAGAAAGCTAAACTGAAAGATGACGGGAGCAACTTTGTGGACTGGCTCCGCAATCTGAGGATCATCCTCACAGCTGCCCAAAAGGTTTATGTCCTAAATGCACCGCTAGGTGACCCCCCCGCTCCTGGAGCCTCTGCGGACGTTATGAACGTTTGGCAGACGCGTTCGGATGACTATTCGATAGTGCAATGTGCCATTTTGTACGGCTTGGAAGGAGGACTTCAAAGGCGTTTTGAACGTCATGGTGCATATGAGATGTACACGGAGTTGAAGTTCATCTTTGAGAAGAATGCTAAGATCGAGAGGTATGAGACCACCGATAAATTCTTCGCTTGCAAGATGGAGGAGAATTCGTCTGTCAGTGAGCACTTACTGAAGATGTCTGGGTACTATACCCGCATAGCTGATCTGGGACTTGTGTTCCCGGATGAGGCTATCATTGACAGAATTCTCCAGTCACTCCCTCCAAGCTACAAGAGCTTCGTCCAGCAGTACAACATGCAAGGGATGAATAAAACCATCGCCGAGCTGTTCTCGATGCTGAAAGTCGCTGAGGCAGACATCCAGAAGGAGTATCAAGTGTTGATGGTCAATAAGACCACCAGTTTCAAGAAGAATGGCAAGGGCAAGAAGGGTAACTCTAAGAAGGGTGGCAAAGCAGTTGCCAATCCAGTGAAGAAACCCAAGGCTGGGCCCAAGCCAGAGACTGAGTGTTTCTATTGCAAGGGGAATGGCCACTGGAAGCGGAACTGCCCCAAGTATCTGGCGGACAAGAAGGGGGCCAACAACAACAAAGGTATATGTGATATACATGTTATTGATGTGTACCTTACCAACTCTCGTTGTAGTGCCTGGGTATTTGATACCGGTTCGGTTGCTCACATTTGCAACTCTAAACAGGAACTGCGGAATAAACAGAGGCTGGCGAAGGACGAAGTGACGATGCGCGTGGGAAACGGTTCCAAGGTTGATGTGATCGCCGTCGGCACGCTCGCTCTTCGATTACCATCGGGATTAGTTATGAACCTGAATAATTGTTATTTAGTGCCTGCGTTAAGCATGAACATTATATCTGGATCTTGTTTATTGCGAGACAGTTACTCATTTAAGTCAGAGAATAATGGTTGTTCTATTTATATGAGTAATATCTTTTATGGTCATGCACCCGAAGTTAGGGGTTTATTCTTATTGAATCTCGATAGTGATGATACACATGTTCATAACATTGATGCCAAAAGATGTAGAGTAAATAATGATAATACCACTTTCTTGTGGCACTGCCGTCTGGGTCATATCGGCGTAAAACGCATGAGGAAGCTCCATGCTGATGGACTTTTGGAGTCTCTTGATTTTGAATCACTTGACACGTGCGAGCCGTGCCTCATGGGCAAGATGACAAGGACCCCGTTTTCAGGGACAATGGAACGGGCAAGTGACTTATTGGAAATCATACATACTGATGTGTGCGGTCCGATGAGTGTAACGGCGCGCGGTGGATATCGTTATTTCCTCACCTTCACTGACGACTTAAGTAGATATGGGTATATTTACTTAATGAAGCATAAGTCTGAAACTTTTGAAAAGTTCAAGCAATTTCAGAGTGAAGTTGAAAATCATCATAACAAGAAGATCAAGTTCCTACGATCTGATCGAGGGGGAGAATATCTGAGTTATGAGTTTGGTGATCACTTGAGAAAATGTGGAATTGTTTCACAGTTGACGCCACCTGGAACACCACAGCGTAATGGTGTGTCCGAACGTCGTAATCGAACCCTATTAGATATGGTACGTTCTATGATGTCTCTTGCCGATTTGCCACTATCGTTTTGGGGATATGCGTTAGAGACAGCTGCATTCACTTTAAATAGGGCTCCATCTAAGTCCGTTGAGACAACACCGCATGAACTATGGTTTAGTAAGAAACCGAAGTTGTCTTTTCTCAAGGTTTGGGGTTGCGATGCTTATGTCAAAAGGCTTCAGCCAGAAAAGCTCGAACCCAAAACGGACAAATGTGTCTTCATAGGATACCCAAAAGAAACAGTTGGGTACACCTTCTATCTCAGATCCGAGGGCAAAGTGTTTGTCGCTAAGAACGGGTCCTTTCTCGAGAAAGAGTTTCTCTCGAAAGAATTGAGTGGGAGGAAGGTAGAACTTGATGAGGTTATTGAACCTCTGCTTCAACCAGAAAGTAGCGCAACACGGAAAGAAGTTTTTGTGGAGCCTACAGAGGTTGAAGAGGAAGCCAATGATGATGATCAAGAAGCTTCTGATCAAGTTACTACCGAACCTCGTAGGTCGACAAGGGTACGCACTGCACCTGAGTGGTATGGTAACCCTGTCTTGGAGGTCATGTTGTTAGACAACGGTGAACCTACGAGCTATGGAGAAGCGATGGTGGGCCCAGATTCCGACAAATGGTTGGAGGCCATGAAATCCGAGATGGGATCCATGTATGAAAACAAAGTATGGACTTTGGAAGTATTACCTGAAGGGCGGAAGGCCATTCAGAATAAATGGATTTTTAAGAGGAAGACGGACGCTGACGGTAATGTCACCGTGTATAAAGCTCGACTTGTGGCAAAGGGTTTTTCACAAGTTCAAGGGATTGACTACGATGAGACTTTCTCACCCGTAGCGATGCTTAAATCCGTCCGAATCATGTTAGCAATAGCTGCATATTTCGATTATGAAATTTGGCAAATGGATGTCAAAACAGCGTTCCTTAACGGTTTTCTTAAGGAAGAGTTGTATATGATGCAACCAGAGGGTTTTGTCGATCCAGAGAATGCTGACAAAGTATGCAAGCTCCAGCGTTCCATTTATGGGCTGGTGCAAGCATCTCGGAGTTGGAATCTTCGCTTTGATGAGGTGATCAAAGCGTTTGGGTTTATACAAGTTTACAATGAAGCTTGTATTTACAAGAAAGTGAGTGGGAGCTCTATAGCGTTTCTAATATTATATGTGGATGACATATTGCTGATTGGAAACAATATAGAATTTTTGGATAGCGTGAAGGGGTATTTGAACAAGAGTTTTTCGATGAAAGATCTCGGTGAAGCTGCTTTCATATTGGGCATCAAGATCTATAGAGATAGATCAAGACGCTTGATAGGACTTTCACAAAGCACGTACCTTGATAAAGTTTTGAAAAAGTTCAAAATGGATCAATCCAAGAAGGGGTTCTTACCGGTATTGCAAGGTACAAAGTTGAGTAAGACTCAATGCCCAGTGACTGCGGATGATAGAGAAAAGATGAGTGTCGTCCCCTATGCTTCAGCCATAGGCTCTATCATGTATGCAATGCTGTGCACAAGACCGGATGTCAGCCTTGCCATAAGTATGGCCGGAAGGTTTCAAAGTAATCCTGGTATGGATCACTGGACAGCGGTCAAGAATATCCTAAAGTACCTGAAAAGGACTAAGGATATGTTTCTCGTTTATGGAGGTGATCAAGAGCTCGTCGTAAAGGGTTACGTCGATGCAAGCTTTGACACTGATCCGGATGACTCTAAGTCTCAAACCGGATACGTATATATTCTCAACGGGGGAGCGGTAAGCTGGTGCAGTTCCAAGCAGAGCGTGGTAGCTGATTCTACATGTGAAGCGGAGTATATAGCTGCCTCGGAGGCGGCAAAGGAAGGTGTCTGGATGAAGGAGTTCATGACAGATCTTGGAGTTGTGCCTAGTGCACTGAACCCAATGACTCTGTTCTGTGACAACCCTGGTGCCATTGCTCTAGCCAAGGAACCAAGGTTTCACAAGAGGACCAGACACATAAAGCGACGCTTCAATTCCATCCGCGATTCAGTCAAGGAGGAGGACATAAACATTTGCAAAGTACACACGGATTTGAATGTTGCAGATCCGTTGACTAAGCCTCTTCCACGGGCTAAGCACGATCAACACCAAGACTCTATGGGTGTTAGATTCATTACCTTGTAATACTAGATTATTGACTCTAGAGCAAGTGGGAGACTGTTGGAAATATGCCCTAGAGGCAATAATAAAAGAGTTATTATTATATTTCCTTGTTCATGATAATCGTTTATTATCCATGCTATAACTGTATTGATTGGAAACTCAAATACACGTGTGGATGAATAGACAGACTTTGTGTCCCTAGTGAGCCTCTACAGGACTAGCTCGTTGATCAAAGATGACCGCGGTTTCCAGGTCATAGACATGAGTTGTCATTTGATAACGGGATCACATCATTAGGAGAATGATGTGATGGACGAGACCCAAACGTTAACATAGCTTTTGATCGTGACAGTTATCGCTATAGTTTTTCTACATGTCAAGTATAAGTTCCTATGACCATGAGATCATGTAACTCACTGACACCGTAGGAGTGCTTTGTGTGTACCAAACGTCACAACGTAACTGGGTGACTATAAAGGTGCTCTACAGGTATCTCCGAGGGTGTCTGTTGAGTTGACATGGATCAAGACTGGGATTTGTCACTCCGTGTGACGGAGAGGTATCTCCGGGCCCACTCGGTAATACGTCATCTCAATGAGCTCAAAGTGACTAAGTAGTTGGTCACGGGATTATGTATTACGGTAACGAGTAAAGAGACTTGCCGGTAACGAGATTGAACTAGGTATAGAGATACCGACGATCGAATCTCGGGCAAGTAACATACCGACGAGACAAAGGGAACTGTATACGGGATTGCCTGAATCCTTGACATCGTGGTTCATCCGATGAGATCATCGAGAAACATGTAGGAACCAATATGGGTATCCAGATCCCGCTATTGGTTATTGACCTGGGAGTGTCTCGGTCATGTCTACATGGTTTCCGAACCCGCAGGGTCTACACACTTAACGTTCGGTGACGCTAGGGTTGTTAGTGAGAAAAGTGTATGGTTAACGAAGGTTGTTCGGAGTCCCGGATGAGATCCCGGACATGACGAGGGTCTCCGGAATGGTCCGGAGACGAAGATTGATATATAGGATGAAAGGTTTCGGAGTACCGGAAGTGTTCCGGGGAGCATCGGGAGATCGGCGGAGTACCGGAAAGGTTTTCGGGGGGTCCGGAAGAAGTTCTGGGCCTAGTGGGCCACAAGGGGGAACACCACAGCCCTCAGGGGGCTGTGCGCCCCCCCTGGGCCCTCTCCTCATGCGGCTAAGGGGGTGGGACCCCCTAGGGCTGGCCGCACCCCTTGGCCTTGGGGGGCAAGGCACCTAGGGGGGGAAACCCTAGGGCCTGGCCGCCCCCCTGCCCTGGCCGCCGCCCCCTCCCCTTGCCCTGGCCGCCGGCCCCTAGGGGGAAACCCTAGGGCGCCCTCACCTCTCCACCCCCCCTATATATAGTGGGGCAAAGGGAGGGCAGCCAACACAGTTTGTGCCTCGGTGCTGCCCTCCCTCTCCCGTTACATCTTCTTCTCCCGCGGTGCTTAGGCGAAGCCCTGCTGGAGTTCTTCTCCACCATCACCACCACGCCGTCGTGCTGCCGGTTCTCCATCAACCTCTCCTCCACCCCTTGCTGGATCAAGAAGGAGGAGACGTCCCCGAGCCGTACGTGTGAAGAACGCGGAGGCACCGTTGCTTCGGTGCTAGGTCTTCGGCGATCTGAATCGCGACGAGTACGACTCCATCATCCGCGTTCATAACGCTTCCGCTTAGCGATCTACAAGGGTACGTAGATCACACTCTCCCCTCGTAGTTGCATCTACTAGATTGATCTTGGTGAACGGGTAGGAAAATTTTTGTTTCCCATGCAACGTTCCCCAACAGTGGCATCATGAGCTAGGATCTTGCGTAGATGCTTTCTCGAGTAGAACACAAAAGGGTTTGTGGCGTTGATGTTTAAATTTCTGCCCTCCTTAGTCTTTCTTGATTCAGCGGTATTATAGGATGAAGCGGCCCGGACCAACTTTACATGTCCACGTACATGAGACCGGTTACATCGACAGACATGTGACTTTTGTTGCATAAGATGGCTGGCGGGTGTCTGTCTCTCCTATCTTAGTTGAATCGGAATAGAACAAGGCGGTCCTTGTAGAAGGTTAAATAGCAACTTGAATATCACCGTTGTGGTTTTGCGTAGGTAAGAAACGTTCTTGCTAGATACCCATAGCAGCCACGTAAAACATGCAACAACAAATTAGAGGACGTCTAACTTGTTTTTGCAGGGTATGCATGTGATATGATATGGCCAATGACATGATGAATTATATTTGATGTATGAGATGATCATGTTGTAATAGTTAATATCGACTTGCATGTCGATGCATACGGCAACCGGCAGGAGCCATAGGGTTGTCTTTAATTTTTGTATGACCTGCGTGTCAATCTTCAAGCGCTTTGTAATGCTTTACTTTATCGCTAAACGGTAGCAATAGTAGTAAAAGCATGGTGGGCGCCGACAACCCCGATGGCGACACGATGATGGAGATCATGATGATGGAGATCATGGTGTGGCGCCGGTGACGATGGAGATCATGCCGGTGCTTTGGAGATGGAGATCAAAAGCACGAGTTGATGGCCATATCATGTCACTTATGATTTGCATGGGAGCCGCACCCCAAGCCCTGGCGCCTCCCTCTCCCTCCCGTGACACATCTCCCTCCTCCCGCAGCGCTTGGCGAAGCCCTGCTGGAATCCCGCTACTTCCACCACCACGCCGTCGTGCTGCTGGATCTCCACCAACCTCTCCTCCCCTCTTGCTGGATCAAGAAGGAGGAGACGTCCCCGCTCCGTACGTGTGTTGAACACGGAGGTGCCGTCCGTTCGGCGCTAGGATCATCGGTGATTTGGATCACGACGAGTACGACTCCATCATCCCCGTTTCCTTGAACGCTTCCGCTCGCGATCTACAAGGGTATGTAGATGCACTCCCCTTTATGCTCGTTGCTAGATTACTCCATAGATAGATCTTGGTGATGCGTAGGAAAAATTTTGATTTTCTGCTACGATCCCCAACACATAGGACACGATCGTTTTTGTGTGGCAACCAACAGGGTTATTGGCTAGTGCGCGCGGAGCTAATCTATTATATATAAAAAGTAGTTGACGGGTTAACGAGGAAACAGAGAATTATTCTAGAAAATTCCACATTAATCAGAAAATATGGACCCTCAATCGAATAGATCATCTATTATTTTTAATTTCTAACCGTTTGATCTACGTACCATAATATGGTGGGTCCAAACCAAGCTGACATATATCTCATCTTAAAAAGGAACCAACTTGAACACGTTTCCTCATGCATGCACGTCCCAAAAAAAACACTAACCAAAGCAATCGTGAAAAGAAAAAAACACTAGCCAAAGCAACTTGACCAGGTTAACACATGTATCTCATCTTAAAAAGGAACCAACTTGAACACGTTTCCTCGTGCATGCACGTCCAAGAAAAACACTAACCAAAGCAATCGTGGAAAAAAACAATAGCCAAAACAACTTGACCAGGTTAACACATGCACGTCACCCCACAAAAAAACATGCATATACGTCAAAGAGAAAAAAGAATTTGTCACCAGAAAAAGGCAACCAACTTGCACATTTACCGTCTCTTCCACATGTTTTGCAAACGTGGAAAAAAAATTTGACACTGCACGCAAAAGAAAATATACATCTCACCTTGAGGAAAAAAAGCCAACTTAACCATGATTTACCTCTTCCAAATATTCCCACATGCGGAATTTTTTGCACAGGGATCTTGCATGCCTGATCAACTCCCGTGTACGTAAAGCATCAGAAGATAAATTAAAAATCATAAATACCTTCCCTAAAAAAATCACATGTACCTCATGTGCGGACACTCTCCTGCTCGGCATGCTAACATTATCTTCCGTCCGTGATTGACCCCGCGTACATAAAGCATAAAGCATCAGAAGATAAATTAAAAACCACAAATACCTTCCCTAAAGAAATCACAAATATCTCATGTCGCAGACGCTTTCCTGCTCGACGTGCTTACATTTTGTTCTGTCCTATGAGGCATGACAAACAATAGCACTGGCATAGTGTATTATGTCTACGAGCTATGTACACGTTAGGAGCCAGCATCGTCTAAGTGTGCGTTTCGACTACCACTGATGCCCGCAACATAGCTAAGGCACGCGATGTACTCTAGAAAAAAGAGAAATATGCTACAAAATCCCATAAAAATTAGAGACAACCGAACATTTAATTTATAGACAAAAATACAAGAGCCGATAGATTATTTTTAAGTGGAAAAATTACCCACCAACTCCATTAGAAAAAAAGAAAATGTTCCTTTCACCTTTGCCAACAATAAACAGAACTAGCATGGGAACAACTATCGCAGGACTGTTTTCTCAGAAAAAAGAATTAGCATGGACCTTAGACTATATCATAGAGAAAACAGTAGCGTGAAAAAAATTAGCGTCCAACTTTGCATATACAATAGAAAAGAAAAGAAAAGTGCGACTCTCCGTAGAAACAGCGAGCGTGGACTCTTTCCTCAAAAGAAAAAAGAAGAAGAATGGAACTACATGGAAAAATAAAACATCGTGGTACTAGCACGTGCCGGTAAGAAATCTAGCGTACTAGTCTGGCAGATGTAGTCATGCATTCAACTAGCATGGGACTCTTACCTCAAAAAAAAAAGAGGACTCCACGAATAGAACAAATAGAGAGCATGGGACTAGGACGTGATGGTAAAAAAACTGATGTGATGGTAAAAAATACGAAGTACTACGTGGGGCAGATACCATGATGTATATGCATGCATGTATTCTGCCAAGATATATGGACAGATGAAAATAAAATAAGCAGACATCATGTTCCTTTATTCCTCGGGCCCTATTGCCTATTAAGAGCTACTCCCTCTGTAAACTAATATAAGAGTGTTTAGATCACTAAGTACATGTTTCTTCCATCGAGTGGAACGACCGAACTAGAAGTACGCGTAAAAGGAATCAAACTGGAGCCTACCGTGAGAAGGGCAAAACCAATTAAGAGTTTCTGATTAATTAGCAAACAATGATGTGATACACAGTTCGGCCCCATGTGGGTTGAAAGGCAAGCTATATAGTGTCAGCAACAACCACAAGTTGAATCATCTGCTTGATCTATTCTGAACTCATCCAGGACACCCATCATTATATCTTCTCCTTGCATTCACATGCCTTCCTTTCATTTTTAGTCAAGAGGATACATGGGAAAATGTTGATATGGAATGCCTATTCGAAACACATGTTTATGCACCGACATTAACTTCCCATTCATAGACAAAATTAATTTAATGGTATTATCACAGTAAGAAAATCATGTATCATGGGAATACTATTGTTTGCTAGCACATGGTACCCAAAAAATGAGATGAAACAAGAATGAGCATGAGAAAAAAATATTGGTTCCAACTTGAGTAATGATGGACTTACCATCCCATAAAGTTGATTGGTTCCACAAATATATATTACGTGTAACCTCTTTGGCTTTCTTCAATTGCATATGGCGGTAAGCTATGATGGCTCATGCTATGGAGCAGGATTTAGAGACATGGGAAAATAAAGTGAAGCATGGATGAATCATAGAGTAATCATTGGAAGATAAAGATTCCGGTATTGCTTCATGTATATATCATGGTGCGATGCCACCAATAAATAAGTCGGCTTTCGCTTGTGCCATGGTGACTTGATGTGACGAGTGAGGTTTTAAGATCTTATGGAACTGGATCCAGAGAGTTCATTACCTTGATAATGAAAGAGAAGTGTGAGCATATATGTGTGTTTTTAGTTCTGCACTGTACTCTATGTGCCTTATTAGTTGATTTGGAGCACTCAAATGAATCATAGTGAGAACAAGTATATAAATCTTAAACATTGGTTGTCGCCCCTTCATATTATTTCCAACTGACAGTAGTTTTCCGTTTCCTGTGTTTGCTTATCAAGACTATATTTGTTTTGTAAGTGAGTTATCCTTTACCGGTATCTTGATTGTTTGCTTCCATAGTACTAGATAATGGACATCTCATTGTGCTTGCACTCATAATATTACCAATCATGTACAAAAAAGCAGTCTACCAACATGTACAAACCTACATGACATTCGAATGCCCTTACATAAAAGGCTTGATAAAAGTTGAATCTGGCTTTGTTAGCAAAATACGTATTGCATACATAATGTTCTTGATGAGCAGGCAATTTTGATTTATCTGGCTTAGCTAACATTCACTATCTTTTTATTTGATTACTCATGAATACAAGATTCAAGTACTTAGGTATTACAATGTTTAGTTTTCATTTAGGGAAGTTCTCTCCTATCTTTACTAATATATATTCATTGTCTGACAAGTTCAAATTTTCATATCTTCATTTACTTATGTTCCAACTCTCCATAAAAGTATGTCATGTTAGCTATTTTGGATTCTCAAATTGATAGAACTTGGCTGACATAATTGGCGAATATGACATGTACACACATCTACAAATAACATATTAGTATTAAATCTTACACAACATTAGCAAATTCACATATCCCTATATTTTTTATATAAAAATACTTATATAAAACAACAAGATAAAATGCTACAAAATGACACAAATATAAATTACAAAAGAGGAAAAATTATGACAAGTTAGTATACCATGCATAACAAGCAGATACATGCATGCTTAATTCATAAATATATACTTATATACCGGCAGAATACCAAAAATACCTACAACTAAACTATGTTTGCAAAAGGCTCATATATTTAAATATGATCACATTTGGTTCAAATTATTATTTAGAAAAATATAATTAAAATTTCTCTCAACTTTATAAAGTTCTAGCCAACGCATCGAGCGGGCCACTCTCCTAGTTCAATTTAATTGGCAGAAGCACCACATACTCCCTCCGTCCCAAAATAAATGACTCAACTTTCTACTAACATTATAAAGAGTATATAATTTCAATCCAGATGTGAAGAGGTATAAGGTTCAGGTCGCTTTCGTGCACACGAACGTGCGTGGGAAAAGTGCGTCCGTTAATCCAGTGTACCCAGTTGTCAAAACGGCCAAATGGGTAGATCGAGCTAGTTAATTAGCCAGTGCACCAAATGGGCTAACGTGCGCACGCACAGCCGCAAACTAATTCATGTATTTTGACCAGACTAGGATATATCCCGAGCAGGGAGTGTGAAGCTTTGTTTCCTCTCTACGAATAACGGCGCGTTCACAAACACAAAGGTGTGGACCGTGCCTGCCAACATCTCAATGTACCATGGACTGAAATGTCTTATCTGAAAAATGAGAGGTATTTCACATCCAGTCATCCATGCCTCGGTGGTGCAACCGTGCGTACATTCTTGCCTCTGGCCAGCATGGTGATGGTGTGTAGCACGTTTAGCATCTCGAATGGGGGCTAGTTCGAGGTCGTGAGATAGTTGAGTGATCCATTCATCGCGTCTGGCCTTCGTTGAGTTTTGCAAAAAAAAAAAAAAAAAATCCGGATGTCTAGCGAGCAGCCTTTGCATGCAGCAGCATTTTTCTGAAATCTGAATTCATGATTTTTTTTTGAGAAAATCTTTAATCAAATCACGAATCAGTACAAAGTGGGTGACCCTTACAAGCATACTGAAACGCAAATACAAAGGACCATGAACACCTAGAGTACCCTAATACAACCATAACACAAGAAGATCTCCGGAGCCCTGTGTCATCATCCCTGAATCTTGAGAGAAGACCCCTGCAGCAGAAAGATCTGCAACCAGCCGCAAACAGGTCATCATCTTCGACCACGGTACAATTGCCGCCACGCTGCTTCCTCTTTTCTTGACACCAACGCTGAGAGGGCATGGGCATCAATCCAACACACCTGCAACAGCCGTCGCCATCTATGGCTTTGAGTACCGCGAAAAGTGTCCCTTCCGGAAGGAAGAGAACTCGAGTCATCCGACCGGTCCAGCACCGCGGCCGGGCCATCCGCCCGGGCAAAGCAGGAACTCCCACCAACATCAGCGCAGAGGAAGAAGAAGAACAGCAGCAGCAAATCATACCAACAAGGAAGAAGAAAGGCCTTCGTCTCCGTGCCTCCATCGCCCATCTGAGGATCCAAACGGCCAGTGCCGATGGACCTCCAACCACCATAGCCCGCGACCTCGACGAGATCCGGGGATCCCCAACACCGCTGGCTCCTAGACGAAAGCAAAAGCCTCGCCTGACCGCGAACGAAGCCCGGAGAAACTTATTCCGACGCGACACCACCGCAACGGCCTCGGCAGCGTCTCTCTCAACCCTAACCCTACCACACACCCACCTAGTGAACAGACCCGAGGTTCCCCCTCCCTCCCGCCGCCGGAGCGGACGACGGAGAGAGAGGGAACCGGCGGCGTCACAGGCGGCGCGCAAAGGACCCCCGGTCGCCTCCTGGATCGCCTCCTTGAATTCATGATATAGTGTGTGACTACAAGGCATGGCAAATTGCATTGTTACTGGAATAGTCACTCTAATGAAGCTTCCAACTTCTTTGAACACTGTCACCGGCAAGCTTTAGAAAACCTGCAAAGCAAAAAAGAGCACGAGCAATGTCATTACTATACAATATCACAATTTAAACTATGTATAAGCACACTTTTTTTTTTATTTGTATGCATGCTTCTCAAAGAAATACTCCCTCCGTACGGAAATACTTGTCATCAAAATGAATAAAAGGGTATGTATCTAGATGTATTTTAGTTCTAGATACATCTTTTTTTGTCCATTTTGATGACGACTATTTTTAGACGGAGGGAGTAGTCTTTTCATATCCCCATAGAAATAGTTTTTTTTTTGCGGGAAACTATGAGCTTTATTCAACAACAATGGCACCAACATGATCAGCCATCACACTGGTCATGAGGAAACCTGGCGGGGAGTCCATCCAACAGTCGGTAACCCCAAGTGTGCTTGCATGTTTCGCACACAAGTGGGCCGGCAGGTTGGCATTTCTTATTACATGTTGAATATCAAAGGAAAGAAAGGATAAGGCTAGCTCATCAATTTTGAAAAGTAACGGCGCTACATTAGAGCGCGAAAAGCGTCGCGAGTGCCATAGCTGTACCATCTCCAAACAATCTGTTTCCATAACCACTCGCGAGAACCCCCGGGGCTTTGCAAATATCACCCCATCTCGCAAAGCCAACGCTTCTGCAATAAGAGGATCTGTGACATCAGGGTAAGGCTTACTCCAGGCAGCAACAAATGAGGCAGGAGATCTAGCTAAACCTCCTATTCCACTCTTGTTTTCAATCACTGAGACACTAGCATCCGTGTTGATTTTGACCCAATCAACTTCACACGGTCTCCATCCATACCCAGGCAGTGTCTTGGTCTGCTCCAATGGGAGTTCCAAAAAAGCCAATGTTTCTCTAATTCGCTTCATGGACTGGACCGGGTCCATACTCACTCTATCATGTGTTATGCTGTTACGTGATGTCCAGATCACCCACATGACAGTAACTATTTTAGCCCTGTCCGCCTCAGTAAAACGTGGATCACAGAGGATATCCTTGCACCACGTACCAGGGTGTAGCTCCGGCAGCTTGAGGTGAAGCCAGCTTCTGGCTTCTGCCCAAAAGCTTTGCGCATGACAGCACTTAATCAATGCATGAAGCATATCTTCGTCCATACCTTTGCAGACCTTGCATCGCGCTAAGGTTGCTATATGCCTGTGCTGTAGTGTCATTTCCACCGGAAGTATATCCCGAAGGACTCGCCACCAGAACACACGGACCTTGGGCAACACCTTTAGTTTCCATAGTCGCGTCCACACCTGCTTATTATTCTCTGAAGATTCTGTAATCGTCCCTTCCTCTAGAGCTGACTGCTTGTTACGAGTCATTAGAGCACGATACGCGGATTTTACAGTGTAGGAGCCCGACCTCTCATGAGCCCAAGCCCAGAAATCATCACCACCACCATGTCTGAGCGGAATATTAAGAATTACATCCGCGTCTGGGGGTATGAAGTTATTCCTGACTAGATCAGCTTTCCAGGACCAGCTCTCATTGTCAATCAAATCTGCAACTGTGTAGAGCATAGCAGAACCAACCTGCTCTGTAGGTCGAAGTGATAATCTCCCTGGCAGCCATCTATCTTCCCAGATTCTTACGGAGGAACCGTCCCCAATCCTCCTTAACAGCCCAGCATCCAAGGCTCCTCTCCCGGCAACTATCGCCCGCCAAGTAGCCGAGGCGTTGCGCGGAATAGTAGCATGCATAAAATCAGTCGTCGGGAAATAGCGACCTTTTAGCACTCTGGAACACAGGCCATTCGGGTTTGTAATCAGCCGCCATCCCTGTTTTCCCAACAAAGCAACATTGAAGCATTCCAAATCTTGAAATCCCATTCCTCCTCTTATTTTTGGAAGTGACAAGGACTTCCAATCTATCCAGTGCATGGATTTTCGGTCAATCGAGCTACTCCACCAGAATTTTGCCATCGGCGAGGAGATGGTCTTGTACACTTTTTTCATGAGCTTGAAACAACCCATAGTGTACGTCGGGACAGCCTGAGCCTTTGACTTAATTAATACCTCCCTCGCCGCGCAAGACACCAAACGTTCTGCTCCACCATTCAGCTTTGACCTCACTCTCTCACCAATGAAGTCAAATGTACCAGATGTAATTCGTCCAACTGCAGTGGGGAGACCCAGATATCTTTCATTGAAGGCCTCAACCTCTATGCCGGTGGCACCTTTCAACATAACTCTAACCGGATGTGGCGTATTTGGACTGAAAAAAATAGAGCTCTTCTCTCTGTTCACGCATTGGCCCGAGCAATCGCCATATATCCTCAAGATGTTATTCAACCGCGTTGCACTCTCCAGTTTTGCTTGCATAAAGATAAGGCTATCGTCTGCAAACAATAGATGATTAATCCATGGTGACTGGGTGCATACTCGGATTCCTTTGTCCGCATTGACTCCACCAAAGTTGTTCAACAGAGTTGTGAAGCCCTCCGCGCACAGAAGAAAAAGATACGGTGAAACGGGATCTCCTTGCCTGAAACCTCTAGAAGGGGTAAAAAAGGGTAGTAACTCACCATTCACACGTACTGCAAACCGAACTGATGAAACACATTTCATAATCAGTCGGATAAATATTGAGCTGAATCCCAATTTAGTCATGATGGCCTCGAGATAATGCCATTCAACACGGTCGTACGCTTTCATCATGTCTAATTTGACTGCACAAACCCAATTCTTTCCTTTCTTCCTCTTCTTCATTGCGTGAACACTTTCGTGTGCAATGAGAACATTATCCGTGATGAGGCGCCCAGGCACAAACGCACTTTGCTCCTCACCTATTATTTCATGGAGAGAATCCCTCATCCTGTTGACAATGCATTTGGAAGCAATTTTGTACAGAACCGGACATAGGAAAATTGGTCTATACTGATTTATCCTCTGTGGGTGGCGTACCTTAGGGATTAATGTGATTGTCGTATCATTCATACCTGCAGGTAGCTCACCCCCATTCAGGAAATCCAATACCGCCGGGACTATGTCATCTTTCATTAATGACCAGTGTCTCTGAAAAAATCCCGCAGTAAAACCATCCACACCCGGCGCCTTGGAAGGGGCCATCTGAAACAGTGCAGTTCTCACCTTCTTCTCCGTGAACGGCATATCAAGATGTTCGTTCATTGGAGCAGTCACTCGGGTTGGCACCAAATCCATCAGTTCGTCAAGCGGTTTAAACCCCTGGGATGTGTACAGAGCTTGAAAGAACTGCTGTACTTCAATCTGATCATCCTCCCGTGTTTGACATACTGACCCATTTGCACGCTCAAGCCTTTCAATCTTATTTATTCTCCTTCGCTGGGCCGCTTGTGCATGAAAAAAATTGTATTTCGAGCGCCCTCGCGCAGGTACGGCACTCTAGACCGTTGCCGCATCCATATTTCCTCCTGATGAATTGCTTCTCTAAGCTTTTTAACTATAGCCTTTTCTTCATCAGTGGGGCCTCTCCCAGCCGCTCGACTCCTCAGACGGTTCAACTTCTCCCGGAGCTTCCTGACTGTAGCCGTTAAACTGCCAAACTCCCGTGCGCCCCATGCAGATAACGAGCTCTGCATGTCATTGAGCGCACCAAGCACTCCTGTCAGCCCTTGCTGACCCGCCCCCTTTTGCCAATTAGTCATGACAAAACTATCATAGTCTGCATGTGTCTGCCACACATCCCCATAGAAATAGTTGCAAGCACAATAAGCACACGCTAATTTATGTTCTTATAGACAATCTTGTACTCACAAAAAGAAGCTCTTCGGAGGCGCCAAAATTTTGCCATGGTCAACATGGCCACTACTAGCCTACTATCGCACTGGACAAACATGATGCAAGAGGTCGCAGGTGGACCGAGGACTATAATGTCGATGAAGCTGTCAAAGAGTGCCTGCCGAACAGACACCATCTCATCTCCTACTTCACGACGAGTAGGGGAAAGAGCATCTCCTCGGCAATGACAATGCTGCCCAGCTATGCAAGAAATAATCTAAGCTAATGGTTTGTGTGATGTTGCATAAGATCTTTTTTAAGTAGTACATGATCAGTAACAGAGTTTTAAATTTTGATTGTGGAAAGACTCATGTTCAGTCTGAATGGTCAACGCACAAAAAATTCTTCTTTTTATCTTGTTTTTTTACAAATTTCAGTAATAATTTGAAGTTAGTTTCAATTTGACATGTAATCTAAGAGAAACATAACCAGATGGGCCACTGAGTCTTTACACTTTTGCCATCCCAGCGCTTCTCCATTGAAATGACGTTTTAGGTATTCGAATTCTTTTCAGTCAAAACAATCTACTCTAAAATAGTAATAATTAGAAAACTCAACTTGATCTTCCATACCGTTTGTGGACTCTTGAGACGGCAATGGAAAAGGTCAATACAATCATTGATGACTACCTACTAGAATTTACCACCTAGCTAGGACAAAACTTGGAGTATAAATCAGAGAACTCGCAAATGCACTCCTCACAAGCAACACACAAGCTTCCACATGGTTTCCACAACTTGTCTTGTGATTTTGGGTGGCAATCCTAGTCACTGTGAGAGTGCATGCATATGGCCGGTGCATATTAGAATTAGGAGGCATCGGGTGTGTAACAATTCCTTGCTTTTGCAGACTCACTGTTATAATTAAGCTCATTAGATCATCATTTTGACGAGCAAGTTGAGGACTCCTAGTCCCATATTGGCTCTAGGTAGGCAGCAACTCATGCAACCTCAAGCCTCGTCACCATTTATAAGGCTAGGCCAGGGGTAGTTTGAGGCTCATTACATCATCCATCTTAGTCTCAATTGAATAATTTTAACCTCCACTGTAACCCCCTCATATGCAACACATCAAGCCAATGAAAGCAGGAGTCACAATAAGGGCCTATACCTGGCCGGGTAAATCGCGTTGTGTCCAGTTACTACATATTATTTGCGAGAACCCGATTAAAACATCTAGCTGATGGTTCCCTCATAGTTGGAGAGTTAGCTTGCATGTAACATGCCCCACAATATCTACTTCAAAGATTAGAGTATTATGTCATCTGTTCCCTATTCGTAATGTATATTAAAAAACTAAATTTCTCTTTATTTCACCAAGTTTATAGAAAACAAATAATATCTACAGTTATATGTAAACAACAAATAATGTCTACATTGTAGTTTTTGATATTTTTCAGTCAACATAAAAAAGTTTAACTTTTGATACAAATTAATGCACCATATGAAAAGATTTGAATATGTACATATGTTTTCTAAAAATATGGAATATGTGTATATGTACCATTTTATTGACATTTCTTTACAACCTAAGTCTATTATTCGCCCTGAGTTTATTATTCGCCCCGGGCTCAGCTTTCCTCAACCCGGTAGCCATTCCGTCCTCTTTGTTAAGGGCTAAGTTGTCAGTTTGCAAAAAAATGGCTATGTTGTCCAATAAAACACCCCAAATCACACAAACGGGAAACGGAGTCACGTGCAAGATGCACTACTTGCTACTCCTAACAAGATGTGAGGACACGCCTAAAAAGAAAAGGTGATACCGTATTTATAGAGGTGATACCCAAAAATCATGCTACGTGTGACACTTAATCGACCATGGTATCACGTGCAAATGGTCATGTGGGTATCGGTACATGGCAACAAAAGCATTTGGTGCGGTGGCAGTGCACGTTTAATTCCCTCATAAGGCCATGTACCTTTCGTGCTGTACCCTACGTGCTTTGTTAGGTTGCTTTGGTAGTGGGAAGTACTCCAGCTTGCATGCATATATGGCACATAATGTTTGGCACGATGAAAGAGCGCCCTTGTAGGATTGCTCGTTTTGGCGGGCCGCAATGGTTTTATAGACTAGGGGGTTGTTTGGTTTGTGACATCTAAAGTTAGGCAAATTTAATCAACTTAGATGAGTGTTTGGTTCAAGCCACACTAGGGCTTCACATTACATACACACAAGAATGTGTGGCATGATTTCTTTAGGCTTGCCAACTTCTGGCTCTCGTTTTGATGAAATAACCTTAGGCAAGCTTGGTAAAAAAATGTGATAAAGTGTGGCAATGCAAGGCCTAGAACCAAACAACCCCTAGACTCGTCACGACATATTATACACTTGTGTCACGTGCACGCATTCTGCATCGTACACTCGTGAGAGCTGGTTATATAGCTCGATTGGTTACTCTCCTTTCTATTAAGTTTTTCATCCGTTTACCAGTACTAGTAGTTGTGCACGTGCCATGCACGTGTTGACTAAGATAACATCGCTAGACACAAAAACTACTACTTCATTCGATCCATATTAATTAATACACACTTCGTACAACTTTATACTAAAGTAGTACTAAGTATGAGACAATTAATTTTGATCGGAGAGTAACATAATTCAATTTCAAAAATTAAAAGCATAACTTGATTGGTGGTCTTATTATTATGATGATGATTTCTATCATCATTATTAACACCATTTTGAAAAATGAGGACATATAAGACCAAAACATTGATTTGCATAGAATCTACTGGTGCATGAGAAACCAAGGGCATGGAACTACCCGAAGTCATGACTCTGTTATGAAAAAACAGCGCTGCTATACACACGATAAAATTGTGCCAGACTCGTGAACGATCCTACCTGGCAGTGCCACAGCGAGCGTGCATGCACGCACACGCTTCTACTGCAAAGGAAGTCCCGTTCACGGATCGTGCAGAAAATATCGTACGTGAAGCAATTTTGATTAAAACAAATAAGCTGGATCGTTGCTGGACAAATGGTAATAAGAAACTCAGTCCAAGAACTTTGACATCTGCACTGCATTGTACAGATGGACATAAAAGCCAATTTTATGGATTCCTAAGCATAACTTATCTATGCTCCATCCTTCATCGGGTCGTCCCCACTTCTCAATCCCATAGTGATGCATTGCAACGGTCAAATATCCTGAAACATCCATCCGACTCTACAAAACGCATTTTGGTTTTCCCACCTCAAATCTGCAAACTCAAAAATGTCAGTTAGATTGCAAAGTATACATGTAATTTTGTGACCAGAATTTTGGATGGAGATATAAATTAACAAAGTCAAAATGTCATTGCGTCACACTGTTTCCCACGTCTTACAAGTGAAACCTGAATTGAAAAGAAACCAATTTCGGATGGTGATGCAAATTAACAAAGAATATATTGATGTAATTAATCCAAGTTTCAGATGCAGAGCCAACACATATGGGATACACAGTTGCAAAAGTTCAGTTTGTAAAGTACCTGATTTTTTCATCTGCAGTGCGGCCAGGTGACGGCAGGGCACACTTTGATGGGCGATATGCACGGACGGCAGCAAGATCACCGGCGCATCATTATGTCCGGGGCTGCTGGCCTATGTTGGTAGGCACACATCAAACTGATCCAGACAAGTACATATATACTGTGTACATAAGTGCACGAATTGTGCTAGTCAGTCGTTGCTAACTAAATCACTGAAGTTGTAGCTGATGGCTAATGAATTGGGAGATATGTTTAGAATGTACAACATGATGGTTGGACTGAATCAGCCCTTCTACGCAGAACAACAACAGTACATACGGATGTTTCCAACGGACAATATGATTTCTTATTAATAAACTAAACTGCCATGATTATACGCCCTTCATGTATCAACTGCTGGTGATGCTTACAGCTTTGGGATCACTCTGCTGGAGCTTGGAGATGTTCACAGGGAGGGCACTACCTGATGATATGTTCAAAGAAGGGTTGAGTCTGCACTTACTTACTGAGATTGCATGTCCTGACAAGATATACACATGCAACATTGCAGCCATATTATGATGATGACGCTGAATTGGCTTGCTTAGCTTCGGTCATCAGAATCGACATCTTGTGCAGTACTGTTTCATCACATATCTAACACAGCTCTACGATAGCCATACAACAGCATCAGTCTGTCAAGAAAAAGTGACGCCATCAGGCAACCAAGGGAGATGGCAATTTCATGCAGATGTATGATATAAATTTATCTTCTACAATAATTAACTAATTTACAACAGCGATGTACAAATCATTGGTTGTTGCTTCCCATAAAAAAAAGGGCTTCAATATTCCTAATGGAGGATCAGATATGCTTCTGAATTGTTTTTCTTTCACACACAGAGGACAATATTTTGTGATTTTAGTTGCTCGGCTGGGCAGCAATGTAGGATCTCACAGTGCCATCTCAAAGGTACAATCCAGCTGCACGGCTGAGGAGGAACAAGAACTCGCGCCGCAGCCGACGACGACCAAGAGCTGGCACCGGTGCCGCCGGCGGCAGAGACCAAGAAATCGTGCCGCAGCCAACGACGACCAAGAACTCGCGAGCACCACCCGCGTATGACCAAGCGATCTGGTAAATAACTTCAGAACAGATAGTGTGGGTGACACTGAAATGACACAACAGAGATACAGAAGGTACTTGCCGAATCTTGAAAATAAGCTCAGCCGTAGTACCACGATGATAATAACTTTGTCGGACAATCTGAAGAAGATTTAAGCCCACATACCTCGGGTCTCCCGGCGGCTCGAGCTCAAGAAGCTTGATCCTGTACTCCAGATTTCGCCACGACGGAGACAACCTACTATCCTCATAGAGTCACAGAGCACCGGTATCCTTTCCAGAAACCCCGTGCTCCAGCGAGGCCCAAATCCCTGCCACTGCCAGGCTACAAACTCCTCGAAAGTCACTGGCAGCGGCGCCTGCGGGAACGGTTTAATCGGCATGCGCTCATGCGGTGGCGCCAAGAAGCAATCGGGGGCAAAGAATAGGTCGGGCACGAAATCTTCGTGGGGGAACAGGCAAAGGCGAGATTGCTCTTGACCTCAAACTCACGGCGCGCCTCCTCCTCTATAGCATCTATCATAGCAAAGGATACCATTGAAGATTACAGATTTATTTTACAACTTCCATATTACAAGCATATTGCAACTCTGTCTCAGATTGCTGGAAAGGGGGCTAAATAGTTATTTGCTGTAATTAGAAACTCGAGTTCAGCTTTAGTATTTTGGTCGTATCTCGCACACCGTAAATTCTATTTGCACAAAATTGCACCTGTTGCCTTACAATGAGCGACATAACTTTCACGATTGGCTTAATTTGGTATTAAGCCCTGTTTAATTCCAGTTTGACAAGCAAGTTTACTGGTTCAGACATGCAAAGCCCAAATCATTACTTGGCATGAATTTTTCCAAACCATGTATCTACTTTCCATCTAAGGCTAATCGAGGTTTACATTTTTTGAATTTTAATTGGGGTTTACTTTTGCTGCATCGAATCACTCATTCATGCCAAACTCACAAGAGTGTTTATGATAAGGAAAAAAGGTGTTCATAATGAGGAAAAAAAGTTCATAATTTCCATTCAAATAAGGATGCATGAAGAAGCAAAACTGAGGAGCAGAGACATACCTGCAACATAGGGAGGCTACTGGTGGAGGTGAGAGGGCGATAAATGTCGTGGTGGAGTGGCTCATCGTGGTAGAGACGTCGGCCGTGTCGGAGGGATAACAGAGTTGAGGAAGACAACTGAGATGGTAACTGGCGAGGGGAACATATCACATGCTGCTGAAGTAAGCCTATGCTGATACTTGTTAGACTATTTTTTTTGGTCACATCCGGAGATGAAGTCAAACTCATTGTCTAGGATCTAAATAGTTCAACACTTTTTCACAGCAAATGATATGCATATCTTACTGGTGTAAAAATAGTTTAGTGATGAACTTGTGTTCCTATTTTACTTTCTGAACCGTGCATGACCAAAGCCTCTAGAGAGTAAAAAAGGATCAATGGAGTGAGTTTGAGTGGTTCTGACAACAGTTTGGGACAACAAATTCACAACATTTTTTTGGCACAATAATTCAATGCGTTGATATAACCACAAAGTACAAAATTTCCAAATACATATATAGTCTGTCATGATCTCAGAAGATAAAAAATACCTGTTTAGGTGCAGGATCTTTGTCTGACAGATAATGATATATTTCTTGACAAAGTCCAATAAGCTCCGCACTAATAACGACATTCAGCTCAACAGATAACCCCTGTTTTATAGAAGAAAATAGATCCTTTCTAACAAACTGTCTCAGCTCAATGCACCACAAAAGGGCATTACTTTAGTCACTGCTTCACTATCTGTCCAACTGAACACTTCAAAAATTATTCTGAAAGCAGTTAGGGCAATGTCAACATTAAGCATAAGAAATCTGCAAATAAATAGTACCAGTCAGACTTTGTTCATTTGTTAAGGTGTGACCCAATGAAATTTAAGAAATAAGGTAAACACACATATATGGCAAGAAAATTTTCTAGTACCAAGTAAGAGAGCTGGAAGCAAATGATTCCAGACTTTTAAGAGAAGAATCAATCGGGTTGACAGTTACAAGTTGTTCCAAAGATGGAAGTCCAGTGTTCAAACCAGATAATGTTAAAACCCAAATCACAGAACAAACTTCACGAGTTAAGTCTCATAACCACTTCTCTTCCATCACCTCTTACCTTTAGTTCTGACCCAGAAAGATTACCAAAGTTATCAGGGACCTTAGCTTCTCTTCTCAATCACAAAATAAACAACACGCAGAGCCACTCAGGAGAAAGGACAACCAAAGAATAATTGTTGAATGGTCTCTTGTACAAACAAAAATGAACATCTCTTGGTCTTTGATTTTTCACTACAAAAGACCATGCATTTGACATCTACAACAATGGTCTATACTGATTTCCAATGTCCCTGACCAAATTGTTCTCAAGAAAATTGTATTGACAGAAAAAAAGTGCTACCTAGCCCGACGGCGGATCTCGGGCTGGACGCCACCGAGGGAGGGTGCGTTGGCCGGGGGCGCCGCTGAGGGAGCGCGCTGCAGGTGGCACGGGGGCGGGGTAACCACGGAGGGACACCGCCCTGGGACGCAGTGGGCGGCATGAGGCTGATGCGCCGCGGAGGGAGGCCGCGTTGGGGCGTGACGGCGACGCCACCGAGGTAGGGCGCGTGGAGCAGCGACAGCTGGTGGCGGGGTGGGCGTTCGAGCGAGGGACCGGGGCCCGGCGACGGGGCGGGCGTTCGAGTGAGGGGCCGGCGGGGCGGTGGCCGGGGGTCGGGCAGGAGACGCCTTAGCACAGGTGGTTTCCACGAGTTGTGCGTGGGGATGGGGCTGATTTTTTTCGTTTGACGATAGATGCGCGGGTGGCAGAGTTTCGTCCGCCTCAGGTAAATCGCTAAACGTACACAGGTGAGGATGGATTTTTACGTGGACGGTTAGATTTAATTAGGTGGACTGGATCGTGAGGTGGTATTTATTTAGATTGGGCTGTATACATGTTTATGGGTGCACTTAGGGATGAATATGTTTGCTTGTTTAATAGTAGTAGAGATACGATTATTTTCCTAAAAAAACATGAATAGTGTATTTAATTAACCAATTGTGTGCTTGACATCTGTTTTGCAAATGCACTATCACGGTATCACCGACCTTCGTCCGTGGACTTCCTGTTTTGTCTTATCTAAACAAATACCATTTGAAATGTACTTTTATTCCAAAGTCAACGGGCCATGCTGTGTGTGCTGTAGCTGAAAAGAGGGAGACAGACTGCAATAATGCTCAATCTCATATGTGCAAGCATTTGTTCTAGCAAAATCCCCTCCACCAACACTAATACATTCCGTATAGATTGGAAAAAGGGATGGGCGGCGTTTGTTGATGATTAATTATGATGGAATGATTGGCGTTGACATGGGCTTGGAATGATCGGCCATGTTCACGGAGGTAGTGACACTTTGATTTTGGACAGAATTAATTGCTTGGATGTACTTTATTGCACCAGAATTAGTACACAAGTAATAATGCTGCAGCCCTGGCCTGTTAAGATCCATTGACGATGCATGCGTCATGCATCGAGTAGAATGACCACGGGGAGCACACCGCGGGGAAACGGAGGCCCGGGGCACAGACGTACGTACGTGGCTAGCTTTGTGTAACGTAACGGCGTCGTAACGCTCCGGGGAGCCGAAGCTGGAAACCGTAACCGCCCTGGGCCCACCTCACCTGCGCTGCTCTCTTCACTTTTTCTTTGGTGACCGTGTTTTTTTAGAAAACCTCCAATCTATTCATATTCAATCATAGCATTATAACAAACACCAGAAATAATAAAAAATACATCCAGATCTGTAGACCATCTAGCGACGACTACAAGCACTGAAGTGAGCCGAAGGCGTGCCGCCATCATTGCCCCTCCGTCGCCGGAGCCGGGCAAAACTTGTTATAGTACTCTTCATCAGTGAGCCGCTGTGCGTGGAGCGCCACATAGTGAGTCGGTGACAGTGACACGGAGAAGCCTCTGCATGCACGCCGTGTTTGTGTGGAGTGCGTGCGGGGCGGCGTAAGCTATGGACGATCTGTGTGGCTGCGGTGAAGCTCAAGTTGAAGCTGAGGCAGGAGCCTCCGCCCCGGCGGTTCGCACTAGTGTGTCTAGGATCCAACTCGAGGGGCCGGCGCACGGGATGTCAGCATCAGTGCAGCGAGCGTCGTTAACCATGGTCCTTCGTTGTTATTTACTCCCTTGTTTGTGTGAAAGTTACCAAGCTGTCATAAAGGTGCTCTATATGTGTCTCCGATGGTACTTGTTGAGTCGGCATAGAATGAGATTAGCATTTGTCACTCCGATTGTCGGAAAGGTATCTCCGGGCCCTCTCGGTAATGCACATCACTATAATCCTTGCAAGCAATGAAACTAATGAGTTAGTTACGGGAAAGTGCATTACGGAACGAGTAAAAAGACTTGCCGGTAACGAGATTGAACTAGGTATTGAGATACCGACTATCGAATCTCGGGCAAGTAACATACCAATGACAAAAAGAACGATGTATGTTGTTATGCGGTTTGACCGATAAAGATCTTCGTAGAATATGTAGGAACCAATATGAGCATCCAGGTTCCGCCATTAGTTATTGACCGGAGATAAGTCTCGGTTATGTCTACATAGTTCTCGAACCCGTAGGGTCCGCGAGCTTAACGTTCGGTGACGATTGGTATTATGAGTTTATGTGTTTTGATGTACCGAAGATAGTTCGGAGTCCCGGATGTGATTACGGACATGAAGAGGAGTCTCGAAATGGTCGAGACATAAAGATTGATATATTGGACGGCTATATTAGGACACCGGAAGTGTTCCGGGTGGTTTCGAAGAAAACCGGAGTGCCGGAGGGGTTACCGGAACCCCTCGGGAAAGTATTGGGCCTTAGTGGGCCTTAGGGGAGAGAGAGGGCAGCAGCCTAGGAGGTCGCGCGCGCCCTCCCATAGGGAGTCCGAATTGGACTAGGGGAGGGGAGCGCGGCCCCTATTTCCCTCTCCCTCTCCCTCTCTTTTCTCCCCCCTTCCCCCTTCCTAGTAGGACTAGGAAAGGATGAATCCTACTCCTACTAGGAGGAGGATTCCTCCTCTCCTTGGGGCGCACCAAGGCCGTCCGGCCTCCCCCTTGCTCCTTTATATACAGAGGCAGGGGGCACCCTAGAACACACAAGTTGATTATTCCAAGCCGTGTGCGGTGCCCCCCTCCACCATATTCCACCTCGGTCATATCGTAGCAGTGCTTAGGCGAAGCCCTGCGTCGGTAACTTCATCATCACCATCATCACGCCGTCGTGCTGACGGAACTCTCCCTCGAAGCTCTAGTGGATCGTGAGTTCGTGGGACGTCACCGAGCTGAACATGTGCAGATCGCGGAGGTGCCGTACGTTCGGTACTAGGATCGGTCGATCGTGAAGATGTACGACTAAATCAACCGTGTTGTCATAACGCTTCCTCTTACGGTCTACGACGTGGACGACACTCTCCCCTCTCGTTGCTATGCATCACCATGATCTTGCGTATGCGTGGGATTTTTTTTGAAATTACTACGTTCCCCTACGGTGGCATAATGAGCCAGGTATATGAGTAGATGATATGCATGAGTAGAACACAATGAGTTGTGGGAGATAATAGTCATACTGCTTACCAGCATGTCATACTTTGATTCAGCGGTATTGTTGGATAAAACGGCCCGGACCAACATTACGCGTACGCTTACGCGAGACTGGTTCTACCGACGTGCTTCGCACACAGGTGGCTGGTGGGTGTCAGTTTCTCCAACTACAGTTGAATCGAGTGTGACTACGCCCGGTCCTTGTGAAGGTTAACACAAGTCATACTTGACGAAAAATCGTTGTGGTTTTTGTATGCGTAGGTAAGAACGGTTCTTGCTAAGCCCGTAACAGCCACATAAAACTTGCAACAACAAAGTAGAGGACGTCTAACTTGTTTTTGCAGGGCATGTTGTGATGTGATATGGTCAAGACATGATGAGTTATATGTTATTGTATGAGATGATCATGTTTTGTAAAGTTATCGGCAACCGGCTGAAGTCTTATGCTTGTCTCTTTATTGCATGAATTGCGAAGGCCATGTAATTGCTTTACTTTATCACCATGATTTAGCGATAGTAGTAGTAGCAATAGTTGGCGAGACGACCACGACGCTACGATGAAGATCATGGTGTCAAGCCGGTGACGATGGAGATCATGACAATGCTTTGGAGATGGAGATCAAAAGCACAGGATGATGATGGCCATATCTTGTCACATATTTTGATTGCATGTGATGTTTATCTTATTATGCTTCTTATTTTGCTTAGAACGGCGGTAGCATTATAAGATGTTCCCTTACAAAATATCAAGGTACAAGTGTTCTCTCTGAGTATGCACCGTTGCGAAAGTTCGTCGTGCCGAGACACCACGTGATGATCGGGTGTGATAAGCTCTACGTTCAAATACGACGGGTATAAGACAGTTTTGCACATGCAGAATACTCGGGTTAAACTTGACGATCCTAGCATGTACATGCATGGCCTCGGAACACTGGAGACCGAAAGGTCGAGCGTGAATCATATAGTAGATATGATCAACATAAGATGTTCACCATTGAAAACTACTCCATCTCACGTGATGATCGGACATGGTTTAGTTGATTTGGATCATGTGATCATTTAGATGACTGGAGGGATGTCTATCTAAGTGGGAGTTCTTTAGTAATATGATTAATTGAACTTTAATTTATAATGAACTTAGTCCTGATAGTTTTTGCATATCTATGTTGTTGTAGATCAATGGCCCGTGCTACCGTTCCCTTGAATTTTAATGCATTCCTAGAGAAAGCTAAGTTGAAAGATGATGGTAGCAATTACACAGACTAGGTCCGTAACTTGAGGATTATCCTCGTTGCTGCACAGAGGAATTATGTCCTGGAAGTACCGCTAGGCGACAGGCCTGCTGCAAGAGCAACCCCGAACGTTATGAACATCTGGCAAGCTCGTTCTGATGACTACACGATAGTTCAGCGTGCCATGCTTTACGGCTTAGAACCGGGTCTTCAAAGACGTTTCGAACATCATGGAGCATATGAGATGTTCCAAGAGTTGAAGTTAATATTTCAAGCAAATGCCGGGATTGAGAAATATGAAGTTTCCAATAAGTTCTACAGCTGCAAGATGGAGGAGAACAGTTATATCAATGAATACTTGCTCAGAATGTCCGGGTACTACAATCATAAGACTCAACTTGGATACAAAGTTGACGAAGATAGTGTTATTGATAGAGTTCTTCAATCACTGCCACTAAGCTATAAAGGCTTTGTGATGAACTATAACATGCAAGGGATGAAGAAAACAATTCTCGAGCTCTTCGCTATGCTCAAAGCTGCGGAGGTAGAAATCAAAAAGGAGCATCAAGTGTTGATGGTTAACAAGACCACTAGTTTCAAGAAAAAAGGCAAGGGAAAGAAGGGGAACTTCAAGAAGAATAGTAAGATAGTTGCTAATCCCATGAAGAAACCCAAGTCTGGAGCCAAGCCTGAAACTGAGTGCTTCTACTTCAAAGGTACTGGACAATGAAAGTGGAACTACCCCAAGTATTTGGCGGATAAGAAGGATGGCAAAGTGTACAAAGGTATATTTGATATACATGTTATTGATGTGTACCTTACTAATGCTCGTAGTAGCACCTGGGTATTTGATACTGGTTCGGTTGCTAATATTTGTAGCTCGAAACAGGGGCTACGGATTAAACAAAGATTAGCTAAGGACGAGGTGACGATGCGCATAGGAAATGGTTCCAAAGTCGATGTGGTCGCCGTCGGCACGCTGCCTCTACATCTACCATCGGGATTAGTATTAGACCTAAATAATTGTTATTTGGTGCTAGCGTTGAGCATGAGCATTATATCTGGATCTTGTTTGTTGCGAGACGGTTATTCATTTAAATCAGAAAATAATGGTTGTTCTGTTTATATGAGTAATATCTTTTATGGCCATGCACCCTTGAAGAGTGGTCTATTCTTGCTGGATCTCGATCGTAGTGATACACATATTCATAATATTGAAGCCAAAAGATGCAAGGTTAATAATGATAATGCAACTTATTTGTGGCACTGCCGTTTAGGTCATATTGGTGTAAAGCGCATGAAGAAACTCCATACTGATGGATTTTTTGAATCACTTGATTATGAATCACTTGGTGCTTGCGAACCATGCCTCATGGGCAAGATGACTAAAACTCCGTTCTCCGGAACAATGGAGTGAGCAACTGTTTTGTTGAAAATCATACATACTGATGTATGTGTACCGATGAGTGTTGAAACTCGCGGCAGGTATCGTTATTTTCTGACCTTCACTGATGATTTGAGAAGATATGGGTATATCTACTTGATGAAACACAAGTCTGAAACATTTGAAAAGTTCAAAGAATTTCAGAGTGAAGTAGAGAATCATCGTAATAAGAAAATAAAGTTTCTACGATCCGATCGTGGAGGCGAATATTTGCGTTACGAGTTTGGTCTTCATTTGAAACAATGTGAAATAGTTTCGCAACTCACGCCACCCGGAACACCACAGCGTATTGGTGTGTTCGAACGTTCTAACCGTACTTTATTAGATATGGTGCGATCTATGATGTCTCTTACCGATTTACCACTATCGTTTTGGGGTTATGCTTTAGAGACAGCTGCATTCACGTTAAATAGTGCACCATCTAAATCCGCTGAGACGACGCCTTATGAACTGTGGTTTGGCAAGAAACCAAAGTTGTCATTTCTTAAAGTTTGAGGTTGCGATGCTTACGTGAAAAAGTTTCAACCTAATAAGCTCGAACCCAAGTCGGAGAAATGTGTCTTCATAGGATACCCAAAGGAGACTGTTGGGTACACATTCTATCACAGATCCGAAGGCAAGATATTCGTTGCTAAGAATGGATCCTCTATAGAGAAGGAGTTTCTCTCCAAAGAAGTGAGTGGGAGGAAAGTAGAACTTGTTGAGGTAATTATACCTTCTCCCGAATTGGAAAGTAGTACATCACAGAAACTAGTTCCACTGATTCCTAAACCAATTAGTGAGAAAGTTAATGATGATAATCATGAAACTTCGGATCAGGTTACTACTGAACCTCGTAGGTCAACCAGAGTATGTTCCGCACCAGAGTGGTAGGGCAACCCAGTCCTGGAAGTCATGTTACTAGACCATGATGAACCTACGAACTATGAGGAAGCGATGATGAGCCCAGATTCCGCTAAATGGCTTGAGACCATGAAATCTGAGATGGGATCCATGTATGAGAACAAAGTGTGGATTTTGGTTGACTTGCCCGATGATCGGCAAGCCATTGAAAATAAATGGATCTTCAAGAGGAAGACCGACGCCGGCGATAATGTTACTGTCTACAAAGCTCGACTTGGTACGAAAGGTTTTCGACAAGTTCAAGGAGTTGACTACGATGAGACTTTCTCACCCGTAGCAATGCTTAAGTCTGTCCGAATCATGTTAGCAATTGCCGCATTTTATGACTAATCAGGCAAATGGATGTCAAAACTGCATTCCTAAATGGACACCTCAAAGATGAGTTTTATATTGATCAACCATAAGGTTTTGTCGATTCTAAAGGTGCTAACAAAGTGTGCAAGCTCCAGCGATCCATCTATGGACTGGTGCAAGCATCTCGGAGTTGAAATATATGCTTTAATGAGGTGATCAAAGCATATGGTTTTATACAGACTTTTGGAGAAGCCTGTATTTACAAGAAAGTGAGTTGGAGCTCTGTAGCATTTCTAATTTTATATCTAGATGACATATTGTTGATTGGAAATGATATATAATTTCTGGATGGCATAAAAGGATACTTGAATAAGAGTTTTTCAATGAAAGACCTCGGTGAAGCTGCTTATATATTAGGCATCAAGATCTATAGAGATAGATCAAAACGCTTAATTGGACTTTCACAAAGCACATACCTTGATAAAGTTTTGAAGAAGTTCAAAATGGATCAGTCAAAGAAAGGGTTCTTGCATGTGTTACAAGGTGTGAAGTTGAGTAAGACTCAATGCCCGACCACTACAGAAGATAGAGAGAAAATGAAAGGTGTTCCCTATGCTTCAGCCATAGGCTCTATCATGTATGTAATGATGTGTACCAGACCTGATATGTGCCTTGCTATTAGTTTAGCAGGCAGGTACCAAAGTAATCCAGGAGTGGATCACTGGACAGCAGTCAAGAACATCCTGAAATACCTGAAAAGGACGAAGGATATGTTTCTCGTTTATGGAGGTGACAAAGAGCTCATCGTAAATGGTTACATCGATGCAAGCTTTGACACTGATCTGGATGACTCTAAGTCACAAACCATATATGTGTTTATATTAAACGGTGGAGTTGTCAGTTGGTGCAGTTCTAAGCAAAGCATCGTGGCGGGATCTACGTTTGAAGCGTAATACATAGCTGCTTCGGAAGCAGCAAATGAAGGAGTCTGGATGAAGGAGTTCATATCCGATTTAGGTTTCATACCTAGTGCATCGGGTCTAATGAAAATCTTTTGTGACAATACTGGTGCAATTGCCTTGGCGAAGGAATCCAGATTTCACAAGAGAACCAAGCACATCAAGAGACGCTTCAATTCCATCCACGATCAAGTCAAGGAGGGAGACAGAGAGATTTCTAAGATACATACGGATCTGACTGTTGCAGACCCGTTGACTAAACCTCTCTCATGAGCAAAACATGATCAGCACCAAGACTCTATGTGTTTTAGAGTCATTACTTGGTAATCTAGATTATTGACTCTAGTGCAAGTGGCAGACTGAAGGAAATATGCCCTAGAGGCAATAATAAAGGTGTTATTTATATTTTCTTATATCATGATAAATGTTTATTATTCATGCTAGAATTGTATTAACCGGAAACTTAGTACATGTGTGAATACAAAGACAAACAAAGTGTCACTAGTATGCCTCTACTTGACTAGCTCGTTGAATCAAAGATGGTTAAGTTTCCTAGCCATAGACATGAGTTGTCATTTGATTAACGGGATCACATCATTAGTGAATGTTGTGATTGACTTGACCCATTCTGTTAGCTTAGCATTTGATCGTTTAGTATATTGCTAGTGCTTTCTTCATGACTTATACATGTCCCTATGACTACGAGATTATGCAACTCCCGAATACCGGAGAACACTTTGTGTGCTACCAAACGTCACAACGTAACCGGGTGATCATAAATGTGCTCTACAGGTGTCTCCGATGGTACTTGTTGAGTTGGCATAGATCGAGATTAGGATTTGTCACTCCGATTGTCGGAGAGATATCTCTAGGTCCTCTCGGTAATTCACATCACTATAAGCCTTGCAAGCAATGAAACCAATGAGTTAGTTACGGGATAGTGCATTACGGAACGAGTAAAGAGACTTGCTGGTAACGAGATTGAACTAGGTATTGAGATACCGACGATCGAATCTCGGGCAAGTAACATACCGATGACAAAGGGAACAACGTATGTTGGTATGCGGTTTGACCGATAAAGATCTTCGTAGAATATGTAGGAATCAATATGAGCATCCAGGTTCCTCTATTGGTTATTGATCAGAGATAAGTCTCAGTCATGTCTGCATAGTTCTTGAACCCGTAGGGTCCGCACGCTTAACGTTCGGTGACGATCGGTATTATGAGTTTATGTGTTTTGATGTACCGAAGATAGTCCGAAGTCCCGGATGTGATCACAGACATGACGAGGAGTCTCGAAATGGTCGAGACATAAAGATTGATATATTGGATGGCTATGTTCAAACACCGGAAGTGTTTCGGGTGGTTTCGGAGAAAATCGGAGTGCCGGAGGGGTTACCGGAACCCCCCGGGAAAGTATTGGGCCTTAGTGGGCCTTAGGGGAGAGAGAGGGCAGCAGCCCAGGAGGTGGCGCGCCCCCTCCCATAGGGATTCCGAATTGGACTAGGGGAGGGGGGCGCGGCCCCTCTTTCCCTCTCCCTCTCCCTCTCTTTCATTCCCCCTTCCCCCTTCCTAGTAGGACTAGGAAAGGATGAATCCTACTCCTACTAGGAGGAGGATTCCTCCTCTCCTTGGGGCGCACCAAGGCCGGTCGGCCACCCCCCTTGCTCCTTTATATACGGGGGCAGGGGCACCCTAGAACACACAAGTTGATTGTTCCAAGCCGTGTGCGGTGCCCCCCTTCACCATATTCCACCTCGGTCATATCGTAGCGGTGCTTAGGCAAAGCCCTGCGTCGGTAACTTCATCATCACCATCATCATGCAGTCGTGCTGACGGAACTCTCCCTCGAAGCTCTACTGGATCGTGAGTTCGTGGGACGTCACCGAGCTGAACGTGTGTAGATCGCGGAGGTGTCGTACGTTCGGTAATAGGATTGGTCGATCGTGAAGATGTACGACTACATCAACCGCGTTGTCATAACGCTTCCGCTTACGGTCTACGAGGGTATGTAGACGACACTCTCCCCTCTCGTTGCTATGCATCACCATGATCTTGCGTGTGCGTAGGATTTTTTTTTTGAAATTACTTCGTTCCTCAACAAAAATAAATGGTCTAAATTAATTTGATGCACCGTAAAAGGTCTCTATGATTATTTTCCCGAAAAACCATGAACAGGGTATTTAATTAATCAACCGAGTGCTTGACACTTGTTTTGCAAATGCATTATCGCCGACCTTCATCTGTGGACTTCCTTTTCCCCCCTTACCTAAACAAATACCATTTGAAATGTATTTTCATTCCGAAGTCAGCGGGCCATGCTTAAAAGTCTGCTGTAGCTGAAAAGAGAGAGACAAACAGCAATGCTTAATCTCATACTTGAAGCATTTGTTGTAGTAAGCAATCCCCTCTACCAACACTAATACATTCAGTATAGATTAAAAAAAAGATAGGCGGCGTTCGTTGATTATTAATTAGTCCCTCCGTCTCGTAATATAAAAGCGTTTTTAAAGGAAGTATGATGTAATGATTGGCGTTGGCATGGGCTTGGAATGATCTGCCATGTTGATGGAGCCAGCGACACTTCGACTTTGAACAGAATGAATTGTTTGGCAGTACTATATCGCACCAGAATCACACAAGTAACAATGCTACAGCCCTAGCTGGTACAGATCCATTGACGATGCATGGAGTAGAATGGCCCCAGATAGCACGCGTTCGTTCCTCTGACTCCGGGTCACGAAAGTCTCTCTCTCTGTGTGTTTAACGTTACATGACATTAGTATGGATTTGAGGATTCTCTTTGAAGGACATATTGTGGACGCAGACTTTAGAGGGATGATCGGTGACTGTTTGCGGATGCATCCACGGACGTATAGGGCCTCAGATTTGTCTAATCCAACTGTAGATGCCCTTACTCTGCTAGTATTGGGGATCTCATCTCCCCCTCCTTTATTTTTCCTCATTGAGAGACTTTCGTGCTTGCTTGACTTCTCTTCCTATATTCTACGACTGGAGTTGGGAGATGAGGTTGTGTCATAGTTATGTGTACTAATATGTCTAGATCTAGGTCAGGGTTTGTCTTAGTAGCGGTTGTTGGCGCTCTTAAGCTATGTCTGGTGGGCATCTATCATCTTTTACAATCACTTTTCAGGGTAGATAACAACCCGTTGGGGGTGAATCTGACAAAATCTTCTCTAATAAACTTGGACAATGGTCAAATCTGCCAATGGTAAAAACTAAATCACCCTGATTGATCCCTTTGTCACCAGGGTGGAAGGAATTGAATGGGGAGGGGGGATGCCTTGCCTTTGGCTTCCTTCAATATGATGTCCCATGGGCAATAAGGCTAGGTATGGCGATCTACAGTTCAAAGATGTGAATTAATAACCTTTGGGTGCAGGATCCGTCATGGAGGATCCCTTATCCTTGGCTACGTTGGCGACGAGGTGGACTAGAAGTCGGGGAAACATTCTTCATAATGTGCATGGCTACATCATTGGCACCACAACTCCGCAAGGTAGATCCGGAGTCCCTATCACGTCCCGCCACCAAAGCAGCGCATGGGTGGAGTGGTGATGGTCTCCTATCAAATTCAGTATTCACAGGTGGTCGATGTTTCTTTTTCTCTATATAAAATTCGTTTAAAATTGGCGAAGATCGATTTTTATACACACAGGTACTCCCTCAATATCAAAATACTCCCTCCGTTCCATAATGTAGTGCCTATAGATTTTTACAAAAGTCAAACATTACAAACTTTGACCATGTTTATAGAGAAAAGTATGTACATCTAGGATATCAAATGCACATCATTGGATACATCGTGAGTTATATTTTCAGAATGTACATGTTTGGTATTATAGATGTAGACAATTTTCTCTATACACTTGGTCAAAATTGGCAAAGTTTGACTTCTATAAAAATCTATAGGCACTACATTGTGGAACGGAGGGAGTATAAGATATTTTCACCCGTAAAAAAATAAGATATTTTTCACACAAAGAGAGTAGCACGCTGGAAAACTTATCAACCCGTCGAAGTGTTCCATTCTATTCTCAGGCCAATGCCCATCTAATGTGGTACAAGAGATAAAGCTTACGTTGGAAATTTCACAGGAGGCCTTTGAACCCAAGTACTTGGGCCTGCCTGTGCCAGAGGGGAGTATGCACAAGGGGAACTTTGAATCCACCCAGGAGCGGTTGAGGAAAATTCTCGTTGACGGGAGCGAGCAGTATATGTCCACGGGATCAAAGAGATCCTTATCAAAACTGTTGCACAAGCCATCCCTGCATATGTTATGACCGTATTTAAACTCCCCGCCTCGGTCTGCGATGACATCACACGTATGATCAATGTTCAAGAAATCGTTAACAGGTAGCTGCTCGGTCGGTTTAGGAGTAGCGATTAATCGGTGAATCGGCCTATTAACTGGATTAATCGGTCGATCATTAATCGGTAGATTGAATAGGAACTCCCAAGATCACAGGTAGGTAGTATACTAAAACATGCTTCCTTAGACATATGAAAATCATAGAGAGGAGGTACAATTATTAATCCTAGCTATTAAGGAGTGGGATGGGGATGGAAGGGGTTACGGGTCAAAAATTTGGGCTTTGTTTGCCCACCCATTAATGAACCGGCAGGGATTAATCGGCATGGTCTAATTGGCCAATTAATCGGCCCGACAAGTTAACTCGATGAATAGGTGTTATTCGATTCGGCCATGCGATGAGTAGCGATTAACTGGCCCGTTAACTGATTAATCGGGTGAATTCTTGAACAGTGCGTATGATACGCCAGTATTGGTGGGGAGTTGAGAATGGAAAAAAGAAGATGGCTTGGATGAGTTGGGAAAAATTGAGATTACCTAAATCCATGGGAGGTTTGGGCTTTAGAGACATGAGGGTGTTCAACCAGTCTTTGCTCGCTAAACAAGCATGGAGATTACTGGAAAGACCGGACATTTTATGTGCGCGGTTAATCGAGGCGAGATACTACCCCTCGGGCCAGCTCTTGGACACAGTTTTCCCGGGCACTGGTTCAGAAGTTTGGAAAGGAATTTTGCATGGTCTCGATCTGATTAAAAAGGGTGTCATTTGGCGTGTCGGCAACGGTATGAAGATCCGCACTTGGCGCGATCCATGGCTCCCCCGTCCTTATTCCTTTCGGCCAATCACCCCGAAGGGAAATTGCCGCTTCAATAGGGTTTCAGATTTCTTGGATGAAAACGGTGCATGGCGGCAGGATCGGCTCGGCGAGTTTTTCTGGCCTATGGATGTTGACCAGATACTGAAGATACGTACATCGCCCCGTCAGAGGGATGACTTCCTTCCCATGTATTCCACGGTCGAATATCTGGATAGCTACTACAAATAAGTTTCGATCGCTGGGAGCTGCTCAACGGAGGAAATCTTTAAGGGCAAGATGCCGTTTTCGGCTGCTCCTGTTCCTTGTCGCAGTGACAAGCCACCCAAAGCCCCCTGGCCGGCGCCGGGCCAGGGAAGACTAGCGTTGTCCGTCGACGGCTCGTTCCTCAAGGATGACGGCTCAGCTGCTATTGGCATGGTACTCAGAAATGAGAAAGGAGAGGTCCTCATGGCGGCCTATCGTTTCATCTTCTATTGCAATGAGCCGCTTGAGGCAGAACTACATGCGATAATGCAGGGCTTGGCCCTTGCAATTCAGCATTCTCATCTTCCAGTGGTGGTGCAATCGGACTCCTCGGAAGCGCTATCATGTCTGACCAATGGTGCACTTCTTCGCTCGGCTTACGGACAGATTGTCTTGGAGATCAAGGACCTGTTAGGTAGTAGGGAGTTTTTTCCTCAAAAGATTTCTAGATTTCAGAATAGAGTTGCCGATCAATTGGCTAAGTATAGCCGCACCGAGCGTGCCACTGCTGTTTGGCTAGGCTCGATTCCACCTTATATCGAGGACTTGTGGCCCCTTGACTGTAACTCTGTACCCATGCAATAAACTCCCTTTACCCCAAAAAAAAAACTAGATGACGTTTTTTTTCTTTTTTGGCGAAAGAACAACTACATGACGTTAATTGAGCTAGCGTCCGGCAATCCAACCCGGACGATTAACACCGATGACCGGACATGGCGGGTACGCGGCCGGCCGCGCACGTGCCAAAAGCTAGCGTCGGTGCCGGCGGCAGGACGGCCGGTTGGTCCAAGTCCAACTGTCCCTTCAAGCAGCTAGCTTGCACACAGCTGCATCAGATCGAGAACAAGATCGCAACCAATGCATATCACAGTGAGGGAACCGAATGGAATCGAATCGAAAGCCCCGATGGATCGATGGAGCTCCGTGCATGCACATGCCCGCATTCTGCTCCATAAACCTACAGTAGGAATCAAATCCTGCCTCACACGTTCGGCGCCGTCCGTTGCGTGCGCGGCCATGGGCGTGCAGACGTCCAGTCATCCGGCACCGCATGCATCTGGCCTGCCCTCGCCACGCTTACGTCGCATCAGGGAAGTCTGTCTCGTGTGGGGCCGTGCTGGCAAAACAGCCGCGCCGGCCGCGGCATTTTTAAACCTTTAACGGTGGCGCAAAGGGCGCACCCTCGCGCGTTCCACCTCATCGTTTTTACTGTGCCAGTGAGAGAAAAAAATACTACGTAGTACTAGCTAGGTTTGACTTTCGTGGCCCCACCGCGTCGTTTGCTTCGCCCCCACCCCTTCTCCCTTGACGCACGCAACCTCTCCTCCCCTCCCAAAAAATTCTCTCTCGTTTGCCGCAGCCACCGCCTCGACTCGTCCGCCCATCCCAGGTCCTCCGGCGCCGGCCACCGGAGAAGGAAGCAAACTCCACATCCAGTCGTCCTCCTCTCAACCCAGGCACGTCGCCTCCTTCCTCCCCTTCCCTCACTCCCTGCCCCTTCTCTGCCGCTCCTACCCCTTTCTTTTCTCAATCCGGATCTGTGGAGGTGGCCGGCAGGGAGGACGTTCATGGCAGGAGTGCTCAACGCGGGAGTCGGCAGATCGATCCGCGGAGCTGCCTTATGCCGGCTTCCTCACCATGCAGCGACCACCGCCTCCGCAGGCCAGTCGTGTTGATGTTACTCTTCAGCAGAGGCGAGATTGGGTAGGAGCACGGGCGAGTGGGAGGCGTGGTGCTGTGAAGATGTTTGACACGTCACAGACAGGAAGAGGGTGTGGCACGAGGAGATGGGCGGCGACACCATTCGTTGGCTCATGTAGCAGTCGGAGCAGCCTATCGCTGCCCCATGGGCATAGGCACAGGCACGGTGCCCTCGATCGCCACCACCGTCAATGGCTTGCTCCGCATCCCATCGACCAATTGAGTCGCCATCGGCCGGAGGGATCAATCTGTTCTTCCTACCCCTGCATTTGTTGTCCCTGTCGAGATGCTAAATTCAGTTGAGCTTTGATTTTCACATGGCACATGTGCTGGTAAGGGTAAAGTAGGAGTTTGAGTTTGTACTGTGAAGTACACAAACTGACATATGCTTTCTTGTAAAATACAGATTGAACCTGAGCCAATGACCTATCCCCCGAGGACTGGAGAAAACTATTTGTGATGTATGTAGATAACTATCTCTGTACCAATTGCTGCAGCATGTCCCTACAAGTTCCACTGTTTTTCTCATTTTGCTTGGTTAATGCAGTTCTATATGAAGACGGGGTTTTGCAAGTTTATTGAAAAATGCAAGTTTCACCATCCAGTTGATTGGTCTGCACCTGATTGCATTGCAAAATGGAAGGAGAGAGGTAACATCAAGAAATAATCCCACTAAACTCTTGTCAATTCAGGATATAAATGTATCCGTGCTTCTTTTTGCACACATTTGCTGTTTGTTGTATGCTTCAGAATTAGCTTGTGATGTGTTTATTGTAGCAAACGTTAGCCTGCCCTTTTTACATTAAATATGCACTGCTAATGGTACCATGCTCCAACCTTGTATTCAAATTGAACAATCAAATTCGGATTGCCATCTGCAAGATTGAGTAAATCTGTATATCATCACAACTTAAAGTTTAAAAATATTGTTCTGCTAAATACCCCCGATCGTCTCAGTGGTTTGTGGTTCATTAGGATCATCATTTGTGATTCACATCAAAATTGTTCATGCATGGGGAAAATTACTTGGATAAAGTTGGTTTGGAGTTGGATAACCAGACCTTTTGTGCATTAAAGTGTCTTGACATTGATTGGTGTTCCAGTTTCATCTAATTTTCCACGTGTCGAGTACTGAAAGGATCAATGACCATTTTTTAAATTAACAAAGATAATTGTTGCATGTAACTACTGTTGTGTCTTCACCAGTTCCAAATACATGGAGTTGGCTCAGCTGTACGAGAAGTACAAGGACCTGGGTATGATTTATTTTATATAATTAGTCCTTGATTTTCAGTTATGATAGATTATGCTAACAATTTGATGTGACTACAGGTTTTGAGAATTGAGATCCTTAATTTCCCATGCAACCAGTTTGGTGGGTAGGTACCATTGGTACTGATGAGGAATATTTGCGCTCGTAAGTCCGAGTATCCGATTTTTTACAAGGCAAATGCGTGCTTGATACTTCATCCTTCCTTTGTTTTGTTGGTGTCTCTGTTTCAAGCTAAAAGAAACAATTGGTTCAGTGTACAATGTACAATGTACACTACGACTGCTTCCATGAACAATTATTATAATGATGTTTTCCCGGGCACTTCTGTTGTCTCCACCCGTCCCACTGAGGTAACATCAGCTGGATTGTATTCATCCAGCGCACAATCAGTTCTCTGTATTGCCAAATAATTCAATCCAACAAGGGTAGGGAGGGATCCTTCACAATTTCATCTAGATCCGCCCATGTATGTGTTAGTGTTCAAGATCATTGAGGTTATTTTTGTCGTACTATTAGGAACTTGTTAATCAGTGGCACTCTTCGGTCAAGCTCGAAAAAATGTCAGGCTCAAGCCCACCTTCTTATGATTGTAATTGAGTAGTTTTTCTTACTAATGGGAGATAATAATTAATAAAAGCTTACTAGTGATTCATGTTTTTCTTACTAATGGTTCATGATTTATTTACTGAAATAGCCGACTATTTGGCAAATTTATTGGTAGATTTGACAATGCTGGTGTATTGGTTATATTATACAGTGTGAGTGTTGTTAACTTGTTGCAGTGTCATACTACAATAATTTTGCATCACGTCTTGTCCATTCTTTTTATATATTTTAACTGATCTGTTAAATAACATGCCCTTTGTTAATCTCCATCTGTTTTTCCTTATTTAAAAAGGTTAGCATATAGAACATGAAATCTGTGAGCAAGGACAACCAAAATGTTGATTCCAACCAAAGATTGTTGGCTACAATGTGTGACCATTTTGGGTCAGTAAACTGTGTGAGATGGGCCAAGAATGGACACTATCTTGCTTCAGGATCGGACAATCAAGCTATCCTAATTCATGAAAGGAAAGCTGGTTCCAGTACATCTGAGTTTGGAACTAGAGAGCCGGCAGATATAGGAAATTGGAAGGTCGTTATGATCTTAAGGGGGCATACTGCGAACGTGCTAATCATCTTCCAAAGTTTTAGTCTGGCTGTTTTTCTTTCCAATTTTTGTTGTGCTTATACAATTAGCATTTCACATGTATATGTATCATTTTGTTGTGCTTATACAATTAGCATTTCACATGTTGCAACTAAACATGCTTGACGTGCTGCCATACTCTTAGTATTATCTTGTTTGGAGCTACAATTGGGGCCATACTCTTTAGTATTGTGTTATTTTTAAGCACTCAACACCTACCGCAGGAAAATGTGAAGTTAATATTTATGTTCAAGAAAAAGAAAAGAAATATACACATCTTGGTGATGCCTAGACGTGTAGTTTTCTAATATTGCTTATTCTTGATTGAAATGGCATCAAACTAAGTAAAAACGAGTATCCGTTGATCCATGCCACATATGTTGAATGTGACCTCTTGGTCCTCTCTACTTTTCAATATATTTTTGGTGTTGTTAACAAGTTAGGAAAGGCTAAAACTTTGTAGTTAAAATTTCAAATTTAAACCTGAGCTCCATGTAAGTTTCACTGGTATTAAGTTGCTGATAATTGAGTTGTTTATATGAAGTAACTTTATTGTGCAATCCATTTGCCATTTATTGGTTTTTCTATAATGTACTCACCATTTTAATTTTGCAAGTAATTCTCACTTTCTTACCTATACATGATGGTCCTAACTTTCCTTTTTAGATCATACCCCGTTTCAAATATGATCGAAATGAATCCAATACTAATTATGATTTGCAAACAGGATTTTGAAGTAATAACTATACTCCACACTCTACAGTAAGGTGTGCTGTGTGCAGAGTACAACAATGATCAAGTTCAAAATAGGCCATTTTAGCTAATGAAGTATTCTTTTACAGCTTACATTCCGTAGTACATTTGGTCTAAATAAATGAAGAGACCCCCTGTACAAGCAACTTTTGATAAACACTAATCAAATCATTCTTGTGAAATACGTAGAATATTTCTGTTGTTTCTTGATGTAGGCATATTTTATTACCGAGTTACTTTGGTGTATGTCCAATCTTGTATTTCAAGTTGAGGCATACAATCGGAATTCACAGTGTGGCCGGTATTGAGATAGTATGTGGATGTGATTCAGTCGCTTAGTGTCATTCTTGATTTGCGATTTAATCTTTCAAAGATATTGTACAATTTCATGCATATGGTGCCCATTGACGCTGCTACCTTTACGAAGTCGCCCTGATATGGATTGACAACCATGGGGTGTGTTTCTTCCCTCTGCAGGAGAGCGGGAGGACTTAGAGCAGGGTCAACCCAAGCTGGATGACAGGGTGTCATCGGAGGCTGAGGAGATATCAGACGAGAGCAGTGATATGGTGCGGCCCGTCAGGGTCAATAAGGTGACCCGCTATGCTTGGCAAGATGGGTGCGACATGGCCGCCTGAGTGGAGCACAGCTTCGGAAGGACGAACAGGCACAGCGACGGCATACAACTCTTTGCCGCCTCAATGTCCTTACATCAGGCCAGTTCAGCCTTTCGAATTTATGGTTTTGATCGATGGCAAGCATGTACATAGCTGTAGCAGAATTCATTAGACACGGTTACCAGTTGTGCATTCATTGCAATATCTTTTATCTTATCAATATATTTGATGTTCGTTAATTAGCCTTTGGTTTCTACTCCCTCCGTTCCAAAATATTTGTCTTTCTAAAGATTTCAACAAGTGACTACATACGAAGCAAAATGAATGAATCTATACTTTAAAATATGTCTATATACATCCGTATGTTGTGTCTATTTAAAATGTCTACAAAGACAAATATTTAGGAACGGAGGGAGTATATATGATTAAAGGTTGTACCTACGCTTGGCAGCTGGAAAAGAAGGGAGATAAGCTTGGCAATGATTTGTGGAAGAGATTAAGATGAGCAGTTAACCTGGTAGTGCAAAAGAACAGTCCTAGGACGGTTGACAACCAGGCAGCACAGAGGAACTGCTCAGGCGGCGCGCCCCCGCCTCTAGTGGTTGGAAAAGGGCGCTTGCGGTAACCATCTCTCCGGCGGCCGGGGCCGGTTGCCTGCCTGCCGAGCACACGCGGTTACGCAACGTTCCTTTCAACGGATTATTATTATCACCATCTGTCTGAAGACGTACACCAGCCAACGTGACATGCTAGTTCTGACTGCCCCTTCTCGATCGCGGAACAATCGAGCTGGGGTTGTTTCCCAAAGCGGACGCCGGCCCCATGCATGCATGCATGATTGATGTACGTACGCAACGCAACCAGCTAAACCGCTGAACCGCACGCCGCCATGTTTCGCGGATTTGGCCATCTACGATCGGACTTGTCAAATTTGACACCACAAATGTCTACGGGGGCGTCCGTTTTAAACTCCTATTTGACCATGGATGGAGTCATGATCCCCATTACCTTTCTTGTATGTTCACTCACATGCATATGATTTAAAGAAAAGAAAGAATAAAGAAAAAGGTTGTCCGAGCTAGGCTACATCCTACGTGGGGGACTGACCGGGCATGTCCGAAAGAACTCAAAATCCTCTTCACATATGATTTGTGGACAGTCCGGACGTATGGAGATGTAATGAGTGGTCCCATTTCTCTCTCCTGTCCATATAGTGGTATAGTGTCCGACTAGACATATAGATATTATAAGGATAGCATGTATCCCCAACCCACCAGGATTCAAATTCTGGTGCTCGCATTATTCCTGGATTTATTTCAGGACTTCCGGCGAAACGCTTTCAGTGGGAGGAGACGTTCCCGTCGACGACGAGGCGCCTACGGTGACTTCGTAAATCTTAAGATGATATGTCGTCTCAGTCTCTCGGAGGTGCTCATAGGGGTAGGGTGTGCGTGTGTGCGTTCATTGGGGTGAGTGTATGCGCGTGTATATGAGCGCTTGAGTCTGTACTGATGCTCAAAAAAACGGTAGCAATTCTTTTTGATGTTTCCTTTTTTGGATTTCGTGCCGGTCTAGCAGTTCTTTCTCATAGCGTGGTGAACAGAGTCCGTGTATATACAAACAGTTTTGCTAAGTCTCAATCGACTTAAATTTTTTTATGTCTCAGTCGATGCTATATTATTTTGATCTTGCATGGAGATCCGTATGGAAAAAAATATTTTCAATTTTTCTTTCTTCTTCTTATATACTACTCCCATGTCATTTGACTAGGACTTGGTTAAGTCTCAGTCGACCGAGACCTAGACACACCCATGTAGAAAACGTTCAAGCAAAGGAGTACCCCGCGCCAGCTGTACCAGGTCAAGCATGTATGCGTAGTGGCAGCAATTCTTAGTTAGTTAATTGAAGAGTTGAGTCGTTCTCATCGAGCAAAACAGCTACTCCTATCTTTGTAGACCAGCACATACGTACACGCGTGTTCTTGACTTATCCGCCAGGACGCACAGGCTCTGTCTTGTTTTGGAGCTGGGACAGCGTGCGATGAACAGACTGACAGTAGTGCTCGAGTCAAGTCATCCCGTGTGCTGCAAACGCAAGGTCAGGTCAAGCTGGACCTACATTACTCGGCCACATGCTATGTTTAATCTCCACCGAGTAGCAGTGCAACTTCGAAGAAGAACAGTGTTGCTCTACTCGCTGGTCTTATTAGGCCAACTCAGGCACATCCACACGCCACTACATTCCACTGAGACTGAACTTGAGCAAAACATGCATACGTGTGGACTAGGAGGGTGTTTGTTTTCAGAGACTTTTTGGTTTAAGAACTTAAAAAAATCCATATAAGTCCCATCTAAATCAAACAGGAGGGACTTATAGGGACTTAAAGTGAGCATTTGAGACTTATGAAATAAGACTCTCAAGGAGAGACTTATAGTTGTAATATGGTATTTTAGTCCATGTTAAATCCCAAGAACCAAACAGATGAAGACTTGTCAGAGACTTGGGACTTATAAGTTGAGACTAAAAAAAGTCTTAAGATTTATAAACCAAACAGGACGTAGGACACGCCGTCGTGTTTGTGTGGCAACCGAGAAAGTTACGGCCGGTGACTCTTAATTCATTTGGCAGAGCACCACACGATCTGCGGAGGTGAACGGATAAAAGGCGCAGGAGGTCGCCTTCGTGCATGTATACATCGTGGGGCGCACCAACGAACCATGGAAAAAGTGCAGTACACGCACGAACAAAGGTGCGTGTGGCAATCGTATGCCAAAATGGGTTAGAGGTAGGTAGCGCACCAAGCAGGCTAGCCTACGCACGCAGTGAGAAGAGCACGCACGCTCATAGCCGCACAAGTGTTTCCTGGCATTTTTTACCAGACTGTATATGCATATAACCTTTGTGTGTTTTCTCTACGAAATGACGGCGTGTTCACCAACGCGGAGACGAACGGTTGGCTGCCATCGTTGAAATGTGGGATGAGACGTAAAGACTCCCGCTCTACGCATTATACTCACTGATAGGATATGCCTTATCTGAAAATGAAGGGGCAGGAATCCTCGTCCAGTCGTCCCTCCATGGCTTCGCGGCGCAACCGTGTTGTGGCCGGCATGATGTGTAGCACGTGTGCAGTGGCGGAGACAGGAATTTACTTCTGGGTATTTTTATCAATTTTTTTTGGCCAAAGCAACATAATAGAACAACAAATGTACAATAACATGGCAATTAGGCAATATCAATGACTCAATGACCATACATCAATAATAGTAGCAAAATATCATTGTGGCAATATCTGTAACAATCAAGAAAGATTACAAATAGCAAAGAAAATTACAATATAACTTTACGATCCCCTTTTATTGGAAGAGATTCAAGACATCCTCATATTTCACATACTTGAAGAATTCTCTCTCAACGAATGTAACCAAGCAATTGTTCAAATATTCATCGCCCATTTTGTTTCTTAGCGAATTCTTCACATATTTCATTGAGGAAAATACCCTCTCAACACTAGTAGTGGCTACCGGAAGAATGATCGCCAACTTAAGAAGTTTGTAAACAATATAATATTATTTTTGTTTTCTTGACTCAACCATCAGAACTGAAAGCTCACGTAGATTCTTCACATTGTTGAACCTTTTATCCATACGCACATGATAAATGTACATGTTTAATTGCCATGGAAATCTTGACAGTTCATCATTTGTGATATCCGTAGCATAGAACTTTCTAGCAAGCCTAACCAACTTCTCTTGATCATAAGTTGTAAATGAATCATGTGGACTAAATGATGCCATGCAAGTAAGTAGTTCAATGTTTACCTCATCAAATCTTGCATCCAGCTCCTGAATTTGCCTATCAATCACACCCACAAACATTTCAACCTTGAAGCGATGGTAATTCGTTGCGCCATTAAAGAACCCTCTTTTTAGTCTCCCAGCAAGGTAGTAAGGACCCTCCATGTTAACGCCTTTGATCTTGTGCTTTCACAAAAAGAAGTGACTTTCTGAAGAAAATCATTCCATCCTTCATCTTCTCGAAAGCATTGCAAGTGTAGCTTCGTGAGATCAACAATCTCCTTAGCATTCAAGTCATCAGTGTATTCAAATATTTCTTGCATCAAGTGTGCCATGAAAACAAATTCAAATGTTTGAAATGATGTCAACATAGTCATTGCTAATACTGCCTCTGTGCTGTTATACTCTTCTGCAATCTTGATGAGAACACGCCTTATTGCGGGATACATAGAGATAACATGGTTGACAGTCTTGTAGTGAGAGCCTCAGCGAGTATCACATGTCCTTCCAATACCCATTTCTTGATTCAAACCGGTCCCGATTTCTACTTCCAGCAACTCTAATGCAGCAATAAGTTCCTCAGCTTGAGCTATTCGAAGCATTCTCATCTTCTACAAGAATAGCCTAGAACATTTAACAAACATGCAAGTTGTTGAAAGAACCAATTAGAATCACCACTCTCCTTGGCAACAACAATGAGAGTTAATTGTAGTTGATAAGCAAAGCAATGGACATAATAGGCATAAGGAGACTCATCAACGATTAGTTTTTCAGGCCATTAGCATTACCTTTCATATTACTAGCTCCATCATATCCCTGCCCATGAACCATTGCAAAGCTCAAATTGTATGTCATGAGCATTTCCTCAATTGCAGCTTTAAGTGTCAAAGAGGAAGTGTCTTCAACATGGGCAAGACCAAGTAATCTCACAACTGTCCTTCCTTTATTATCCACATAACGCAAGCAAACATCTAGTTGTTCATTCTGGTACACATCATTGGACTCGTCTGCAAGTATTGCAAAATGTCCACCATCAAGATCTTCAATACCTAGTTTAGTAGTCAGCTAGGCACACCAATTGATCAACTCTTGTTGTATATCATGGCACATCATCTTACAATTTTGTGGAGCATTCCTTAGAACTACCCTATCAACCTCTTCAAAATTTCCTGCAAGCCAATTTAAAAGCTCAAGGAAATTGCCTTTATTTAGTGAGTGATCAATTTCATCATGCCCTCTAAATGCCAAACCTTGGTGCAATAGGAATCTCAAACACTTGACTGTCCATGTCACACGGAGCTTATATAGAGGTTTGTATTGTGTGGTGTTTGAAGCAATAGACTCCCTAATTGTTGTTGTAGGTGTAGCGAACATATCATACTTTTCTCGAGCTTTAGCGTGAGCACTACTGACAGTACCAATATGCCTCTTCAATCTTGATTTTATGTTCCAATTATTAAATCCACCATTCACAAATGCATCTCCTCTAGGACTTTTCGTTTTATCCTTGAAGAAATAGCAAACAAAGCAGAAAGCAGCCTCTTCTTTCACACTGTACTCAAGCCACTTATGATCCTTAAACTACGTAGGCAAAAAGCGATGGGGATGTCCACTAAAATCTCTGGTCTCAAATTTATGACCCTTTGGTTGACAAGCTCCCAAGTCATTGTATCTCCTTCTAACTACATCCTGGCCATTGACATGATATGAAGATATGGGAAGTCGCTTGCCAGGATCACGTTCCAGAGCCACAAAATCTGCTTCGAATTGGGGACTTGGTTCATCATCTTCATCAACCACTTTATCATCTTCTACAATTTGGGACAGGGAGCCTCTCTCCCTCTCAGTTTGCGGAGCTTCGTCATGTGTATGCACTAGTGCTAGCTGTAGGTTGCTCTCAACCTCAACGGAAAGAGCGGTTGGTGTGGATGTATAACTTATTTTCCTTGCCTTTGAAGATTTGTCCGATAATTCAAACAAGCTAACATCTTTATTTTTAATCTACATCATAATCACATAAACGAAGTAGAAATCAATGGCAGTGGCAATGTGGCATCAAATCCATCACATAAACATCCTTCTTCTTCAAACTCCAATGTCCATTTAGTTTAATTTCAGTTTACAAAAAAATCTTCAGATTTCTTAAAAAAACAGAGGGCAAAAAAGCCAAAAAATACCTTGGTGGAGCATTGGAGCTGTGCTGGAGGAGACAATCAACAGTGGAGCCGTTGAGGGAGTCAGTAGGGGCCACTGGAGCCCGGCCGGATCTTGGTGGCGGAGGAGACCGGAGGCAGACCAGATGCAGTTCGGGGAGGGAAGGGGCGAAGCCGGAATGCCGGAGGCCAAGTTCGAGGCGCAGTACTGCCGATGGGAGGAAAGGAGAGGTCCGGCCAGACCTGGATTCACAGCCGCATGCGCGCCGCCCGCCATCACATAAACATCCTTCTCCTTCAAACTCCAATGTCCATGTATAAAATGGCGTATTTTCCAATTTTTTCTTCAAGTAAATGTTTTCCTTTTCAACTAAATTTAACCTCTCCACAAGAGGGTCGGTTAGAATTTCTGGTTCAACTACCTCCTAGATAAAAACATCTATGTCATGTTGGTCGGCATAATTGTCATAAACACTAAAACAAATAGTTATAAATTAAAGATAATATACCACATCTGAATCATAGACAGGATGAGGGCCGACGTGGGCGGATACCAAAACCATCGCACTATATAATAACAAGCAATAATAAAAGTAAAAAAATTAGACAAATATCTATCTAAAGCAATAATAACAAGCAATAATAAAAGTAAGAAAATCATAGACAGAACAAGAGGCTCACCACGGTGGTGCCGGCGACGAGATCGGCGTGGTCGATCGACGACGGTGAAGACGAGGACGGGACGTGACGGACCGCTAAACCTAGACAAATCTCGAAGATAATGGAGCTTGGAGGTCGAGCTTCAAAAGGAGAAAGCTTAACTAGTGTGGCTCGGGCATTTCATCGAATACCTCGTGTGCATAGGAGGTGAGCTAGAGCACCACAAAGCTCTCTCCCCTCGCCGGCCAAAAAAACAAAGGAGTGTGGAGTGCTCTACTCGTCGATGATGGGGTACATATAGGCACCCCATTGGTCCCGGTTTGTGGCTGGAATCGGGACTAAAGGCCCTCCTTCTGTCCTGGTTCCAGCCGTTGGAACCGGGACCAAAGAGGCCAGACCAATCGGGACAGATAGCCATCGAGGCCCGGCCGGCCCCCTGGCCTCACGAACCGGGACAAATGCCCCATGGGTCCCAGTTCGTGAGTGAACCGGGACTAATGAGCCTCCCCGGCCAGAACCAAAGCCATATTTTCTACTAATGTTTAGCGTCGATTCGTCCCCACACGGCGATTTTACACGGCCCTGGGGCAACGGCTGAATATGCTCTAACACCGGTGCCTGGACATGGCGGGTACGCGGCCGGCCGCGCATGTGCCAAAAGCTAGCGTCGGTGCCGGGCGGCCGGTTGGTCCAACTGTCCATTCAAGCAGCTAGCTGCATCCGATCAAGAACAAGATCACAACCAATGCATATCACGGTCACGGAACCGGATCGAATCGAATCCAACCCCCCGACCGATCGATGGAGCTCCGTCCATGCACATGCCCGCATTCTGCTCCACAAACCTACAGTAGGAATCAAATCCTGCTTCACGCGTTCGGCGCCGTCCGTTGCGTGCGCGGCCATGGGCGTGCAGACGTCCAGTCACCCGGCACCGCTTGCATCTGGCCTGCCCTCGCCACGCTCACGTCGCATCAGGGATGTGTGGGCCGCGGCATGGCTGGAAAAGGGCGCGTGCGCGGTCGCCGTCTCTCCGGCGGCCGGGGCCGCCATTAATTTTCTGCCGGTTGCTGCCGAGCATACGCGGTTAGAGCATCTCTAGGAGAACCCTCAAACCCCCAAACCCTTTGAAATAACCGCTTTTTTACAGGTTTCGTCCGAAAAACCACGTAGACTAGAACCCTTAAACCCTTAAAACTGTAAAAAAAATTAGAGGTCCAACCCTCAAACTAGATTTCAGCCTGTAGAAGTGAGGGTTGGGAGGAGTTTCCCAACCCGCACTTCATTTCCGATCCAGCGCGGGAACTCCTCCCGCTCGCAACCGCGCCCCCATGGAGCTCCCCGCCGCCACCTCGCCTCCGCCGGCCGCCGCCCCCGCCCCGGCCGCCCCCGCCGCCGCGCCCGCCGCCGCCGTCGCGCCCGCCCCCGCGCCGGCCCCCGCCCCCGCCCCCGGCCCCGCGCCCTCCCCGGCCCCAGGCCCCGCGCCTCCGCCGGCCACCCTCGGGGCGAAGCGGCGTCGGGCCGGACTGCCAGCGCCCCCGCCGGCCCCGGCCGCGCCCGCCCCGGCCGCCCCCGCCCTCGCTCCCGCCTCGGCCATCGCCCCGGACGCCGCTCCGGCCCTCAAGAAGAGCCGGCCGAAGGCGGCCTCCCGTGGGCCACGAGGGGCTGCCTCCAAGGCCGCCGGCGAGTCCTCCGCCGTGGCCAAGCCGCGGAAGAAGACCGTGACAAGGAAGAAGCCCGCTTCCACGCCCGCGGAACCTCCTCCCGTCGCGCACGAGGTGTTCGAGGAAATGGCAACCCCATCCTCGTTCATGAACCTCCTCCAAGACGCGGAGGTGGACCTCGGGGCTCCGCCTCTAGAACCCTTTAGGGTTGGTGATGACTTGGAGGAAGATGAGGAGGATGAAGGGGATGACGAGGAGGAGGTGGCCGAGATAGGGGAGGAGGCATTCACCGCCGCTTCCCGCCCGCACGTGCGGTCTACAAACTACACCGAGGCGGAAGATATCCTCTTGGTTCGTGCTTGGGCAGCTGTGGGGATGGATGCAACCACCGGCACCGACCAAACCGGTAAACGTTATTGGCAAAGGATCGAGGACACATATTGTAGGATCAAGCCGAAGAATAGTGGGTTCATCTCTCGCACTTACCGGTCGCTTCAAGGCCGGTGGGAGTTGATGAAGCCCGCTTTTGCTCGTTGGAGTGCGGCCATGGACCAAGTGAGGGAAGCACCACCTAGTGGAACCGTGGAGAGTGACTATGTGAGTACATATCTTCACTATTTTGATTATGTGTGTGTGGCTATTGTTCTTATGTGATTATGTGTGGCTATTGTTCTTATGTGATTTTGTGTGGTTGATAGGAGACAATTGTCGGCATGAGGTACAAAGAGATGGCCGCTTCCAAGGGCAAGCCATTCCCATTTAAACATGCTTGGGCAATTCTTCAAACATTTGACAAGTGGAAGTTGAGGGATCAAGAGACCGCACCCAAGAGGTCGGCAATGCTTAGGATGGATGATAGTGAAGATGAGGATGGGGAGAGGAACTTGGGCAAGCCCGAGGGAACCAAGAAGGGCAAGGTAAGGGTGAAGATGGAAGAAGAGGCGTCAAGCCTAAGGGAGAAGATGGAGCAAATGATGAAGGCAAGAGAGGAATTGACAAAGAAGACATTGGAGACGAAGCTTCTTATCACCGAGAAGAAGAAAGAGGTCAAGCTTGCACAAGTGGAAGCAAAGCGTGAAGAAGCAAAGCGCAAGGACGACTTGGAGGAGAGGATGATCAAGGTGAAAGAGGCAAAGGTATGGAAAGAACTCATGGTGGAAGAGAAGGAGCACATGATGATGTCCAAGAAGGACATGGATCAAGAACAATTGCAATGGTGGAAGGACTACAAGGAGGACATCGCGGAGAGGAAGAGGATATTCCGTGGTGCGTCCTCTACTCTTCGAGGTGACACTCCGATGAGTTGTGGTGGCGATGGCGGTGTGGAAGACTCCACCACCGATGGAGGTGCTTGATGGACGTGGAAGTGGTCTAGGAAATGGCGCCAAGTGTAATTTTTTGGTGATGGTGCCTAGTAGATGGGGAAGATGATGATTGTGTGATGTAAAAACTATTAAACCATGCATCAATGATGTAAAAACTATTAAACCATGCATCAAAGATGATGATTGTGTGATGAAAATTATGCAATGCCAAATGACAGATTTAAGGGTTGGGGTTGGGGCAAAGAGTAGAACCCTCAAACCCAACCCGTATAACCGAATATTCGGTTATACGGGTTGGGTTTGAGGGTTCTACTCTTTGCCCCTGTTTTTCAACCCGTAAAAGTGTCAAAATTGGGCAATTCTCAACCCTTAAAACTGGTTTTACATTTAAGGATTTGAGGGTTCTACTAGAGATGCTCTTACGCAACGTTCCTTTCAACGGATTATTATTATCGCCAGCAGTTTGAAGACGTACGCCAGCCAACGTGACATGCTACTTCTGATTGCCTCTTTCTGATCGCTGAACAATCGTGCTGGGGTTGTTTCCCAAAGCGGATGCGGGCCCCATGCAATGCATGCATGATTGATGTACGCGGGCGTGCAAACACACTCCATAATTCCGTTCGCGAATTAGGCCATCTAGAGCTGGACTTGAAATTTTCCGTGTCTGCTCAGTGTCCAAGCATGTTTGTTTTATGACCCTATTTGGCTAATGGATGCAGCCATGCTTCTCAATTTATTTTTCTTATATGTCGAGATGAAGAGAGAGAGAAAACAAAAAAAGTGGACCGGGGTGGCGCCATGTCCTATATGACGGAGTCCACACGTATGGGGTAAAATGAGAGGTCGGATTGAGTCATCTTCTCTTTCTTTCTATTTTCTGTTGGAGAGTGATTTTGAGTTGTCCATCCGAATTTATAGGAATGATATGAGGAGTCTAACTGTCCCTTACGGCAACGCGAACATGCATGCACCTATGTTTTGATATATTTTTTTCCTCTTTCGGATGTCAGGCCGACCTAATAGTTTCTTTCGGAAGCATAGTGAACGGAGTCCATATACTATATGTAAAGAAAACGTTCAAACAAAGGAGTCGCATGCTTTTATATTTGTTTACGGAGAGAGTACTATACTAGATGAAGCATGTATGTGTAGAGACTGCAATTCTTTTTTGTTAGTTAATTGATGAAGAGTTGAGCCGTCCTCGTCAAGGAAAACAACTATCTTTGTGGATAGACAAGCACATACGTACACGCGTGTTGTTGACTTATCCGCGAGGACGGACAGGCTCTGTCTTATTTTGGAGCTGGGACAGCGTGCGTGCGATGAACAGACTGACAGTCCCCGCAAAAAAAGAGGAAAAAAAAAAGACTGACAGTACGTGGTCGAGTCAAGTCACCCCGCGTGCTGCAAACCTATGGTCAGGTCAAGCTGTTGTACCGCTCGCTGGTTTTATTAGGCCAAGTCAGTCGGGCACAGTCATCGGTACGTGTTTGTGCTGGCGTTCCTGCCACTGCTACTCAGTTCCTGCTGCAATTATGGAGTGCCAATAGCGGACATGTCTGATTAATCGGTGCGCGTTTTGCCCCGCTGCCTTGTTGTTTAGGGGCCGGCCAGCTACAAAGCACCACGTCCTGGCTAAAATTGTGCAAAAGCTTGATCGAGCTAGGTAGATGTGGGCCGTTCCATTGCTACCACTGGGTCGGTCTGGGTGCACGACCACATCGTACGTGATGTGGTTTCAGCAATTCACCACCACACCATCGTCCACTAGACTGGTCAGTCAAAGGTAGCAGGATCGGTCACAGTACTGTCTATATATACTCCCTTCGTTCCTAAATATTTGTCTTTCTAGAGATTTCAACAAATGACTACATACAAAGCAAAATGAGTGAATCTACACTATAAAATATGTCTACATACATCCGTATGTGTAGTTCATTTGAAATGCCTAGAAAGACAAATATTTAAGAACGGAGGGAGTATCACGCAACATACACACTAACACACGCCACTACATCCCACTGAGACTGAGCTTGAGCATGCGTGTGGACTAGGACACCATGGTGCATGCTTGTGTGGTAACCGAGAGAGCTACGGCCAGTGCTAACTCAATTGGCAGGAAGGACACCACACGATCTGCGGATGTGAAGGGGTAAAAGGCGCAGGAGGTTTACCTTCGTCTTCGTGCAAGCTTTGTGTTTTTCTCTAGGAAATGACGGCGTGTTCACAAACGGTTGGCTGCCAAACGCCCCACGCTCTATTTCATTCATGCTATCGTGGAAATGTGGGATGGGATGGGACGTAACGAGTCCTGCGCGCCTTCTCTACGCATTGTGCTCGGCTGCTCGCTGTTGATAGGATACTAGTGGTTGGGGCGCCACCCGGTGGCGCCTCTTGAAAGAAAGATGGGGCGATGTCAGGTAGGACGCGACCCTTTCACTGTACTATTTGTACTTAGTGCACTTTGTGTATTATTTGATGTTGCTGTGAAGGAACTGACATTTAAAATAAAACAAACCAGCAAAAAAGCAGCACATGTAGATAAAACAATCACATTATGGATATCAACAGTTGCATATAAATCTCATCAGTTATTTGTTCGTGGTTGGTGCTTCAGATGACCAAGGGTGGTGTATCCGGATTAATAATTGCCATATATAGAGCATATATATACAACCCAGGGTTTACCAAAACTACTTAGAATATATTGCTATGCAATCTATTCAGTGGCAGCGAATAATTTAGGCATAGAAATGCTGCATCAAAAAAATTAATCCACCAGTGGGCATAAAAATAAATAGACAAGCTTCATTATTCTTGTTCCAGCAAAGAAACATTTTCATTTTTGGTACCTGCCATCAATATATACAACATAGGCCACAAGTAAGATGGAGCAGGATGACATTATGCAGGCAAAGAAGGAGTGCACATCTTTACATGTCATGTTGTGCAGAGCCTGTTGATACTTGCATAATTAGTCAAACCCTCATTGGTCGCCATTGATGCTTTGACAAATAGTTGTGAAACTTAGAATGTCACAGCTTCACCATTAGTCATGAACACAACACTCACTTGCTCGCTGAAAAATACAAAAGGTACATTGTCAATTTTTTAGATTTAGTTTAGAAATTTGTAAACATTCGGTAGAAGAAGCATCATTTTCGCTTGATTATTAGGTATATATATGTATTAAGAGGTACCAAGATGAGGGCTTTCAAGTTATATATCAGAAATAAATCATCTACTTTGACGGGTGTATGAAATCCTTAAGGTTTAAGATACAACAATGCATGTCAAAATCCATTGGCATGTTCCATTCAAATGGCATGAAAATAATTTGTTCTTACAATAAACATATTACAACAACACATCGCCCTAAAGATGTTCAATGTAACATATTCCATCAAGGAATTAAAGATATCAATTCCATTATTTTATCATCTAACATATGCAAAGAGGAAGACCAAGATTCCAAGTAACCATCGTATAAATGACACAATATTGTCCGCATCAGCCTAACAGAACAAACAAATTTATAGTCTGGTTGGTGAAACCTCAGCGTAGCTCCTTGTTTAATCTCCTAATCTTGGACATGGTACAACTGATTAGTTTCCAAAGAAGTGAAAAATCCAAATTCATCCTAGCTCCAAATGCAATCTCCTACTCACATGTTAATTCTGCTAGTTAACCATTATTATTTAGGCTGATTCTGCCACCTAATTGTAGATGTTTTCTTTGCAGTCTAACTAAATGTAGTTAAACCAACTAATAAGGCAGTGGTGTTAGCAAATATGCACTACAAAATGTTGGGGAAGCGACCATCCAAAAAATATTGACATAAACTCCTACAGAAAATAGGTAAGTGGGAGATAGAAATAACTTTTATTAGCAAATGAACAAGTTTGTGATTAAGTGTAGTCTCCTGCAAGCACATCTTTGGACCAACACATACTCCAACCTCCCTGTACTAATTACGGCACTGCACTTTCCAAGATCCCGCCTCCAAACTATTGGTTGGCCTGGAATGCACGGCTAGTGAAGTGGCTTGCTACACAGAAATTTTCGGCTTTAAGCGGTTCTCTGAACCTTGATAAGCTATGGCAATCCTTGTTAAATTATTAATCATATATTCTTTCCAATAAGATGAAAACCCTTGTAATAACATCGGCAAATTGCAGTCATTAGAGGAAGAAGGCAGACCTGATGTTGGATGAGCCCACTCAAGTAGACTGATGGTGATCTTTAAGCAGAAGGAATTCCTTAGAAGATCTTTTAAGCCTTATGCATTTCCACTTTGCATGCATCAACAATCAGTTCATGACCAACTTCTACCAAACACTGCAAGAATGCCAAAAATATGTTTTTATTCCGGGAGTGGCCATAGCATGAAGGTTAGGTCCCAAAGCAAATGGAGCAGTGGGGTACTGCATAAGAACACATAAGGTTTTAAATACCTTTGACGGAAGGTAACCAAGCAAAGTGGTGTCACCATGCTAGGGGAGGTCGCCTCAGGGCTCCTCCCTCTCTCAGCATACAACTCGCTCACTGGGTGATTGAATTCTCTGGCACTTGTGCATGTTCCTAAGCTCAAAATCTCTCTTTTGACACTCTTCAGATATCGTTAGGACCTAAATGACACCTGCATTATAGCATGACACAAACACACACATAAGAATCATAGTTCAAAGAGTGGTATCTACCTATGGAACAAACATAGAGCAGGAGATCAATTAAACATGAACCACATATATTAGGGAAATGTTTGCTCGTACCATTACGAAAAATAGGGGAACGGTTGAACAAGGTATATATTAGACAACTTTAACAATGAAAAAAGGAATAAAAACAAGCAATTCCATTTTCATACGGCGTGAAGAAGAAAAAACAAGCAGGAAGCAACCAGTAATTAAGGACAAAAGAATCATCTGACAGTACAACTAAAGCAACAAAAAATCAAGCATAAATATTCTTTAACAGGACACAGCTAGCATTGCATTGTGCATTACTTCATTTGTCCTTTCACAATCCAGCTTCTTTCATGAACGACTCCAACACAAGACATATACAGCGCAAAAAAAAACCATCTAAAACAAATGGACATATCGCCATGACTATAAGAATTGCTTGTATAAGAATGGTTCATATCATTATTCACACACGACCTAGAGGAATGTGTTTCTTCCAAAGTGCATGTCACATAACCTTTACAACATAAGGCCATTGGTGTTCACAAAAGAGTAGGTATTATACTTACATGGCCATGATCTTTAGGATCAACCGTCCAATAAAATTATAGATATGTGCAGCTCTTCACAAGGGCATCTTGGATACACGCACGCATAATGCACATATAACAAGCACGTGACCAACACAAAGTTAGCATCCTAAGAAGCCTCCAACAAAGTGAATAAAACCAGGATTTTAGAATCTCAGTTTCCCTACAACACACGACAGAGTAGCTCACTAAGTCGCAAACAACAAAGTTGAGTGTGAGAGGCTGGCTGGCATGTAGATGCGCTGCAGTTCTAGGTAAGTGCTCTACTAAATGGCTGGCTGATTGCACACTACTTGAACTAATGTTACGAACATAGTACTCCTCGAGTAAGCTAGAGGTTACTTTTTGCTCAACTATGTGACCAAGTTCAGATAAAATAGACTGCAATAACCATACTGAAGTGTAGCAAAGAACATGTTATCAAAGAAGAGCACACATGAATCTTGTTGTTTGAAAAGAGTTCCTCGACCAAAGATCTATCTCTATCATTTACGCCTCCATGATGCAGACCTATTCCAAACTGAGGCATGTCTCAAATTGCTATCAGTTACTTGTGAAAGAACCAAGTCTAGAGAGTTATCCACCATGCTGAGGAACTGCCTTGGTTTCTCACCGGATGATGCAAGCTGCAATATAGAGTACAACAGTTCCATCTCTGAGAGAGAGAAACCATTTGTCACATAAGAGGGTAGTATGGCGCCTTAGGAGAGCGTCACAAAAGAACCAGCCATATAAGGGGCTATCTAGTGCGTAATGATTAACACACAAATGCAGCACCTAAACTGAAATTATAAAGATGAAATTAATTTTCCGACGATAGAACATTTTCTGTTTAGTTAGAAACATACATAATAATGCTAAAAACGTGATATTTGAGAAAAAAGCACAACTACAAAACTGGGACCTACCAACGTAGACGAGATTAATAAGACAGAACAGATGGCATACATCATTCATTTTGCCGGTACATCCAGCAGCAGTACCGAAAATATCCTCAAAAGGATTTCCAAAATCACATCGAATCAACCACCCCACCATCTCCAGCTGCAGCTCTCTCATATTAGTCGGCGCCAACCTGTAAAATCAGCCGAAGTTATCAATGCAGATTCCATGTTAGCATGAGATTCTGGGCAAGCTTACTCTAAAAGTTTGGTGTTTAAATTATTTTAGACAGGTTGATGACCCTGGCAAATAGTATAGGCAAAAAAAATGGGACAGTTAGTCAAAAGGTATTGTTGTCTAACTATCTTAAGTTTCAAGCAAGTACTTCCTTATAATGCAAAAAGAAACAAACACTGGTAGTCACAGGAACATAAACGTGTATAATCAGAGGGATTAAACTGTTACCTGATCATAGTGTTATTTTTTGTTCATCCTTCAAAGTCTACAGAGAAGAGGCGAAAATGAATGTATCAGTGCTATTCAAAGCTGTACATCCTCAAAATGAGCATCCATGCTGAACAAAAATCAAGCACTCCCTCAAATTGAGCTGTACCTGATAAGCTTTCTGAACCACTTGAGACATTCTATCTGCATCAGCTATATACTTGCTTAGTGACAGAAAAATAGAAAGCAGCATTCTACCTGAATGGGATCAAGATGAAAATGAAAAAGAAATAAAGAAAAACATGAATCACATATTACGAAACTAAAACGTGAGAGAGAAAGATAGATAAGCACCTAGTTCATGGGGTAGCCATCTGTTCACGCCACCCATGTGCACCTCATTGATGATTGACCTTCTTGCTGTTGCTATTGGTTTTGGCATCAGAGTGAGGGGAGGAAGAACGGGATGTCCCCCAACCGAAGTCGCCGATGGGCATTCGCGGCTTGGCCTAGCCAGTCGCCACCATGTCCCCCCCCCCCCCTCCCTTCCCCTACGGTGGCGTGCTCCCCGCCGGTTTCCTATTCGGAGGCTCGCCGACGAGCGTCTCCGGCGGCCCTCCCCTTCCTTGCAGATCCATGACGCTGCTCATCCTTGTCCCTGTCATTGGCCTCTCCTCCACTCCGTCAGGCGTCCGCCGCTTGGGTCTTCGGCCTCCCTGCTCCACCCCTCACCGTCTGCATCTTTGCCCTCCCCAGCTCCTCCACCCCCAGTTTAAAGACCCGACGGAGATGGGCGGAGCAGCTCAGGCGACGGTGGAGAGGACGGGCGCCGGAGTGGAGGTGGCTCCGGCCGGCTGTGGTGCGGCGTCGGCTAGAAACCCCATCGCCGCGGTCGAGAGAGAGACGACGTTGCTTGGGAGGATGGAGGCAGAACGAGGGTGGCGGCGCGAGGAGAATCGAGGGAGAGGGGAAGAGGCGGCGGCGGCCAGAGAAGGGGTCGTGTAGAGACCCCGAGCTAGGTCATGCCCAAGTGCTTTCGATCTCTCCTATTCCTATGTGTTTTTTTTTCTATAGCTAGCACAGTAAATGACACGTGGACATCACGGTAAGTCGCCCTTGTAGCGTAGCTTCCAGTCGTCCCTCCACACCATGCCTTGGCGCCGCAACCGTGCTCTGGCCGGCCGGCACGATGTGTAGCACGTGTGGGCATCTTCTCATCACAGCTCTTGTATGATGTATCTCGGACCAGGGCTTTGTCTGGAATTCTGCAGTGACGTGTCACACCTAGCCAATTGGACGCCAACTGTCCAGTGTGACGTGGCAAGGCTCGGGCCCCGCATGTAAGTGAGTTGAGAGAGTGTAGCTGTGGAGGTTATAAAGGAGCTGCCGCCGCATGTGGTTGGTATGCAAGTCTTGTACTGAATCTTCTCTCTGAAGCTTTCCTCCGAAAAGCATTTCATCTTCTTCCCCAAGCCTACTCCTTCTTCCTCCTCACCTACTCTCTCCCCACCCCGATCCGGTTGTTACAGTTGGTAATCAGAGCCATTTCTGAGGAAATTTTTTTTCCCCACTGACGATCGGGGATCGGTAACATCCACCGCGCCGGTGCGAGCTGCTCCGGCAAGCCGCGCAAAATCCGTCGCGGGGTTCGATCCCCTTTCGGCGTTCCGCCACGGCTCCTCCGAAGACGTCCGCCGCGACACGCCAGGTCCTGTCCGCCATGGAAGAGGGCAACAGCAGCATCACCAAGCTGTTGGAGTCCCTGCTCGCCAAGGTCGACGATCAGAAGAAGGCGCTGGACAAGCAAATCGAGCTTCAAACCACCTTCAACACCCAGATCTCGCAAGAGGTGCGCGGTCTCGCCCGTCAGATCGATCTGACGCAGGCGGACCTGGACGTCGCGCGCAAAACCGTGGAGGCGTCCGCATCACCGGCGGGCTCGGTCACCACGCTCCTGCATCAACCCGCCCCGCCACCACCTCCACCCCCTCCGTCACCGCGGCAGACCGCCGATGCATCGCGCCCTTCATCCTCCCACGCGCGCCTCGGCGACAACCGTCCTCCACTCCTTCCTGTGCCTCAGCAAGGCAGCTTCGTCGCCGCGACGACTGCGTCTCCGACCAGCCACCACTTCAACGACTACCACAAGCCGCCCAAGCACAATTTCCCCAAGTTCGACGGCTCTGCACCGTACTTGTGGCTGGATCGATGCCTCGCCTATTTTGAGCTGTACAAGGTGGCTGCTCACCATTGGTTTCCCACCGCCTCGCTCTACGTCGACGGCCAAGCGGCGCACTGGCTGCAAGCTTTCCGGCAGACGCACCGCAACATCACCTGGGAAGTGTTCACATCGGCAGTTCTGGAAGAATTCGGTGCAGAGGAATTTGAAGTGGTGATGCATAAGCTTCTGCAACTCAGACAGACAGGCACAGTCTCTGAATACCGCGCCGCATTTGACGAACAGATGTATCATCTCCTCGCGCTTGATCCGTCAATCAACACACGATTCTTCATCACGCAGTTCCTCCTCGGTTTGAAGGACGAACTGCGCGCTCCGGTCCGCCTGCAAGCGCCTTCCAGCATCACTCGCGCCGCGGTGCTCGCTCGCATTCAGGAGGAGGAATTGGGGGCAGTGCGTGCCCGTCCATGCATCACTCCACAAGGACGACCACCTCCAGCTATACAAGCACAGCCACGAGCCGCCGCCGCACCACTCCGTGCCCAAGGGGACGAGTTTGCACGGGAGCGACAGCTGCGCGACTTTCGCCGCGCCAACAACCTCTACTTCAAGTGCGGCGACCGCTACTCCAGGGAACACCGTTGCGCCCAGCCAGCGCAACTGCTCACCATCAGCATTGGCGACCACGGGGAGGTCCTTTCTGACGATACCATCCATGCCTTGCAACTCCTCGACGACCCAGCACCGGCCGCGCAACCGCTTGCTCCGGTTATGGATGCGCCCGAGTGCTGTCTCCTCTCGTCGCACGCTCTGGACGGCACTGACTCTGCAACAACGATTCGTTTGCGCGCGCTCGTGGGAAACCAGGTTGTCCTCTTGCTGCTGGACTCGGGCAGCACCCACAGCTTCGTCAACAAAACGTTCGTCGACCGCCTCGGCCTCGCCACGGAGGAGCTGCCGACCACGGAGGTGCGGGTAGCCAATGGGGACAAGCTTACCTGCAACCGCATTGTGCCCGGCCTCAAGTGGTGGATGCAGGGCCATTCCTTCACCACACCGATGCGGGAACTGGAGATCGGAGCGTACGATGGGATTCTGGGCATGGATTGGCTCGCCCAGCACAGTCCCATGACATGCCATTGGCAGGAAAAGTGGGTCAAGTTCGTGCACGACGGCGAGGAAGTAACGCTCCGCGGCGTGCCCACCAAACCATCCACCACGCTGCAGGCCCTCAAACCTGACGAGCTGCGCAAGCTGCTTGCGGGCAACGATGTCTGGGCCATGGCCATGGTGGACACCTGCGGGCGCGCGTCGTCGCAGCCGCACCAAGACGCCAGCCAAACAGCAATCGATGCCTTGCTGGAAGAATACGCCGACGTGTTCGCCGCCCCACAAGGCCTGCCTCCTCATCGGCAGTACGACCACGCGGTCACTCTAGTGGAAGGCGCGCTGCCGGCGAACACGCGCCCGTACCGCTACTCGCCGCTCCAGAAGGACGAAATCGAGCGGCAAGTCAAGGAGATGCTCGACGCCGGCGTGATCACTCACAGCGTCAGCCCGTACGCGGCCCCAGTGCTCCTGGTTAAGAAGAAGGACGGCACATGGAGGTTCTGCGTCGACTACCGACGGCTGAACGATGCCACGATCAAAAACAAGTTTCCTCTGCCAATCATCGACGAACTGCTCGATGAACTGGCTGGCGCCGCGGTCTTCTCCAAACTCGACCTCCGCGCCGGCTACCACCAGATTCCCATGCGGGAAGAAGACGAGGCCAAGACGGCGTTCAAAACACACCACGGGCATTTCCAATTTCGGGTCATGCCATTCGGCCTGACGAACGCACCGGCACCATTTCAGTGCCTCATGAACGCAATCTTCAGTAAGTACGTTCGCAAGTTCGTGATCATTTTCCTTGATGATATTTTGGTCTTCAGTGAAACGATGGAAGAACACATCGAACACCTACGGAAGGTCCTCGAGCTCCTGCGGGCGCACAAGCTGTTCGTCAAGGAAAGCAAGTGCACATTCGCCTGCGACCACATCGACTACCTCGGCCATGTTATTTCCAAGGCGGGTGTCGCCACTGACAGCGAGAAGACGCAAGTTATGGAGCAGTGGCCAACGCCGACGAACGCTACCGAGCTGCGCGGATTCTTGGGGCTCACAGGCTACTACAGGAAATTCGTGCCGCACTACGGCATCATCGCCAAGCCCCTCACGCAGCTCCTCACGAAGAAGGGGTTCGCTTGGAGCACGCAGGCGCAAGCTGCGTTCGAGCAACTCAAGACAGCCATGACGACGACGCCCGTGCTCGCCCTTCCCAACTTCGACAAGCCGTTCTCCATCGAAACTGACGCTTGTGACACAGGCGTCGGAGCTGTCCTCATTCAGGAAGGACACCCTGTCGCCTTCTTCAGCAAAGCGCTCGGCGTGCGCAATCAGCAACTCTCCACGTACGAGAAGGAGTTCTTGGCGGTGATGATGGCCATCGACAAGTGGCGCCCCTACCTGCAGCGCGGCCCGTTCGACATCCGCACCGACCACAAGTCCCTCTGCAACCTGGGGGAGCAACATTTGGAGACGGATCTGCAGCGCAAAGCCATGGCGAAACTCGTCGGGCTGCAGTTCCGCTTCCAATACAAGCGCGGCCTCGACAACGGCGCCGCCGATGCGCTCTCCAGAGTGGGCAAACAGCTCGACCTGGCCGCGCTCTCGGCGTGTCAACCCGCCTGGCGGCAGGAGGTGCTGAACTCCTACGCGACCGACCCGGACGCCCAGGAGCGCCTGCAGAAACTCGCCATCGCCAGCCCGGACGACGACGGCTACGAGCTCCACCACGGCGTCATTCGCCGCGGCGGGCGCCTGTGGATTGGAGCCAACACAGCGCTCCGCACCAAGCTCATCGCCGCGCTCCACAACAGCGCGGTCGGCGGCCACTCAGGCGTCACCGCCACCTACCAACGAGTGCGCAAACACTTCGACTGGCGCGGCCTCAAGCGCGACACAGAGGAATTCGTGCAGCAGTGCGCGATTTGCCAGCAAGCTAAGCACGAGCATTCCAAGCCTGCTGACCTGTTGGCACCTCTGCCTATTCCTACAGCGCCTTGGGAGGACCTCACCATGGATTTTGTCGAGGGGCTACCGGCTTCAGAAGGCTGCGACACGATCATGGTGGTGGTCGACCGCTTCACCAAGTTCGCGCACTTCGTTCCCCTCCGTCATCCCTTCACCGCGACGCAGGTGGCGCGCGCGTTCTGGGAGAACGTGGTCAAGCTCCACGGCGTGCCGGCCTCGATCGTCTCGGACCGCGACAAGGTATTCACCAGCAACCTGTGGCGGGAGCTGCTCGCCGGCGCCGGCACGAAACTGCTGTACTCCACTGCCTACCACCCGCAGACGGATGGACAGAGCGAGCGCGTCAATCAGTGCATGGAGATGTATCTCTGTTGCGCCGTGCACGACACGCCGCGGAAATGGCGTCGCTGGCTACCCATGGCAGAATTCTGGTACAATTCGACCTTCCACTCCTCGCTCAACTGCACCCCATTCAAGGCGCTCTACGGGAAGGAAGCTAATCTGGGAGCAATGGCCGCGTGGCCGGACACGGCGCCGTCCGGTGAGGACATGGACTGGGCAGCACATACAGCGCACATCCGCGCGCAACTGGAGCGCGCACAGAAGCGCTTCAAGAAGCAAGCGGACCGCAATCGCTCAGAGCGTCAGTTCCAGGTGGGCGAGCCGGTTCTTCTCAAACTGCAGCCTTACGTTCAGCAATCAGTTGTTAGCCGCCCCTGCGCCAAGCTGGCATACAAATTCTTCGGGCCGTACACCATCGTCGAGAAGATTGGCCTGCTGGCTTACAAGCTCGACCTTCCAGCAGCTAGCCGCGTGCACCCAGTCTTCCATGTCTCGCAGCTGAAGCCCTTCACACCAGATTATACACCAGTGTACGCCGAACTGCCGCGGGTGCCTGACTTGTCCGTGGTGAGCACGACGCCAACGCATATCCTGGAGCGGCGCATGATGAAGAGAGGCAACGCGCCGGTGGTGCAGATCAGGGTGCAATGGGGGGACAACACGCCACCGACCACCACTTGGGAAGACTACGACACTCTACGGCAGAGATTTCCAGAAGCTTCTATCTGGGAGGACGACGCAGACACCACGCAAGAGGGAGCTCTTTCTCAAGGAGGGGAGAATGTCACACCTAGCCAATTGGACGCCAACTGTCCAGTGTGACGTGGCAAGGCTCGGGGCCCGCATGTAAGTGAGTTGAGAGAGTGTAGCTGTGGAGGTTATAAAGGAGCTGCCGCCGCATGTGGTTGGTATGCAAGTCTTGTACTGAATCTTCTCTCTGAAGCTTTCCTCCGAAAAGCATTTCATCTTCTTCCCCAAGCCTACTCCTTCTTCCTCCTCACCTACTCTCTCCCCACCCCGATCCGGTTGTTACATGACGCTGCTGTGCTGGTCTGGGGCACATTTGGGCATATGGCAACTGGGCAATATTGCAATTTAGCTAGATTTCAGTCAGCCGACTTTTGGTTTTGTGGTCAATCGATTTTCTGACCGCTGGATTGTGCTTTAAGATTTGTGTGGTTTTTCTTTTTTCTGTCACGTTTAGTTGGTGTATTAAGCCGGGCTGTTTTGATTCGACTGACTCCTATGTTGGGTCAGTCAATTTCGTTTTTGGGCTTGATTTTGGTGTGTACATGCTTTTTTTCATTGGTTCGCTTTTGTTTTCTGCACGTGTACGCTTTTATTTTTCTATTTTCCTGTTGAATTTTGTTTTTTTACATGTATTTCCGGATGTTCAGTGTGTGTAAATGTATACATGCACACATTATATTAGAGTACAGAAACTGCATTTTTATATATTTATTCTACATATTATAAAAAGTGCATATTTTTCTAATTGTGTGGAAAATTATGTTTTTTTATTTTCTTTATTTTTAAGGGTAATAACAATGCTAATTTTCTCCCAAAAAAATTTAACAATGCTAATTGCTTTGTGCTATTTTTTTTTTTGCTAATTAAGTAAACTTTCTCTTATTATGTGTATAAATGAATGAAAGTACTATACAATATTTGTGTAAATTATACTAGACCGCAAAAGTTGCATTACAATATGTGTATTCACTAGATAATATAAAAAATGCAATTTCGCTGCAAGGTTGTGCGCAAGTTTTTTATATTTTCTTTCTTCTTAAGTGTAATACTAATGTGACTAATTTACTCTCTCTTAGAAAACTTTATTTGTTTTATTATGCTTAGTTTTTAATTCATTTCCTGTATTTAAGGACGATACCAATGCTACTAATTCGTTCCTTGTTGAAAACTTTGTTTTTATGTAAAATTCACTATTATATGTTTATTCTTACATAACTAAAAAAGTGCAATTTATGTGTAAATTGTGTGAAAATTGTATAATTATTATTCTTATTTTCTTTCTTCTTAAAGGGTGGTACCAATGCCACTATACTTGATTTCTTCTTAGAAAAAATATTTTTATTTGTATGTTTGTAAGTAAGTATACACATTGGTATGATACACCATGTGTGTAAATTATAGTAGAGAGCAAAAATTGCACTATGTATGCTTATTTTTCGCATATTACAAATGTGCAATTTCAAGGCATACTTGTGTGCAAGTTATTTTTTTTCTTTCTTTTTAAAGGGTTTCATTTTCCCCTAGAAAAATAATTGTTTTAGTTTTTATATTTATTTCTTCTTAAAGGGTTTCATTCTTACATAGAAAACTTAATTATTTTGTTTTAGTTTTAGTACCTTTTTTTCTTAAAGGGTTTCATTATTCCATAGAAAACTTCATTATTTTGTTTCAGTTTTAGTTTTTATTTTCTTTCTTCTTAAAGGGTTTCATTCTTCCCTAGAAAACTTCATTATTTTATTTTTTATTGCTTTCATTTCCTTTTTTATTTAAGGGTAATACCAATGATACCTTTCAAAAAATGTTGTACTAATGGCACTTGTTCATTTCATTTTATTAACTTTTCTTTTCAAAAAAAATCCACTATTACATGCTTATTTTTGCATTTATAAAAATGTGTAATTTCGGTGTAAAGGGTGTGCAAATTTTGTCATTATTTGTTTAAGTTGTCTTTTTTAAATCTTTAAGGTTAGTACCAATGCCACTAATTCATTCTTAGAAAACATATTTTTCTCCAAGATTCCACTAGTATATAATTATTGCTGCATATTTTTTTAAAGTACATTTTCTGTGTAAATTGTGTGCAAATCTTGTCATTGTTTTTTTTATTTTTGTCTTCTTAAAGTGTAATACCAATGAAATGAATGTATTCTTGTAAAAATAAAATCTTTATGGGTAATACTAATGGCACCAATTCATTCAGTCTTAGAGAACTTTCATTTTGCAAAAACTCCTCCATTTTATGCTTATTCTTACATATTGTAAACAATCGTACTAGTATTCTTCCTGTACGTACATATTATCAGCTCATACCATGTACCAATTGGTGCTAGATCTAATCGGTGCTTCATTATAATATGTAGAAGCATGCACCGGCCGGTCCACTACTACCAAGGGAAGCCTCGCTAGTTCACAGATCGACTGAAACAAATTGTGGTCAGTCGGCTGACCAAATATTGTTTTCAGTCGACTGTCATCAAGCCGCTCCCGCAATATTGCCCCAACTAGCACTATTACTTCCAGTATAAGTTTTTCATTTTTCTTGCCGTAAGGAGGCCTAGCTCCAGGCATGAATACATAGCTCCAAGCATAAACAGTTGGGCGTGGCTCTGGGGCTGTATGGTTCTTGTTCACGCCCGCCAAAATATTGGCGCTGCTTTTGCCCGCCCGTCATTTGCCTAAGATTTGGCGTCAGAATATATGGAGAGAGCCGTGGTGGGCTGGGGGTGCCAATAAGTTGAAAGCCATCCAAACAGACATCCATGCCTCAGTCGCCAGTACTTTGACATGGCAGGCGATGGATGCAATCCAAACACCCCCTATGTCTCGCTTGACACGAGACAACGCGGGAGCTGTATCTCGCCTATAGCGAGGTGGCAGCTCACCTCGTCTTACTGTGTCTCGCTTGACATTTTTTTTCTTTTCAATTCTGTTTTTTTAGTATGCTCACCGGTTTTCTTTTGTTTTTTTCTTTGTTATGTTTCGGTTTTCTTGTTTTCTTTTCTTCTCTTTCCTTTTCTTTTTTAAACAATTTTCTCTGCCTTTTGCTTTCTTTTTTTCCTCTTTTATTTTTTATTTTTGTTTCTACCTTAGTTTTCTTGTTTTCCTTCTCTTTTTCCCTTTTTTTTTTCTTTTTCGTTTCATTCTCAGTTTTCTTCATTTTTTCTGAAAACAAATCTACATATTTCCTATAAATCAGGTACATTTTAAAATACACATTT
>LR738714.1:744463971-744477971 GCA_902687465.1 Secale cereale
CCCCCAAATAATGGTTATGCATTTAACATGTCAATGTTTTGAAGTACCATCAAGTGTCTAAGCACCTGATATTAAAGCACAGTGACATGGAGGGACGCGAGAGAGATGCTAACCCGCGTGACAGTATCCTCGACTCGGCGATGGTGGAAGGGACAATGGCAGATGCGGCCAAGCGGCAAGGATAAGAGGAATGGCAATCATGTGGTCAGCAAAGCCTTTGTATAAACTTTGAAAGATCAAGTCCCTACTCATGAAAGAAAGTGAAATAAATTCTAATAAAATGGAGGGATAGTGAGGACTGTGGAGCAGCCAAAAACAGATTATCTTCTTATTGCCGCACTTCGATATCCACTCGAGGCATATCTCGCTGGAATTGTCCATGTCGTATTCTTCGACCGCACAACCTCTTCATGTACTTCTCGTCAGGCCTGGCTCCTCATCTTTATGGCAGGGTGTCATCTAGTAATTATTGAAGTGTACGAAACCTCCTTTTGATGGAAATAAGGAAATATGCAACGACAAAAAAGAAATGAAATTACCACCTATTCTTCAGTTACATATGAATAAAGCTTTCAGAGTCTATTTCTCACATCTGGGGGGATTTAACTGAGATCATATATTATATGCACTAAATAATGAAAAAGGTCAATCTTCCATCGGATATACATGAGGATTAAGAAACGCCTAAAGTCTGGATAACCGGAAGGATTTAAGTGATATAATATATTCTATGTACTAAGAATGAAAAAGGTCAATCTTCCATCAGATTTACACGAGGATTAAGAAAAGCCTTAAAGTCTAGATAAATTACCATACTTCATGAAACAGAGTGCACATAGGCATTTATGCACCAAGTGAAAACCTATGCTGAATGAAAAAGGTCAATCTTCGACGTCATCGCTGAACGAAGCAATGCAACAGCCCCTTTTTATATGCTGCAGTCATGCGATCATCATAGACTACAAGAATGTAGGCTAGTTAAATCTCAAAATGACATCTCCCACAATATTCAGAGTACAGCCAATACCATTAAGCATTTGGGTCAAATAGATTTGCATACAAAATAAATTTGCAGGTTGGCAAATGTTGATAAAATAAGCTGTCCCTTGATGACGCTATGGAAATAGCAAGTGCATAGTTTCAACTTTCACTAACATTGAAGGCAAATCATGAATATATTTTTTTCCCAAACACACACCTAAATGTGTGTTTAATCTGTTAGCTCAGGAATTTACAAATACTGGAAAAAATACTACTCCCTCCGTCCGAAAATACTTGTCATCAAAATGGACAAAAATGGGTGTATGTAAAACTAAAATACATCTAGATACATCCCCTTTTATTCATTTTGATGACAAGTATTTCCGGACGGAGGGAGTACAAAACATGAACAAACAGGGCTCCAAAAGAAAGTATGTTTAATGATGATATAACCAGGTAAGGAAAATCCTCAACTGATGGCTAAAATGGCAGGCTGATAAAGAGCATATCTTAATAAAATACCTGGTAGAGCACCCTAAAACAAACCTCCAAAATTATTAGCGGTATTCGATCATGCCTCGGTGCCTGCAGAAATAAAATCAAAAATAGTAATCAGGACAAACTCTTTCTTGCAGAAGTGCACTCTAAATTCAGATCTAGCATTTTCAAAAATCCAGTGATGCTAAAGAGGAGATATCTTACACAGATTTGAAGAAGTCACCATCATCTCGCATTGCCATCCTAGTGAGAAACAATCAGATTTCCTGAAACAGAGTAGGATCTATTAGAGAAAATTTGAAAACGTGTGTCGGTATGTGACCAGAAAATAAGGCTGTAAACAGACCGAAAGTACTCATTTAGATCATTATAATTACACCATGTCGAATGTGGTGTTTTTTCATGCTGGATTTTTTCTTCCTCCTATCAAATATAAGAGAACCATCTCCATTACCAAGAAGCCTCTTCCTTACTTTCAAGGGTATGTGTTAGACCCAAAGGCATTTTTTCTTGCATCAATACCGGAATCCACTCCCCTGATCCCCTTCTCTGTATTTGTCTTTAACATATTTGTTAGCCGTGAAATCTGTAATGAAAATTTTAAGACGCAAACTATGACAGAAAAGTGTGAAGCATAGTGACAACAGAATTAGCTCACCACTTCATTCTGCTGTAGAGTCGAGTAATTTTATATGATCTCTGGTCAGTGTAGTAAGTTGATCTTTAGTTCCAAAGGCAAGTGCACCTCGGCATGTGGTTCTGCAAAAATCATCACTGAAGCAATCATATCAAAAATCGATGAAAATGATCTATAGTGTGTACAACAAGAACAAGGGAAAAAAGGACCACAAACGGGCATCCAACATGACCTCGGCCAGCAGTGGCGACCTTTTACATTGTTCAAATTATATAAACACAATTATTAGCAACCAACAGACACTTCATCCTTTTAGAAATAGGAAAGTTTGATTTTATATCATAATTGTGTTCTTTCATAAGGCACAAAATCTAAAGCATTTCAATCTATACTTCAAATAACAATAGCCAACACCATGACTAATAGAATATCAGGGGAAAACATGAGGTTCATTTGTTTCTGTAGGCAACAAAAAATTAAGATAAGAGTGCCTTCCTGCATATTAGCAACAGGGGGATATAAATGACCATACAAGTTGTACTCCAGCTTAGATCGCACCACCATACACCTCCATTAGCCATAAGATTAAGGAATAGTGCAGCCTGTTTTCAGAATGGAAACTTCAACTTCTTAAGCTTTATCTTCCCAGATTTATTTTCTTACAGTAAAGTGAAAGATAATCAAAACAAGACTTTACAGATAATCAAAATAAGAACTCATTCTGGCGAATTTAAGGTCATACTCTTATCATGAGCTGCAGGGACAAGTTCATGCCTAGCAGATGCACATGAAGGATTTAAAGAACATGATATAATTACCTAAAATATGCATGTGGAATTTCCAGTTTGCTCCTTTATGTTAGTCGCCCTGTCCAATGAAAATTGGAGACATGTCAGCCACCGAGATCAGGAACAGCCAAATCACAGGGGAGACAAAGTGGGGTTGGGGAAGAAGGAGCCATGGCCCATGAAGCAAACCGGAAAATTTTCCCTTGGGGTAACTACGTAGCTCCCCACCGGCATCAATGAGCAAGCACAAATCTTATGCCGCAGTCTTACTCGCTTGGAAGCACCGAATCAAACAGCCCAATCATCAACATATCTCGAGATCAATAGGAAGGGGGTAGCAAGCGACCGTACGTAGGCTCCGGGATGAGTTGCGGGCCGGCGAGTGCGTTGTCGATCTGGTCAACCTCGGCCAGCAGCACAGACCTTCCGTGTGCGCAAGGTCGACGATGACGGGGACAGACCCTCCAGGCGCGGCTGATCCCCGGCAGCGCGGGCGCGCTGGCTCTCTTCTGCGGCGAGGCCTGCGTGGGCGAGGGGCGCAGGAGCTCCGGGCGCGAGCGTGGGGATGGCGGCGGCGGCGGCCCTAGCTGTGGGATTGGGATGGTAGGGCGCGTTTTGGGAGAGGAAAGGGAAAAGGCTCGAGGCGACGTCCTGTCTCTCTATTTCTTCACGACGAAGCTAACGAGAACCGCCGGGCGATTTCTTTTTCTGTGACGTGGAAACAACGAGAGATTCAATTGGCCACCGTAAACAGAACCGTCGCTGCTGATGTGGACGACGCGAGGATGCGCCATTGGCGCGACTCTTATTGGGTTAAATATCATGCATCATAGGTCGGACAAACTTGATGAAACCTATAAACACTCAAGTGTATGATGCGTCACATAGATTTACCGCATCATAGGTCGGACAACCTTCACCCGGTTCTACACTAGTGCTGGGAGCCTTTGCATAACCATGCATTGACAAGTGAAATAAGTAGAGCATTAACAACACGGCAAGATGACACGTAGCAAACATTGATGTATGATAGGTTTAAGTACCGTCAGCTTGAAATCTTAATTTGTTTCAGAAAAAAGCAGACCATGACAAGTATAACCTATTTGGTTGACAATTACTCCAGTACTTTTGCAGTTCAAATTGAACTGCAAAAACGTCTTATATTTTGTTACAGAGGTAGCAGAAGTTAAACTAATTCTAGCACGCTTTGGCAGTTACTTTGGAGGTTAAAGAAAGTACTGGAGTTCTTTGTGTCTTCAGATCAAACATGGTTGTGAAAATCAAACAGACACATGTATCAAATTTTACTGTTCGCCAATGAACTTCAATAATATATTTCTCTAGATGAACACACCCAAGTGGCAGAAACTAATTCAAGTACATATTATGTGGTCAGTTGGAAGTAATGTGCCCCCAAAAGTTAGCAAATTATGTGCAGCATTTCGAACAAACAAGAATACTAGGGGGTTGTAATTAAGAACCTGCAGTCGCTATATTCAGACCATGTATTCAGAGTAATGGATGTACATGATACCAACTGTTTGGTGCCTATATTCACAATCGCACTGACCAAACCAATAAATTAAGCAGTCGGTTTTAGACAAACTAAAGAAGAGGTAGCTCAGTTATAGAAGACAAAAAAAAAGAAACTGCTAGTGAACCTGCTGGTGGTGCTTGGCACCAAGAATTACCCACAGGACCAAAACACAATGATGAACTAAAAATCTTAAGCTGCCATCCAAAATAAACACATGATTTATGGGCATGGTGCAGAGCATGAAAAATCCACAATACACACAATAAGAAATCAGTGCTTCTTTGTCTCAATAACATTACTAGCAGCAAGTGCTTTGTCTTGATAACATTACTGGCATAAAAATGAACAGAGGCACGTAGGTTTACTTACTTAAAACTTAAATGATGACAACCCTCCTCCATGTGAGAGTTCGAGGTTTAGGTGAGCCCTCCTTCATGGCCTGATCTCACACTTAGTTTCAATATATGTTTAGGTATGTGCGTGTATGCACATGTGTGGATTCTACGAAGGCATTGTTATGTCGCCTTCGGAGGCACGGGTTTGCAGCATGTGCAGTCACGTGTGCGTAGCAGGCTAGCAGCTAGCCATGGTTGAGGCTCTAGAGGTATCTGCGTGCATGCACATGTGTGTACTGCCCGGAGGCATGGGGCCTTGTCGCCTCCGGAGGCACGGGTGTGAATCATTTGTAGTCACGGTTGAGGCGCTCTTCGTATGTCCGTATGTGTGTGTGGATATATTGTTCGCGGCCATGTCGCCTCTGAAGGCACGGGACAGTAGTCTCCAGAGTCATGTGTAGGAGTTCATTTTGGGAGTTACTGATGTCGTACAGATAAAAAGAGGCACTGCTGTTTATAGTGTACTGGCACTGTCTAATGATGTTGTCTTTTAACTATATTACATACAAATACGAGTTATTGATAAACTGTTTGATAGAATTAGCCTCGCTGGCTAGATCAAAAGATACGCCTGCATCATGAGGGCAGATATATTAAGATTTCTCATTTTCAACGTGACCTAAATACTGACATCAATGATCACTATTTATCTACAGAAATACGCCTCCACCATATTACTGAACGGATCTTCTGATAATGGACTCTATATAGCCTACAATGCTCTCTATGTAAGATTATTCTTTCATGACATATTGGCATGCATTAGTGCCACACAACCCTTTCAGTTGATTTTCCCACACTTAATATTATTCTTGCAGATTATTTTGCCGACATAACATTTCCGAACTCTGGATTGTAACTTTAAAGTTTGTTACCCTATTAAGTTAATAGATTTTTATGGTCAAATAAAAAGGGTTAACGAATTTCCTAGTAGTTTTTCTCACAACTATAATTGCTTCCACCTACATATTTAACCCTTTAACAGTCGCGCAAAGGGCGCCCCCTCGCGTATGCCACGTCGATGGCGTTGGTTGGGCAGGAGGGATAGAAACAATGATCGATGAAAATAATAGCGAGAGAAAAATACTATAGCGAAGCCAGAGATTGGGAGCCTGGTTTTGACTTACCCACGAAAGGCAACCAATTCGTAGATACGCCTGCCTTCTCTTCCGCTTCCCTTGCCTTCCCGACGAAGGCTCCTCTCATCTCATCTCTCATATCGACGACCACGGCCAAGGAGATGCCACGGCAGGCTCGATCTAGCTGCGCGCTCGTCTCCTGCCCCCAGAACCTACAGATCCTCGTCTTCCCCACCGGTGAATGTCCTAGAGAAGTGGCAGCGGCCGACTCTCCATCTCACGGGGCCAGGCCTCCCGTCCGCACCACGATGCGGCCGACATGGAGGCCCGGGCTCGGGGAGCCGCCGCCATGTCGGGTGCGCCGGCGAGGTCTCTGGGAACCACGCGGCGGGGGACTGGCGCGGCTTCCGGTCGTGGGTTTCTGCGATGCCAGGCCGTACATCTGTGTCGCAGGTCGCTGTCAGGGTGCTAATCCGTGGCCCTAAGTTCAATGACGCCGAGCAGGAGGCAGACCGGGCAGGGCGGTTCTGTTGTGCTGGCTTGAGCGGCGGCCAGAGCGGGTCGGACACGTAGATGGCCGTCGATGGCGTCGCCAGGGAGGGGAGGGCGAGTTGAAGAGAGGATGGAGAGGGAGATGGCGAGCCTATGGAGAAGCACCACTGCAAGCAGATCTGGCCGTCGGCGGCAAGAAGGCCACGCCCATGCGGTCAACCAGGTACGCATCCATCTTCCTTCTCCATCTGCATGTGTGGAACTGAAGGAACTTAGACTTAGATCACTGTATGTACATGGAGAATTGCTGGTCACCTTTGACTTGCAGAAAATTCTATCAGACTTGGCAAAAAATACCAAAATATTAGCCTCAATATATGTCTGCAATTTTCCGTGCCATCTGAATTTAGCCGCAGGAATTTGACATATATCCATCTGCCTAACCCTCATCCAATACGTGTCTTGTTTCTTGGGATTTGGTGATTGGTGTCACCAATGTGACCTGAGGCTATTTGATAACAATTCTAACACATAACCACTCATTTAGAAGTTAATATGCATGTTCTACTATTTGCTAACAGTTCTGACACACAAACACGTATTTCAGACTATCAAACTATCCTACTTGCAAATGGTCCACTTCTGACAGCTAACTGTAAACGCTATTTTGTTTGCTCACACATAAATCATATATCTGATACTGAAGTTTCAGTTCTAAATTGCTATGGGCTACATAACACGGCAATGACTATTGCTTATTTATTTGCTTCATTTCCTATCACGCATATTACTTATTTTACTTAAGAATGTTAGGTAACTCACTACCAGACATTTAAACCGATCGTCAATCGTAAGAAATAAATTAACAGTTAATATGCCCGATGCTCTCAGTAGATGATGACATCCTCTTATACATGCGCACACACTCATTTATTGAAGTGCTATAATTTCATAATATGCCTCACCGATTTTCCTGTCGGTGTACCCAAGTGTCACCGACCGTGTCTTGGTTTTACTTCCAATGCCCGATGGTGAAGTCTCACTGAAGGATGTGACGGCAGCCGTTGTCCGGATTAATTGATTCAGTATGTATGCTCAAACTTGCCCTTGACCAGTGGGTGACAGTTACAACTGATCCATGCAATGGCAGGTGCACACACAACTGCTGCACCAAGTTTTGGCTTGTTCTCTGAAAAAAGGCTCTGTTCTGGTTGAGTTCTTGTGAAGTTGGAGTTGCATTAATTAGTGGTTTCTGTGTTCACAGAATGGATCTAGAGCAAGGGGGAGGTTGATACGTTTGGGCTCAGTTTGCGGGCTGGGATCGAGCATAGGTGGACTCCTAGTTCTACGTCATCACAACGCAAACACCAGACTGTAACATTGCAATCGTTCTCACTGGTGAGGGAACCAGGTGTTCTCACCTTAATCTGTTTTTTGTTGTTGCTAGGTTCCCATGGCACTTGCACACGGCTAGGTGACCTTCTCACCCTAACCAGGACTAAAGCACATAATTTATTCTTTCGGAAGTAAACCCGTTTCAAGGTAAATACTACAGGAAGCACTGCATATGTTCATGCCATCCCTGTATATACTGGAGTTATATTTTTTATGTATATATATGCAGTATGTCTGTTCTATAAAGATCAGTGTGAAGAGTGTTTGTTCATTGGAACATTTTTTTTCTTCCTGATTTAGCGTCTTAGTACAATATAACTACCTAGAAAGTATTTTATAGGAGGTCACATTAAGACTTCTGTACTTAATTCTTCATAGCCTTACCATGATGGTTGGAGTTTAGTTCTCGCATGAGGCCTACTTATTATTTCTCCCACCGTTTTTTGTCCAAACTACTGGTTTTCCGGTGTTGTTTATTGCTTCCATGGCCGTGTCCTTTGGTGAGCTCTTGATCTCCCTTTCCTTTCCTATTCCCCGACCTAGCCTTCGAGCTATGGCTGTTTAGATGTTTGGCAAACACTTTCTGTGTCTACATGTAGCAGATTTAATTCAAATTGTCATTTGTATGATGTGTATTTACATGGTTGCAAATTTACTGTGAAATTATCTTTGACAACCTTAATCAATGGCTAAAGAAGATAAATAGGTTTGCTTGTCTCTATTGTACTGTCATGATAGTGCCAAATTAACCCATGCTCAACAACTCATACTGTTGTTTTGTGTGAATAATTTATACTCCCTCCGTCCCAAAATAAGTGACTCAAAAGTGACTCAACTTTGTACTAAAGTTAGTGCAACGTTGAGTCATTTTTGAGTCACTTATTTTGGGACGGAGGGAGTATTTGATTATCAGATTAGATCCTACTAACTTTCTGCTAGAAGTATGTCTATTTGATTTTTTATGCCATGTATTTGAATAATGTTCGAGCTGAAGGGTTTGGACAGGTTTGAGGATACATTATAGGTCCCTTTGGTTGTGGCTCTATATTTTTTAATAAGAAGTCTAACAAGGGTCTGCACAGGTTCTTACAGAAGCATGGCGATGATGAAACATTTGTTGTTGCTTATTATAAGCTTGGAAAGCTACATAGAACCTTATGGAGACAAGGTGTTTGTCAAATTATAGTTAGAAAATCTGATTAACTTGTTAATATGTTGGCTAGCAGTGTGAATCAGAACTCTGGGTACTTTTATCTGTTGTGAAGAATATAAATATTTTTGCTGGTGCTCTTGTGTACATAAATCTGAAGGTGATCATGATTCAGCTCACCAGTAAGCTTTTCTTCTCTATGAAGAGAAGAACGAAGTTTGTAGCTAATAGAACCAAAGTAATCGATCCTCTTATGTACACTTGTAGATATAAAACGGAATAGCTTGCAAAATAGTTCTGTTATCATTTTGGAAATAGCATTCAGGTAGTCATGCCAAATTTTCTACTGATGTCTACTACACACTTCAGGATCAGGCGAGCCCGAGCACATAAGCGAGTTTTCGTAGTCAGTCATCATATTATTTTAATTTTCATATAGTCATATTTTTTTCTTGCTAAGGTTACATGTGTTCCATTAGGCTAATCTAACTCGTTTAACATGTCCCATGTATCCTTTTAGTGTTACCTAGGCACTCTATTTTTAACCTTGGATACTTGGTTTCTGTTTTGTTATTTTTTATATGTTGTCCTTGCGTATTTGAATCATCTATAACTTTTTGCAATTTAGAATTTCATCAGGCTTATGGTGTGTAGGCATCTCGATCGTACAACACTATCACCATGCCGCTTTGTCTCTACAATGAGGGAGGTAATGCAACTTATGTCATTAGTCCTCTACTGATTGTCTTTGGCTCTATTGAGCTATATTTTGTTTGCCTCTATGATAGCATGATATGTGTCAAGAAATGTATTTGGATTGTGGTGTGGGTCTTAAGAAAATTATGCATATGGGATAAGACTGTAAATCTTTTCGTTTCAGACCTGTCAATCTAGAAAGGACTCAGTAATTTAGTGTGCTTGACAATTATTCCATCAATTATCAAAATTGAATGTGATTTAGAACCCAACTCTTTCTTTTATTGTATGATATTGATTAAGTATCTAATGGTTCGGTGTGCTTGACAATTGGCAAATTTATTTTCTTATACATTGGTCATACATGAATATTGTAATGGCACTTCGTTAGTTAGTAGAAATAGACACAATTTCAGTCTTGCCATAAGAAACATATTTCTTATGGTATTTGGAGAAGTGTCACTAATGTGGATCAAGCACCTTCTAAGACTAACCCTTTTATGTTAATATGAACATGTTAGCTTCTATGAAATTACTGTGCTTGCTCTGTTGGATGAATCAACACTATTTTGATGCAACGATGCAATTGTGTTCCATGCACTTTCAAAACATAAACAAGTATGCCAGCATGATTAGTGCGCACCACAACACCTCAAGAGGCGCGCCCGGGGCGCGCCCCAACCACTAGTTCATATCATCCCGTCCCTTTTCAGCTTTATCGGTGCACTTCCACTTGGCAATCCTAGCTAATTGCCTGGATTTAACTACTGGTACACAATGAATGTAGCATGCAGATGAAACAAAACAAGGGTTACATGATAATAATTATTATGTTGCAAAGTTTCTTTTGTCAATATTATCTATATGTTTGATTATTTATGCAAGTCTACGTAATCTATTAGAAAAAAGAGAAAAGTATACTTTTCGTCCCTCAACTCTTGGTAGAGTCTAAATTTGATCCCTTAACTTCAAAACCGGACAACTTACATCCCCAACTACCGAAACCGAACAAGGTTCATCCCCCGTCTCGGTTTGACCGGTTTTGGTGCAGACTCATCCCGGTTTTGACCGTTTCTGACTCAAATACACATATATTTTTTCATATTCGTGAACTTTTTAAAATACATATACTTTTTCCAAATCCGTGTTATTTTTGCAAGGTCGCGCAATTTTTTATTAAAATAAACATTTTTTTTTCAAATCCATGAACTATTTTAAAATTTGTGTACTTTTATAAAATTCCTTTTTTAAAACAAATTGCATACTTTTTTCAAATCCGCGTATTTTTCCCAAGTGCATGTAATTTTATCAAATCCAATTTTCTTTCAAATCCATGAATTATTTTTGAAATTTGCATACTTGTTTCAAATCTGCATACCTTTTAAAGTAGACGTATTTCTTTGAAATCCGTGTTCCGTGTCCAATTGGCGAATTTTGTCTAACACTCACGTACTTTTCTCAAAGTGGACATATTTTTTAAATCGAAGTATATTTTTAAATTTGCGTAAAAAAGTTTGAAACCCGTGTACTTTTTTAAGTTCGCATAAAATTTTCAAATTCATGAACTCTTTTAAAAAAAATGTACGCGAATACGAAAAAATACGTCCATTTAAAAAAAATACATGAATTTGAAAAAACTACATGAACTTTTGAAAAGTACGCGGATTTGAAAAAAGTACGTGAGCTTGAAAAAAGTACATGGATTTAAAAAAGTACATAATTGTTAAAAAAAGTTCACATATTTGAGAAAAGTACCAGAATTTGAAAACATTACACGGATTTGGAAAAAGTAAATGAAACACAGTCGGCACGGTCAAAACCGGGGTGGGACGGCACCAAAACCGTGAACAAGGATGAATCTTGTCCGGTTTCAGTAGTTAAGGGTGCAAGTTGTCCGATTTTAAAGTTGAGGGACCAAATCTAAACTCCGTCGAGAATTGAGAGATGAAAAATATACTTTTCTCTAGAAAAATTGACGGGTGCAACAACGCGCGCCATCATGGTCTAGTAAAATATATTAATATCATGAAAATATCAATTATGCGTGGCCTCTGCACCAACAATATGTTCAAAGGCATTAAGGATAGACACAGCCAAAAAAGAAAATAAAAAAACAGAAAAATAGACCCCTCTACAGTGTTCAGTCACTAGCACACTCTAACCATCACTTAAGACAACCCGGATTATAAAAAAGGTTCTCCAAAAACAACGCCTTCAAGAAGAAAACAATGCATAAGCATTGTTGTTGCCCGATCGAAGATCTTGAGTTTTCACTCTCGAGAAAGTCTGAGTTCACTCAAAAACAATGCCTTCAACAAGGCCATTGTCAGGTACAACCAATAAAGGTCAGCCCTTGGGTTTTCACCCTGGAAAATCGAGACTCGGTACTCGATAAGCATCACCAAAAATGCAGTCCTCCAGTGCTGCCGCCCCCGCTTGCCGAGGCAGTTGTTGCAAATCACCAAACACCTGGCACACGGTCGCATCCAATACATCCTTCCACCAAAGCTTGAAGACCTCCAATCGCATTAGCCATGACTTTCTCCACTACTATCAATGCTTTGGGAATCTTGACTTAGACATGTCCCATGACACTGATAAGAAATCGAAGCATCCTGTCGCGCCCTCCTGAGGCCATGTTGGCTGATAATATGAGCGCGTGCGACCGAAGCCATTCCAATCTAGATATTCAAGGGCAACATAAGCCAATCAGTATAGATCTCCGAGACTCCGACGGAGAAGACCCAAACTCGTCAGCGGCCAGATCCAATAGGTTGACATCTGGCAGAAAGACGACTTGACGAAAGAAGAACACTAGGGCCAAACCACCATTATCAGGCCAAAGTCAGCACCCCCCACGCCACACTCCTCTGGATCCAAACCTGCAGACAAAGGTCAGTGATGCCGCGTCGTGCCACCCGCAACCACGGAGGCCCGAACTTGGCGAGACGCCAACCATGGCACGAGACAGTGACGAGCCACTCCTGGCCGGATCCGGCGACTCCGAGTGCCCCCCTTGCCGCTACGACGACATCGCGTGTAGCCTGCCAGCCCAACCACGACGCCGCTGCAACGGCCACCGCCTCGAAGAGAGGTCGCCACCCCAGAGTCCTATCTACGCCATCCATCGTCGTCATTATGCCAACAACCACCACAGAGAGGATTTGGTTTTAAAATCATAATATCTAACAAAATCGTACTCCCTCTGTCTTAAAATGGTTTAACTTTGTATTAAATCAGCGACACTTATTTACTTTGGGTGGAATATTTGTATGGATGGTTTTTGCCACAGTCGTACTAGTGGTGTGCAAAACAAAATTCAGGTGATGAAAATAATAATAATGGAGAGCAGAGCAAAGCACAGCAGAGGTACTTGGGACTGAGCTCTCCTCCCTCCTCCTTTCCATTCCCCATCCAAGAATCATCAGAGCAGAAATCCACCATCCGAGCAAGCAGGCGCGACTAGCAGCGGCGGCATCTACCGGAGGGGAATCGACGACGAGCATCCGCCTGCCCGCGCGGGGGAGGTGGATTCCCCTGTTCCGTCCAGATCGGAGGGCCGCACGATGGAGGCAGGGGCCGGAGCGCCGGAGGAGCCGCGGCCTCGGAGCGGGAGGCAGCCCCACCGCCTCCGGGGCGCATACAAGCGATTCCTTCTACTTCTTGCTAGGGTTTCAACCGAGTTAATTACACGATAGTACCACATTTGGGGCGGTGGTGGCGGATTGGTACCACTTTTGGTAATTTTCACGTGTCAGTACCAAGTTTGGGGCGAGCCGTTGCGAATCGATCTAATCTACGTATTTGTACGTATTGACGCAGAAACTGACCGCCCGGGCCCGCACGTCAGCTGCCACGGTGGCTTGTCGGAACCCGCCCGCTCGCTGGATAAGACCGGTCCGCTCGAACCGGACCGGCCCCTGCTCTGTCTCCCTCCTCGCTCCTGCCTCCCTCCTCTGCCTCCCTCCTCGCTCCTCGCCGCCCGCATCGCCGTCAGCAACAGTGCCGGACCGGACTGCCGCCGCCCGCCATGGTTTTTGAAGACGAAAGCAGCGACGACACTAGTAGCCTGCCCTATATGCACTCGACCTCATCCACTGATGTGCTGAACCAGGTGAGTTTCCTTGAGCTAGGTGTAGTGTTAGCCTTTCAGATTTGGGGCTTTTTGATTTTGTTGATTTTGCTTGCTTTTGATTTGGGCATTTTGTTTGGACGAGCTTCTGCAGGTCCCTGTCAGCATTGAAGATCCCGAATACCAGGGGCTTGAGCTGGATCTGATGGCCCCATGTGAGAAGCACGGCAAGCCATCTGAGAGGCTAGTGGCATTTGAAGGAACAGACACAGGCCGGAGG
>LR738714.1:744483399-744501940 GCA_902687465.1 Secale cereale
CATGACCTCCTCATCGTCGCTCGAATAGAAAGAGATCGAGTCGCCGTCGCCGCCCTCGATTGCTCCTGACATGCCGCTTTGGAAGAAGGGAGTGTCCTCGATTGCGTCCTCTTCATAGCCGTCGGCGTCGCCGCCGCCGCCGCTGCCGGAACCACCGCCCGGGGTCGCCGCCGCCATCGCCGTACAGACGCGTGGGGGAGCTAGGGTTCGTCCACGAACAGAGGAAGAGGGGAGGAAGAGGGTGGAGACAGAGCAGTTCGAGCGGACCGGTTCGAGCGGACCGGTCCTATCCAGCGAGCGGGCGGGTTCCGACAAGCCACCGTGGCAGCTGACGTGCGGGCCCGGGCGGTCAGTTTCTGCGTCAATACGTACAAATACGTAGATTAGATCGAATCGCAACGGCTCGCCCCAAACTTGGTACTGACACGTGAAAATTACCAAAAGTGGTACCAATCCGCCACCACCGCCCCAAATGTGGTACTATCGTGTAATTAACTCGTTTCAACCGGCCTCCGAATCCAGCCGCTGCGCAAGCTCAACATCGACCAAGGCGAGGACCGAATCAGCGCGCTCCCCGACGACGTCCTCCTCGGAATCCTCGAGCGCCTCGATCTGCGCGACGCGGTCCGCGCCGGCGCAGTCTCCACGCGGTGGCGACACCTCCCCCGCCGGCTCTCGCGCCTGCACCTCGACGCCCGCCACTTCCACGGAGCCACCTCGCCGGTCGAGACCATGTGCAGATTACTGTCTGTGCGTGTGCGCCCCCCTCCGGCCGAGTGCAAGTTTGGTATCAAGACCCTCGTCCTCGACCTCTTCCCTGTGCCGGACATGAGCTCCCTCGGCCGCGCCGTCGAGGACGTTGTGAACCGCGGCGACACTGAATGTCTTGAATTTCACATATGCTCGCCCTACGTGAACAACACTGCATTTCTGCGTGCTGAATTGGGGAAGCAGTTCATGTCCTTCTCCCGTGCCTGCCCGGTCGCCTTCGGGTGGCTCACCAACTTAACTCTCAATGAACTCGCCTTTGGACATTCCCACGACGTCGCCAACCTCATTATTGCTTGCAATAGGCTCCAACACCTCAGCCTGAAATCCTGCTCTCTCGTTGATCGGCACTCCACACTCAAGATCGACACGCCGGGCTCCGGGCTCCACGCGCTTAAGCTCATCAGATTTAGGTGCACACAGATCGAGCTCATCTCTGTCCCCAAACTTACAACAGTGTGGTGCCAATCTTGGTGCTCCGAGAACCCTCCGCTGCGGTTCGGCTACGTCCCGCAGCTTCAATGTGTGTTCCTCATTTCGCGTACCAAAGCCTCTCAGGTGCCTTTCACACTGAGTGAGTGCCTGTCAAGCAGTGCCATGAACTTGTCTGATTTGTTTCTCGGTTTTGGCAACCAAATGGTGAGTTAATTTTGACATGCCACATTAGTTTTTCTCTGCATCTAAATATTGTATGTTTTTCTTTTCTCTAAGAATTTCGTTGTCTGTTTGTGCTCCTCTTCTTGCTGTAGATTTGGATTCAACCGGAGCATCCGAAGCAGCTCGCTGCTACATTCGGCAACCTTACCAGTATGGGGCTTTTCTATATCTTTCCTGAGTGTGATCTGAGCTGGACACTATTCATCCTTGAAGCTGCACCTGCCCTGCAAACTTTCAGAGTATGACTGGTATTTTATCTTTTCTAAATTTAATCCACATCATAGCCTAAATATGTCTCATTTCTAGTATGTGGCATGCTTCTAGAATATTCAACATCAGCGCAGTACCAAGAAAAGTAATGCATGCATGCCGATTTTCAGTCACTCATCAAACTCTATTATTTAGAAGTAATGCATGCATGCTGCATTGTAATTGGTTGTAGGGAACACATTGGTTGCATAGGAATGATAGTGCAATGCAAATGAAAGTTTTGATGCTCCAGTTGAATTTTGCAGAGGGGGGCATGATTTCGTAGGATCCTGGAAACATATTCATGTGTGTTACATTTGTCAAGCATTTAGTTAATGCGGATTCTCCCAAAAGCTCCGCAGAGGCCTAAACTTAATTAAATGCTAGCTAGTATTGAGTTTGTTGCATAATTTTAAATGGTAAAGATGTTTAACTGCCATTGTAGCAATGATTTCCTGCATGGGTTGGTTGTGAGTTCAATTGTAATATATGTATTGTTAATTTTCTATGTCCATATATGAAGTTGTCTCGAGGACACCATTCATGTCTCAAAATGGCTGAGGAAAGTGCCAAGGAGACCAATGTGGTGTGGGAACCATCCAAGGATTTGAAGCATCCGAACTTGAGATTGCTCCAGATTTCTGGGTTCGAGGAGGAAGAGAAGGTGACAAACTACATAAGGCTAGTCATGGAACTAGCCGTGGGGTTAAAGAGAATCGAGCTGCGTGGTGAATACTCATGCATGAAATGTGATGCCATTGATCCAAGGAGATCCCAGGTGGATGAAGCTCGTAGGCGTGGGATCAAGGAGCGACTCACACATGGATCCTCCTCGTCCGTGGAGATAGTGATGTGCTGGAAGATATGATCAAGGAATGCTATGTCGTCTTATAACGATCGCTGCTGCTGGAGTGATGATTGTGTATGTGGCGCTCCCAGCAGTAGTTTCAATTTCAAGGTACTGACAGCCTGAGAATACTTGATTGGTGTGGACCTTGCAGTGTAGCTAAATTGTGTGTAGTGCAGTCTGGATGCATGTTTCTCTTTTTAGTCCTTGACTGTTCTATGGTGATTTGTTCACCTGCTGGGGGAAATCACTCAAATTCTTCACTTCTTATGGTAACAGACCCGCCTTCTGAATCTGCAGTTAACATCAAACACTGGCTTTCTGAATCCAAAATGAACCTTGGTGATCGTTGCCTCTTGGTGATCCAACATCTTTCTCAACATCTCAACACAAACTGAACTGCTGTCCTGCAGGCTTCATTTCTATGACCATCGGGAATATGTTCCATCTCGATATATAAAGGCAGCAACGTACGTATTGGATAATAAACTTTTCTGAGGATACTGTTTGCAGCTAGCCAGGCTCATGTGTACATAGCGGATATGGCACAACAGATATATTAGACCAACAAGAATAAATCTAAAGCGCAATTTCACTTGGATTTACCATGATAAATCATAGCTTGCTATGTGTCAATATACATAGAATTTGACATTTAAAATATTCATTTAAAATGGAAAATGTATTAAGATCGTATTTGTTAGCATCATGATTTGAATGCCAAAAGTATTTATTATAGTGTTTTTGTGTGTGCAGGCTTACCCGAGTGCAATCATCATCTACCATTATGCACATGATTTTCGATAAGCTCAGAAATGCTACAATGATTGATCAGAGTAGGTTGTGCATTGGTGTTACACGTTTAGTACATTGGCACATAACATATTTTGTGTTATTTTGGTTGCACTAAATCACATTTATCTCATATTTTGTTCTATTGCATGGTTGAAGGTTTCCTGATATCTGAATTAAAACCAACAAACAAACCAATTTCTCTGCTTTGATATCCAACGACGGAGAATCTCACAACGGTAGAAGGCGCTCTTACCAAAACGACCAAACACTACAAATGGTAGAGATTGACTAAGTGTGACATTATCTGGATATATAGGTTTTAATTTGTGTTTGCGGTTCCCAAAGTGATGATGTTGTATTCTAAAACATTGTTGCCATAAAGAAGAGTGGGTGGTCGTCAACTCTAGGTTTAAAGAGTATGAATAGCACAATGTGGTCATAGAACCTATTTGGAGTTTTAGTAATGTTATGGTTCAAGAAGTGTAAACTGGGCGGTGAGACACTATTGTGGCATTGTTCCATCCTTTTTGTGGAGTATGATAGGTTTTGTGTTTGGATGTGTATTGTCTGATTTTCCAATCTATGACAAAGTAATTTAATTATATGTAAATCGACCATTTGAATTCAACTGATGTTGCTACCGCTAATAGTGATCTCCATTATTGTCTTATTTGCTCAAGATGAGCAAAACCAAAACTGGTGCTTCTTATGCATCCATGTTTTATGATATTCTTATGAGTATTATTCTATCACATGATAAAATTAGTAATCTTGCAAGCATATATCCATCTAACATTCATGATTTGTGTCTACTTTTATACAATTTCCTATCATTCAATTGCCAAAATTGACGGGCGCGGCAACACGCGCCATTAATGATCTAGTAATGTGTAAAACTTGCAAAACAGAACTAAAAAGTAAAAAGCAAAAATAAAATTGGGTTGCCTCCCAACAAGCGCTATTGATTAACGCCCCTAGCTAGGCATAAAAAGCAAATAGATCTAGGTATTCTCATCTTCGATGTTCAACTCTTTTCTCATCAAATCCTCTAAAACGCGTCTCAACAATTCTATCCTTTCCTTTATTTCCCTCCTACTGGATGAACTTAGATCATGGAAAGGACTTTGGATGGTAATCTTAACATTCATAAACCCATAGTCGGGATCGTCACCGCGTATATCATCATATAAAATGCGTAACTCGTTTCTAACGGGTTCCTTCATCATTTTATTCAACCAATTCCTATCAAATCCTACATAGATTCCTCTAGTTATCCAATCAAATTCTTCAAAGGCTTCAATATACAAAGATTGAGATATTTTTGAATGAGGTACTCTTCTCCTAAGATTTTCACTATAGGATTGATAATCTCTAGATTCCAAGCTATGCATAGTTTCTTTATCATGAAGGACATCTATAATTGGAGGGTGTTCAACATCCTTTTATAGAAAGCAAAAATATCCCTAGCTTCTTGTAAAATAAAATTGAATTCACGCATAAGGATAATAGTAGCAATCTTTTTAGCTATGGGATGATTAACATTCGAAAGCCCATAAAACACCGATTGCAAAGCAGGATGAAGGTGCACAAATTTTCTTTCTAATTTCTCAACAAGCATAACAATAGCATCTGCATAGCAATTTGTCTCAAGAAGAATAGATCTTTTATTAATAGGCAAGGGTCTGGTGCAATAAAAGAACTCTTGAATAATGCTCTTTCCAATAATATTTTCATCCCCCACGCGAAAAGTTTTTGTTTTATAATTAGGAGAAGTTTCTCTACGCTCCGAAGGGCAAGACTCAAGTTCTTCCTCAAGATTTTCGATGATAGTTTCCTTAGTTTCAGACATAGTGGCAAACAAAACCAGCAACCGGACGAATGAAAAATATGAAAGAAGGGCGAAGAAAAGGCAAAGGCAAATCTTAAAAAAATGTTTTATAAGTGGGGGAGAGGAAAATGAGAGGCGAATGGCAAATAATGTAAATGCAAGAGATAAGAGTTCAATAATAGGTACTTGGGGGGTCTTGACTTGGCGTAGATCTCCCCCGCAACGGCGCCAGAAATTCTTATGATTCCTTGCTGCTTTCCCGAGGTAACGTTGGTGTTTTCCTTGAAGAGGAAAGGGTGATGCAGTAGAGTGAAGTAAGTATTTCCCTCAGTTTGTTGAGAACCAAGGTATCAATCAAGTAGGAGATTACACACAAGTCGCCAAATACCTGCACAAACAATCAACAACTTGCACCCAATGCTATAAAGGGGTCATCAATCCCTTCTAGCTTATTTGCAAAAGTGAGACCCGATAGAGATAGATAAACACATAAAGTAATTTTTTTTGGGTTTTTGGTTTATAGATTGAAAAGTAAAAATTTGCAAGATAGTAGATCTGAAACTTATAAGATGTAAAAGAGACCCGGGGGCCATAGGTTTCACTGGTGGCTTCTCTCATGATAGCAAGTTTACTATGGGTGAACAAATTACTGTCAAGCAATTGATAGAAAAGCGAATAATTATAACGACATCTATGGCAATGATCATGAATATAGGCATCAGGTCCAAGACAAGTAGACCGACTCCTGCCTGCATCTACTACTATTACTCCACACATCAACCGACTCCTGCCTTCATCTAAAGTATTAAGTTCACAAGAACAAAGTAATGCCTTAAGCAAGATGACATGCTTAGAGGAATTAACTTGATCAATATGATGAAAACACCATCTTTTTATCCTTGGTTTTCTTCCTTCTTCTCAGTTTTTTTGTTTTGGTTTTCTTTTTTCTTCTTCATTTTTCGTTTTTCTTTTGGTTTTCTTATGTTTGTTTTTGTTTTCACTCCACATTTTTGTACATCTCATAAACAATTTTTGTAACAAGTGATCAACATTTTTTGTATACACTTTCAACATTGTCCGAATGCTATTTCAATTTTTTTGAAATACTTGTTCACATTTTAATAGTTATTTAACCTTTTTTTAAATATAGTTGGTCAACATTTTCAAATACTTATTCAACAATTTTCAAATACCCGTTCAACATTTTTTAATATGTATTCAACATTTTCAAATATTTATTTCACATTTTTAGTGCTTATTCAATATTGTCAAATACTTTTTCAAATTATTGTTCAATATTTTAATTACTTTTTCAACATTTTTCAAAAAATTGTTTAACATTTTTGCAAATACTTGTTGAAGATTTTTTAATACTTATTCAATATTTTGTCAAATCTGTTTTTGAAGTGTTTTTAAAAACACACACACACATATATATATATATATATATATATTAAAGTATAAAAAAGTACAAAAATAACAAAGAATGAGAACAGAAAACAGAAATAAAAAACAGGCTGTGGCTTGCACGCGGCTGGGCTGGCTGTCTGCGGCCCAGTCGGTCGATTCCTTCAGCGAGCGCGTAATGCTCGTGATTCGTTCAGCGCTTTGTTTTTCCCCTCTCTTGGGCCAGGCGCACTCAAATTCATAGCTGTAACTCTGCTTTGCAGAAATGTTGCCAGCCTTGCAAATTTGAATTAACTCAACAATGCCAACGACATAAAGAAAGACCTGCATGCAATATAAATATAAGTCGCAGTCTTTGTTCAAAATATATACGGAGCTTGCCACAGGCGCGGCGTGTGCCGCGCATTTTTGGCGCTAGTGTATACTCCCTCCATTCCTAAATATTTGTCTTTCTAGGGATTTCAACAAGTGACTACATACGAAGCAAAATGAGTGAATCTACACTCAAAAATATGTCTACATACATCCGTATGTTGTAACCATTTGAAATGTCTAGAAAGACAAATATTTAGGAACGGAGGAAGTAGACTACAATCTGAGGGTACTTCTGTTTGTAAAGAGCACGGGTAAAAGTGACATATGCCACTTGCTAGTAATGATACCAAGAAGGCAGGGCCACACTAATAGTCTTGATAAAGAAAGCAAAGCAATTCTAGTATGGGCATCACCCAATCTAATCCTACACTCTGAAATACTCCATCCGTCCCAAAATTCTTGTCTTACATTTGTATAGATACTGATGTATCTAATACTAAAATATGACTTGATACATCCGTATTTAGACAAATCTAAGACAAGAATTTTGGGACGGAGGTAGTAAATCGCAAGACTGGCTCGTTGGGTACAAAGGCTACTGTGAATCCAATATCAACAACTTATCTCAAGAACAGATATACTGAGATGGTGCTTTACCTTTCAGAGAAATCCATAAACTTCATGTCAGCTGTTCTGGCCATATTGATACAAAACAAAATGTAGGAGTTCTGGCCATAAGTTGAAAACATCAGAAAAAGAGGCAGACTAATAAACTTAACAGAGTTTGCTTGGTCAATTACAAAATGTCGGCTTGTGCATCCTAGCATTTTAGTTACACAACATAATGCCGACACGGGAATTATGACATACATATGGAAACAGTAAAAGAGGCACCTACTAGCAACCACAACAATTACAACTTATAAGGGGAACAGGTACGGGTTTATCATTTCGCTGGGCAGAACAAGTCAATGTACAGTTGGTCTCCAATATCATGCATCATAGGTCAGACAAACTTGATGAAACCTATAAACACTCAAGTATATGATGCTTCACATAGATTTACCGCATCGGAGGGAGTACATTGCATGCATGACAATTCAGAGTTCAACTTGTCTACATCCAAGCTAGATCCAGCGTGTGTTGAGGAATAAGCATGTAACTCATCAATGTACAGACTGATTAAAGCGGACCAGATGCAGCTAGTTGGTTCATTTAACTTGCTGTTTGTCCAGGCGGTTGAGCTGACGAATACCTTGCATATTGCGATATAGTACAGGATAACACTTTGGATATATATACCTGGCAAGATTCAAAAGGAGCTTCTCTGAATAAAACACACCCTGGCGTATCATGCTTGTTACTAGCAGAGCCTTCATAACCATGCCGATTGCAGACCTCCAGCCGCCATGCTCCGTCCATCTCCATCTCCTGGAAGAAGAAGAAGGAGAAAGCACCTATCATACCATGTCAGCACATCTTCTCATGGGCCATCGATCTACAACATTCAGTAAATCAGTCAGTCAATATATTTCATGTTTAAGTAGTGTAAAGCTTGGTTCAGGGACCAATCACTATGCCTTGTTTTTTTTCTCTCCAGAGAAGAGGAATTGCTCTCAGACAAACAATGAATATATCCTGTACCACATATGTAAATCGTATTTGCAGGTAAAAAATCTCTTACAAACAATGCTACTGCCTGTGGCTACACAGAGAACGGCTTGGATCACAAACTCAACACTACTACTACTACTACTTACTACTAATACCAAATACATAGCTCCCTCTCTCTACTCTTCCGTTAAATGTGGAGCAAGTTGATTTTTCTTCAGGGGCCAACTCCTATTATTGCTCATGTCCAGGCAATTCCTCCCTCCCCTGTATGTACATGGACAAGCTGTCAACACTAGTGCTCCTCACTGGACTCTGCAACCAGTTACCATGCTACTGAACAACTAACTTTTTCATAAGCTTCAGGCCTCTGTTCCAAGAGAACAAAATACGATTGCGGATACTCTAGCCAAGACTGCGTATCATGCAGGAGCAGGACATGTGAATTGCACATCCCCCAATCTCAAAAATAATATTTTAAATAGCATATTCTCCCAGACCGATAAGACATATATATAAAACAGGGAAAGAGGTCACTGGCTCCCTCAGCCGAGCTGCGACACTTCCGCAGCCAGGCTAAACCATTGTTGCATCATGAAGAGAGTTGACAACATCAGAAAAAAGAGGTGGACTAATAAACTTAACCGTGGACAAAAGAGGTAGACTAATGAACTTAACGGTTTGCTTGGCCAATTGCAAAATGTTAACTTGTGCATTTTAGTTACAGAACTAAATACCCACACGGGAATATGAAAACAGTAAAAGAGCCATCTGCTAGCATTCACAACAATCACTACTTATAAGGGCAATGGTTTTATAATATGACCTGGATAGAACAAGTCAAGGTCAATCTGCAGTTGAGCTTCAATATCATCATAGTTCAGAAAAAACCTGACGAAACATATAAATACTCCAGTGTATGATGCATCATATAGATTTACTGCAAAACACTGTAAGACTTCAACAGGGTTGTATCTTACTGAAAACAACAAATAGTTGGCAGTTGAACAATGGTGCATCTTTAAGGTACATCTCCAACAAAAACAATTCTTACCCCTGGGAACCTTTCCATAACCATGCATTGACAAGTAAAATAAGTAGAGCATTAACAACACGGCAAGATGACACGTAGCAAACATTGATGTATGATAGGTTTAAGTACCGTCAGCTTGAAATCTTAATTTGTTTCAGAAAATAGAAGACCATGACAAGTATAACCTATCTGCTTGACAATTACTACTCTGTAATAACTAAATATAAGACACTTTTGCAGTTCAAATTGAACTGCAAAAACGTCTTATATTTTGTTACAGAGGTAGTAGGAGTTAAACTAATTCTAGCACGCTTTGGAAGTTACTTTGGAGGTTAAAGAAAGTACAGGAGTTCTTTCTGCTTTCAGGTCAAACATGGTTGTGAAAATCAAACAGACACATGTATCAAATTTTACTGTTCGCCAATGAACTTCAATGATATATTTCTCTAGATGAACACACCCAAGTGGCAGAAACTAATTCAAGTACAGATTATGTGGTCAGTTGGAAGTAATGTGCCCCCAAAAGTTAGCAAATTATGTGCAGCATTTCGAACAAACAAGAATACTAGGGGTTTGTAATTAAGAACCTGCAGTTGCTACCGATATTCAGACCATGTATTCAGAGTAATGGATGTACATGATACCAACTGTTTGGTGCCTATATTCACAATCACACTGACCAAACCAATGAATTAAGCACTCGGTTTTAGACAAACTAAAGAAGAGGTAGCTCAGTTATAGAAGACAAAAAAAAAGAAACTGCTAGTGAACCTGCTGGTTGTGCTTGGCACCAAGAATTACCCACAGGACCAAAACACAATGATGAACTAAAAATCTTAAGCTGCCATCCAAAATAAACACATGATTTATGGCCATGGTGCAGAGCATGAAAAATCCACAATACACACAATAAGAAATCAGTGCTTCTTTGTCTGAATAACATTACTAGCAGCAAGTGATTCTCCATTGTCTTGATAACATTACTGGCATAAAAATGAACAGAGGCACGTAGGTTTACTTACTTAAACTTAAATGATGCCAACCCTCCTCCATGTGAGAGTTCGAGGTTTAGGTGAGCCCTCCTTCATGGCCTGATCTCACACTTAGTTTCAATATGTGTGGTTAAAAACATGAGTGAGGACAAAAAAGTTCATAACTGATCCATGGTTTCTTCTCTGCTGAGTGATGACACTACATATCAGTATTCAGGGATCAAATTAACAATTCCATCACACATTAGCAACGACCAACCCAGCACCTAAGAGTCATACAACAGCGAACAACCAGATCATAGCTCGTTCTTGGCTCATGTGAATCTGAAATTAGTCGACAGTTCTCCTTTACAAGCAGCATCATAGTCTTCTTCGAGGTGCGGTGCAGCTTCCTTGTAAGAGCATATGAACTTCTCCCTGAATACCTTCTCAGCCTCCTTGAAAACAGTACTGTAGCTCGGGTCACGCCTGAGCAATCCATTTTCCTTGAGAAACTTTACAACATAGTACCGGGGCCTGAGCCGACCCTCTAGGCTGTAACAGACAATTGCCGACTGTTGAGCAATGTAAGCCGGTTGCAGGCCCACCTCGGAGATGAGGAACTCGGACCTGCGCTGCAGCGATTCCTCAGCCCTCATGAGCAACGCTGGAGCCTTTGAAAAAGCAATGCCCACCTCAGCATCCGACCACCTGAACACTTTCTTCAAGTGCGCCACTTTGGCGGCGATTTTCTCCTCGCTGAGGTATGCAACAGCTTGTAGCGCATGTCTGAACATCCGAGATCTACAGGGTACACCAAGACCTTGGGCGCAGGCCACTGCTGCCCGGAGGCGTTCCGTGCTGATGCTGAGCGGCGATGGCCTGAGTACGTAGAGCTTGGCAATATCGCAAGCACCTAGCCCGCACTCCTGCAGGAAGGTGACATTGGGCTTGACCACCCGCTCGAGGTCGGAGCAGAGAACAGAGCCACTCTTGAGGGCTCGAAGGAGGTTCTCGGAGGAGCCGAAGAGGGGCAGGCAGTACTGCAGCCCGGAGATGATGGATCTGCAGCGGAAAGTGGCGCCGGCGAGCGGGACGAGGCGCGCGATCTCAGGGCGCGAGAGGCCGAGGCCAGCGAGCTCCGCGACATTGGGGGCCAGGGTCTTCTCCACCTTGGCGCAGAGGAGCTGCGGGTCCTTGGCGACGGCGGCAGCGACATCGGCACCGGAGAGGCCGAGGCCGGCGAGGAAGGCGAGGACGGCGTCGGGATTGGTGGGGGATTTGAGGTGGGCGAGCTTCGGGGAGGCCTTGAGGGCCTGAGGTCGGGTGAGGCCGCAGGTGGCGACGAGGTAGTCCTCCACGGCGAAGCTAGGGTTGGGGGAAACGGCGAGCGCGGCGGCGGAGATGACGCGGCGGAGGGTGGATCCGGGAGTGGTGGCTGGAGACGAGAGGAAATGGGCTAGGACGCGGCTACGTAGCCTGAGCATGGCGCTGCGGCGGCGCGGTGGCGCCGGCGGCGAGGAAATGGGAAACGGCGGCCTGGTGCGAGTGCGAGAGCGAGAGGATTTGCGTCGCGTCTGGTCTGATTCGACCTTTGATGATGACAGTGACTGTATATCCGATAATGGGCTGGGCTGGCCTGGGTGACTCGTCTAGAAGATTTTTTTTCTTCTTATTATTATTACTATATTTTGAGCTTTTTTACTTCCTCTTTCAACAATACAAAAAGATTGTTTAAAACACACACACAAAGATGTCACTGTTTGCTCAAAAAAAAAAAAGATGTCACCGCGAACATGATGGAATCAACAGAGAACGAGCATCAATCCGGCCATGAATTGCAAGCGATGTCATCACACTAAAACATTTTAAACACGCCCTGGAGCGCCTATGTGAAATCATTAATTGAGGGTAATGCCATGACATGAGCGAACAAGTTTTCTCCTTTGTTTTTCTTGTAAAAACAAACAAACTACTTTGTTAGCTTGAAATAGCAGTTACATTGCCAATTAGGCAAGGTACAATTTCGCTTGGGGGTTCATCCAAGCAAAGCACTGGTAGAATTAAATCAAGCCAATCTAGAAAGCTCATGAGCAATCTTGTTTCCTTCCCTCTTACAATATTCGAAAATATTCGAAACTAGTTTGGGGAAAACCACAAACAACATGATAATAATCGTCAAAATCTCTGAAGTGAGTAAGAACATTTCCCCAGAAAGGCACACAGACCGAGATTCATGAAGTGCAATCTCTCACTGAAGATATAATTGCATCATTTGTGAGAGAATTTGGTGGCTTTGACTTGCTGAGTCGGGGGCATCCCATGCAACAATCTTGCCGGCGCCAACGTGCACCACCGCGTTGGCTCGTAGGATGACCAGTCCTCCTGTTTCAGCAATATGTCAAGAGTCCTGAATGTCATGAAATCGATTATGACAGGGAGCTGAAAATCAGATTGCAAGCAGTGGAGCAGATGATGTGCTTGCTTCATTTTCCCGTCAAACCATATTACTTTGTAAATTCAGCATCAATGGCGACTCAGTAGTGACATTAATCCATCATTATCCTTGGCAGTCAATCAATTTCTTGTTTGCGGTTTGACATGCCACAATGGATATCGACTGTTTAGATATAAAAATGTTGTTTTCCAAGGTGATTTAAATGCAATGTCGTGCATTTTTCAGTTCTTGCAATGTTCTGGAAATTTTGTGCCTATCCTATCTTGACCATGGAGTTCTTTTGTTGCCTACATTTGACGCCATTTCCCTCCAAACCGCCTCCCACGTCCCGCCCACCACCCTCCCCGCCATGGCCGATGCCCCGCCGAATTCCGATGGCCAGGCCATCGACCCGCTCGGAAAGGTGAAGAAGAAGAAGGCGGCCAAGGGTCCGAAGAAGCCGCGGTCGAAACTCTCGCCGGGGCAGTTGGCAAAGCTGGACGCGGAATCGGCCAAGAGGAGAAACCGGAGGGCGGCGGCCAAGGGCAAGAACGCCGCGGCCAAGTTCGCCGCCGAGTGCGCTGCGTTGGAGGTCGCACGGCACAAGGCCGACATCGACGAGAAGGCCGACATCATCAACAAAGTGCATGCCCTCCTGATGCTTGGGATATGTCGTCCGACGAGTTTGTCGACAGCGTCCGTCGGCTTGGCGAGCACAGGCTCGTCGGTCGCCCGGCCTCCGCAGTGCCCCTCGCCGACGTCGCGGACCACGCCTATGTCGCCCTGTTTTCCTCCGCCAAGGTGCGATGGCCAAACTCGTTTCTCGGGGTCGCCAGACGTTGGCCTTGTCCTGCCGTCCACCCCGTGAGTGGTCTCGACATTGGGGACATGGTATTGCCTCTTATCTTCTCGTTGCTACGGCCATGACTTTGGCCTGCCTTCTATATGTTTGCATGTTCATTTTGTTGTTCATCGTGCAGGCATTTCAATCTTTGGAAGCATTCAAGGCCCGGCACAACGACAAGCCATTCACTCTTACACATTGTTGGATGCTCATCAACAATTGCCCTAAGTTCAAAGATCAATACCGTGAACTTCAAAGGAAGAGAGGCAAGAAGACGGCTATGGTGGCCGGAGGTGGAGATGGTGAGGCGTTGAAGAGGCCGAGGGGCAAGACCAACTCCAAGATGGAGGACATACGTGATGTGTCATCCATGGCCTTGCATGAGACTTTGCACGACATGATGTCTCAAAAGGATGTGAGGTATGAGAAAAAATGACAAAGCAAGGACGAGCAAATGAAGCTATACCTTGAGCTCCAAACGAAGAAGCTTGAGATGGAGGAGGCGGCCAAGAAGAGGAAGATCGACATGGAGGAGGCGTCCCGGCAAAGGCAACTCGACATCGAGGCCGCCAATGTCATGGCCAAGGAGAGGCAGCTCGACATCGAGGCCGCCAATGTCACGGCCAGGCAGAGGCAGCTCGACATCAAGGTCACCAATGCCGCAACAAAAGCAAAAGAGGTGGCCCTAGCGATCATGAGTATGGACTTGACCAAGATGAACAAGAAGACGAGGAGCTGGTTCAAGGCCAGGCAGAAGGAGATGTTCGACGTCGACGGATTGAACTAGGTCGTTTGTTCGGCCGTGGCCATTCTTTTTGGAGGCTGGCATGGGTGCCGGTCGCTGGCTGTGTGCTGGCGGGAACCATATCCATTTTGAGGCTGGCTGTGTTGCCGGCCGCTGGCTTTGTTGCCGGCGAGAAATATATTCATTTTGTAGGCTGGCTATGTTGCCGGCGAGAAATATATTCATTTTGTAGGTTGGCTGTGTTGCCGGCCGCTGGTTGTGTTGCCGGCGAGGACGTATTGGGCCGCTGGTTGTGTTGCCGACGTGAAATAGGGCCGCTGGCCTGAACTAGGGTGTGGCTTATTCAAAAATTGGCGTTTCAAAGAGGAGGCAGACATGATGCGGCCGGGCTGCGTCCGCGTGTTGGGCGCCCGGTCACCGCATCCAAGAAATGGCCCGGACATGACCCCATTATCCTACACAAATGGATAGAATCCGGAAAAAATGAACGTCTGTTTGGGTCGTGCGCTGGAGTTGGCCACACATGCATGCACATATCAGCGGAATTCACTGTTTTGATCATTTTTCAAAACTTTAGCACGATTTGACCCTGATTCGAAAAAAAATCGTGATCTGAATCTTTTCCTACCGCCATCATCCTTGGCGGTAGGGTAACACAGCCTACCGTCGGGGTCTATGGCAGTAGGACTTGACGGTGCCGTCACGTTCGTTCGACATGGGAAATACCCTACCGCTATAGGCTTTGGTGGTAGGGTTTCGGAAGGTATAATATATGTGTGGCTGTCTGCTGGATAGTTGGTTAGTGCGTTAAGGCTTGCTATTGTAGGTCTTTGGTTTGAGCCTTAGTGAGACCCCTTTTTTTGCCTTTTTTTTATTTTGCGCAATCAAAATAAACAATATGTCCAATTAATGTTAGGATATGGACTATTGGTAAAAAATAATTCTTTTACTTATCTCTAACTGTTTTATGAAATTCCTGCAAACATATAAACAACATGTCCAATTTGAACCCTTTCCACCACAACTGATTTTTCAGCAAGGCTTTTCCATCGCCTTTGTTGTGAACCGTGACATGAAAAATTCAGTTATGTCCTTTAGGGGGGCAAGTAAGTGTTCGGTGATATAACCTCAAAAAAAAAAAAGTGTTCGGTGATATATTAATACTGGAAAAAATCTTTGAATTGTAACGGTAGAACTAGAACTCAGCAGATCTTGAGTTCTATGAGACATTAAATGAGTCACCGATGCAGGATTCAGAAACAAGTTTTTGAAATGCAAAAAGTGTGCCCTGTACATCACAAACATGATGATTGAAGCAGCTAACCCTTCCATGCGTGATCACGTGTGTGCCTTCCATGCGTGATCACGTGTGTGATGTCGTCAAAGCGGTGTTGTTCTACAAGCAGTAGTCCTTGTGGTTTGCAGAGGCTAGAGTGGCTCGAACTGCTCGATGTTTCAGCTAGCCGCTGCTTTAAATATTGTGGTCTGCATGCTTTAGTCGTTGTACTGTTGACCCGTCAAAAATAATAGTCTTTGTGCTCTTGGTTCTTCTTCAGAGGGCGCTATGCTTAGGATCAGAAACTTGGTGACGCTGTTTTTGTTCTTTGTACTAATTTTGACTGGGCATGCCAGGTGTGTTGTACTCAGAGCATCTCCAGTCGCGCCCCCAACATGCCCTTCCCGGGCGTTTTTGCCGCGCCGGCGTCAAAAAAGACGACCCAGTCGCACCCCCAGAAGCCCGTTTTTCCCCGGCTCGGGCCAAAACTGGTGCCGGCGGACCCAGGCCGAACCCAGCGCCCTGGGGGCGCTTGGGGAGCCGGCACAAGCGAAAAAGGCGCGTGGGTCCGCCCTGTCGGCGACCCGAGGGCCTTTTCCCGCCGTTTCGAGACGCTTTTTCCTCGCACCCCTGCCGCTCGCTCGCCTTCCTCCCGCCATTCCCTTCCTTTCTCCCGCCAAACCCCCCTCCCGCTCGCCTTCCAGTCGCCGCCATGCCGACGAAGAAGTACGCCATGCCGCGCGCGGCGGCAACCACGTCCGGCACCGTGGCCCAGCCGAAGCAGAGGAAGCCGAGGGCGCCGCCATTGAAGCCGCCGGGCACGTCGAACGCCGACTGGAGGGTGGAAGTTCAGCGGCGCGACGTAGTCACCGCCAACCGGCGGAACAGGGCCATCGCCAAGAAGGCCTGCGACAACGCGGAGCACGCGGCGGCGTCCTCCTCATCGGTCGACCACGCGGGTATGATAAATCCACCCGTCGTCAGCCACGCCCAGTACGCGCTCTGGGGACAGCAAGGCGTCGGATCTCCATGGGGATCGTCGTCGCCCGGCTACGCTGACGGCGACGCGCACGATGGGTTCAACCCAAACGTGACCTTCCCCCATGGCCACCCCGCGACGCGCACACCCTCGCCCGCCTTCGTCGGCGTGCAGTACCCTTCATACAACTACTCGCCGCCCGCCTACGCGTCCACACCGACGCCCCATGTCCGACGTGGACCGCTGCCCTTCTCGCACCTCGGCGACACCGATGACACAGGAGCCGACATGGACGACATAATCGCGTCAGGATCGACCGCGGCCGCCGCGTCTCCCGAGTTCGCCACCCAAGACGAGGTAGTGGATCTCAGCGGCGGCATGGAGGCCGAGCTCGGCTACGTCTACGGCGAGGACGCGCAGGAAGCACTGGAACCCGAGGAGGAGGAGGAGGAGGAGGAGGAGGAGGAGGAGCCGGCGGCGAAGGGGCGCCAGAAGAAGAAGCGGGCGGCTAGGCCAGGTGAACCGCACATCAAGTGGACGTCCAAGGAGGAGGAATGCCTCGCCGAAGCATGGAAAGTCGTCTGCCTCGACCCGACTGATGGGCCTCGAACCCCTCGTTGGTTACCCCAAGTGGAAGGTGTAAGATGCAGTAAGTAGAAGTGTTTTCCCTTAGCAAAGATGCCAAGGATCGAATCCCCAGAGACTCCTAGGTTCAACAAGTAGGTGTCAACTGCTAACGGCGCAATTAGCAATCAACGTGGACCTGCACACAGATACAAATAACTTTGCTCCCAACGAGTACAGAGAGGTTGTCAATCTCTCCGGCCTTGTAGTTCACAAAGGGTTAAAAGCAATATGATAGTAGTGATAGATAGTGTTTTGCAATAGTAAGTAAAATAGCGAAAAGTAAATAGTGGATGTGATCAATGATGATAATATGGACCGGAGTCTCATGATGTTCACTAGTGATGTCTCTCTCCCAAAAGACGATAAAACAGCTATGTGAGGTAAACAAATTACAACTGGGCAATTGACAGGACCACGAACGCAAACCAATGCTGATTACATTGCAAGAAAGGTTGAGGTTCAAAGCATGGGCGGTACGCCAAAGTAAGTAGACCGAAATCCATCAATATCTACTACTAATCATCCACCTTGAGATATATATCCAGAACATCTCGCTGGTATTAAGTTGCGAGTCGCACCCATAGTGTAAACTTAATGCAACAGATGTTGGGGAACGTTGCATGGGAAACAAAAAATTTTCCTACGCTCACCAAGATCAATCTAGGAGATGCATCTACGAGGGGAGAGTTGGATCCACATACCCTTGTAGATCGCTAAGCGGAAGCGTTCAAGAACGCGGTTGATGGAGTCGTACTCGCCGCGATTCAGATCGCCGAAGATCCTAGCACCGAACGGACGGTGCCTCCGCGTTCTTCACACGTACAGCTCGGGGACGTCTCCTCCTTCTTGATCCAGCAAGGGGGAAGGAGAAGTTGACGGAGAAACCCAGCAGCACGACGGCGTGATGGAGATGGTGGTGGAGGAATTCCAGCAGGGCTTTGCCAAGCACTGCGGAATAGACGAAGATGTTTGTGGGAGAGGGAGGGCAGCGCCGAGGCACGAACGTGTGTGGCTGCCCTCCCTCTGCCTCTCTTTATATAGGGGGGGAGAGAGGGGAGGGGCGCCCTAGGGTTTCCCCCTAGGGGCGGCGGCCAAGGGGAGATGGGGCCGGCCAAGGGGGGGGGGGGCGGCCAGGGCCTAGGGTTTCCCCCC
>LR738714.1:744502153-744553521 GCA_902687465.1 Secale cereale
GGTTTCCCCCCCAGGTGCCTTGCCCCCCAAGCCTAGGGGGTGCGGCAGCCCTAGGGGGGCCCAGCCCCCTTGGCGCATGTGGAGAGGGCCCAAGGGGGGGGGGGCGCACAGCCCCATGAGGGCTGTTGCGTCTCCCACTTATGGCCCATGAGGCCCGCAACACTTGCCGGGACCCCCGAAACCCCTTTTCGGTCATCCGACGACTCCCCGGTGCTCCCCGGAACACTTCCGGACTCCGATCACTCTCATCCTATATATCAATCTTCGTCCCCGGACCATTCCGGAGACCCTCGTCACGTCCGGGATCTCATCCGGGACTCCGAACAACCTTCGGTTACCATGTACTGTTCTCACTAACAACCCTAGCGTCACCGAACCTTAAGTGTGTAGACCCTGCGGGTTCGGAAACTATGCAGACATGACCGAGACACTCCCAGGTCAATAACCAATAGCGGGATCTGGATACCCATATTGGTTCCCACACGTTCCTCGATGATCTCATCGGATGAACCACAATGTCAAGGATTCAGGCAATCCCGTATACAGTTCCCTTTGTCTCGTCGGTATGTTACTTGCTCGAGATTCGATCGTCGGTATCTCTATACCTAGTTCAATCTCGTTACCGGCAAGTCTCTTTACTCGTTCCGTAATACATAATCCCGTGACTAACTACTTAGTCACTTTGAGCTCATTGAGATGACGTATTACCGAGTGGGCCCGGAGATACCTCTCCGTCACACGGAGTGACAAATCCCAGTCTCGATCCATGTCAACTCAACAGACACCTTCGGAGATACCTGTAGAGTACCTTTATAGTCACCCAGTTACGTTGCGACGTTTGGCACACACAAAGCACTCCTACGGTGTCAGTGAGTTACATGATCTCATGGTCATAGGAACTTATACTTGACATGCAGAAAACTATAGCGATAACTGATACGATCAATAGCTATGTTTAACGTTTGGGTCTCGTCCATCACATCATTCTCCTAATGATGTGATCCCGTTATCAAATGACAACTCATGTCTATGACCTGGAAACCGCGGTCATCTTTGATCAACGAGCTAGTCCTGAAGAGGCTTACTAGGGACACAAAGTTTGTCTATTCATCCACACATGTATTTAAGTTTCCAATCAATACAATTATAGCATGGATAATAAACGATTATCATGAACAAGGAAATATAATAATAAATCTTTTATTATTGCCTCTAGGGCATATTTCCAACAGTCTCCCACTTGCACTAGAGTCAATAATCTAGCATTACAAGGTAATGAATCTAACACCCATAGAGTCTTGGTGTTGATCATGCTTAGCCCGTGGAAGAGGCTTAGTCAACGGATCTGCAACATTTAAATCCGTGTGTACTTTGCAAATGCTTATGTCCTCCTCCTTGACTGAATCGCGGATGGAATTGAAGCGTCGCTTTATGTGTCTGGTCCTCTTGTGAAACCTTGGTTCCTTGGCTAGAGCAATGGCACCAGTGTTGTCACAAAACAGAGTCATTGGGTTCAATGCACTAGGCACAACTCCAAGATCTGTCATGAACTCCTTCATCCAGACACCTTCCTTTGCCGCCTCCGAGGCAGCTATGTACTCCGCTTCGCATGTAGAATCGGCTACCACGCTTTGCTTGGAACTGCACCAGCTTACCGCTCCCCCGTTGAGAATATATACGTATCCGGTTTGAGACTTAGAGTCATCCGGATCAGTGTCAAAGCTTGCATCGACGTAACCCTTTTCGACGAGCTCTTGATCACCTCCATAAACGAGAAACATCTCCTTAGTCCTTTTCAGGTACTTTAGGATATTCTTGACCGCTGTCCAGTGATCCATACCAGGATTACTTTGAAACCTTCCGGCCATACTTATGGCAAGGCTGACATCTGGTCTTGTGCACAGCATTGCATACATGATAGAGCCTATGGCTGAAGCATAGGGGATGACACTCATCTTTTCTCTATCTTCCGCAGTCACTGGGCATTGAGTCTTACTCAACTTTGTACCTTGCAATACCGGCAAGAACCCCTTCTTGGATTGATCCATTTTGAACTTCTTCAAAACTTTATCAAGGTATGTACTTTGTGAAAGTCCTATCAAGCGTCTTGATCTATCTCTATAGATCTTGATGCCCAATATGAAAGCAGCTTCACCGAGGTCCTTCATCGAAAAACTCTTGTTCAAATACCCCTTCACGCTATCCAAAAATTCTATATTGTTTCCAATTAGCAATATGTCATCCACATATAATATCAGAAACGCTATAGAGCTCCCACTCACTTTCTTGTAAATACAAGCTTCTCCGTAAACTTGTACAAACCCAAACGCTTTGATCACCTCATCAAAGCGAAGATTCCAACTCCGAGACGCTTGCACCAGCCCATAAATGGAACGCTGGAGTTTGCAAACTTTGTCAGCATTCTCTGGATCGACAAAACCTTCCGGTTGTATCATATACAACTCTTCCTTAAGAAAACCGTTAAGGAACGCTGTTTTGACATCCATCTGCCAAATTTCATAATCGAAATACGCAGCTATTGCTAACATGATTCGGACGGATTTAGGCATCGCTACGGGTGAGAAAGTCTCATCGTAGTCAACTCCTTGAACTTGTGAAAAACCCTTTGCCACAAGTCGAGCTTTATACACGGTGACATTGTCGTCAGCGTCCGTCTTCCTCTTAAAAATCCATTTATTCTGAATGGCCTTCCGCCCTTCAGGTAATACTTCCAAAGTCCATACTTTGTTTTCATACATGGATCCCATCTCAGATTTCATGGCCTCTAACCATTTGTCGGAATCCGGGCCCACCATCGCTTCTCCATAGCTCGTAGGTTCACTGTTGTCCAACAACATGACCTCCAAGACAGGGTTACCATACCACTCAGGTGCAGCGCGTACCCTTGTCGACCTACGAGGTTCGGTAGTAACTTGATCAGAAGCTTCTTGATCATCATCATTGGCTTCCTCTTCAACCGCTGCAGGCTCCACAAAAACATCTTTCTGTGCTGCGCTACTCTCTGGTTGAAGCAGAGGTTCAATAACCTCATCAAGTTCTACCTTCCTCCCACTCAATTCTTTCGAGAGAAACTCTTTCTCGAGAAAGGACCCGTTCTTAGCGACAAACACTTTGCTCTCGGATCTGAGATAGAAGGTGTACCCAACCGTCTCTTTTGGGTATCCTATGAAGACACATTTGTCCGCTTTGGGTTCGAGCTTTTCTGGCTGAAGCCTTTTGACATAAGCATCGCAACCCCAAACTTTGAGAAAAGACAACTTAGGTTTCTTACCAAACCATAGTTCATACGGTGTTGTCTCAACGGACTTAGATGGAGCCCTATTTAAAGTGAATGCAGCTGTCTCTAACGCATATCCCCAAAACGATAGTGGCAAATCGGCAAGAGACATCATAGAACGCACCATATCTAAATAGGGTTCGATTACGACGTTCGGACACACCATTACGCTGTGGTGTTCCAGGTGGCGTCAACTGTGAAACAATTCCACATTTTCTTAAGTGATTGCCAAACTCATAACTCAGATACTCTCCCCCTCGATCAGATCGTAGGAACTTGATCTTCTTGTTGCGATGATTCTCAACTTCACTCTGAAATTGCTTGAACTTTTCAAACGTTTCAGACTTATGCTTCATCAAGTAAATATACCCATATCTACTTAAGTCGTCAGTGAAGGTGAGAAAATAACGATATCCACCGCGCGCCGTGACACTCATCGGACCACACACATCAGTATGTATGATTTCCAATAAGTCACTTGCCCGTTCCATTGTTCCTGAAAACGGGGTCTTAGTCATCTTGCCCATGAGGCACGGCTCGCATGTGTCAAGTGATTCAAAATCAAGAGACTCCAAAAGTCCATCAGCATGGAGCTTCCTCATGCGTTTCACCCCGATATGACCCAGACGGCAGTGCCACAAGAAAGTGGTACTATTGTTATCAACTCTACATCTTTTGGCATCAATGTTATGAACATGTGTATCATCACTATCGAGATTCAATAAGAATAAACCCCCTACTTCGGGTGCATGACCATAAAAGATATTACCCATATAAATAGAACAACCTTTATTCTCTGATTTAAATGAGTAACCGTCTCGCATCAAACAAGATCCAGATATAATGTTCATGCTCAACGCAGGCACTAAATAACAATTATTCAGGTTCATAACTAATCCCGATGGTAATCGAAGAGCGAGCGTGCCGACGGCGATCACATCAACCTTGGAACCATTCCCCACGCGCATCGTCACTTCGTCCTTCGCCAGCCTCCGTTTATTCCGTAGTTCCTGTTTAGAGTTGCAAATGTGAGCAACCGAACCGGTATCAAATACCCAGGCACTACAACGAGAGTTGGTAAGGTACACATCAATAACATGTATATCACATATACCTTGCTTGTTGTTGTTGGCCCCCTTCTTGTCTGCCAGATACTTGGGGCAGTTCCGCTTCCAGTGGCCGTTCCCCTTGCAATAGAAACACTCAGTTTCTGGCTTGGGCCCAGCCTTGGGTTTCTTCACTGGATGAGCAACTGCCTTGCCACCCTTCTTAGAGTTACCCTTCTTGCCCTTGCCATTCTTCTTGAAACTGGTAGTTTTATTGACCATCAACACTTGATACTCCTTCTGGATGTCTGACTCAGCGACTTTCAGCATCGCAAACAGCTCGGCGATGGATTTGTTCATCCCTTGCATGTTATACTGCTGCACGAAGCTCTTGTAGCTAGGTGGGAGTGACTGGAGAATTCTGTCAATGATAGCCTCCTCTGGGAACACAAGTCCCAGATCAGCTATGCGGGTATAGTACCCAGACATCTTCAGTAAGTGCTCACTGACAGACGAATTCTCCTCCATCTTGCAAGCAAAGAATTTATCGGTGGTCTCATACCTCTCGATCTTGGCATTCTTCTCAAAGATGAACTTCAACTCCTGGAACATCTCATATGCTCCATGACGTTCAAAACGCCTTTGAAGTCCTCCTTCCAAGCTATACAACATGGCACACTGCACTACTGAGTAGTCATCCGAACGCGACTGCCAGGCGTTCATAACGTCCACAGAGGCCGGAGCGGGGGGTTCACCTAGCGGTGCATTTAGGACATAAACCTTTTGGGCAGCTGTGAGGATGATCCTCAGATTGCGGAGCCAGTCCACAAAGTTGCTCCCATCATCTTTCAGCTTAGTTTTCTCTAGGAACGCATTAAAATTCAGGGGAGCTACTGCGCGAGCCATCTACAACAAAAGATTTGCAAAGACATCTTAGACTATTGTTCATGATAAGTGAGTTTTTAACTAATCAAATTACTTATAACTCCCACTCAAATTGACATCCCTCTGGTCATTCGAGCGTGGCATGATCCAAATCCACCAACCCAAGTCCGATCATCACGTGAGATGAGGTGGTGTTAATGGTGAACATCTTCATGTTGATCATATCTACTATATGACTCATGCTCGACCTTTCGGTCTTCCGTGTTCCGAGGCCATGTCTGTACATGCTAGGCTCGTCAAGTCTAACCCGAGTGTTCTGCATGTGCATAACTGGCTTGCACCCGTTGTATGCGAACGTAGAGTCTATCACACCCGATCATCACGTGGTGCTTCGAAACGACGAACCTTCGCAACGGCGCACACTCGGGGGGAACACAATTTTATCTTGAAATTTTAGTGAGGGATCATCTTATAATGCTACCGTCGTCCTAAGCAAAATAAGATGCATAAAAGGATTAACATCACATGCAAATCATAAGTGACATGATATGGCCATCAACTCGTGCTTTTGATCTCCATCTCCAAAGCACCGGCATGATCTCCATCGTCACCGGCACAACACCATGATCCCCATCATCATGATCTCCATCATCGTGTCGCCATCGGGGTTGTCGCGCGCCCACCATGCTCTTACTACTATTGCTACCGTTTAGCGATAAAGTAAAGCATTACATAGCGCTTAATGATTGACACGCAGGTCATACAAAAATTAAAGACAACCCTATGGCTCCTGCCGGTTGCCGTATACATCGACATGCAAGTCGATATTAACTATTACAACATGATCATCCCATACATCAAATATATCTCATCATGTCATTGGCCATATCATATCACATACATACCCTGCAAAAACAAGTTAGACGTCCTCTAATTTGTTGTTGCATGTTTTACGTGGCTGCTATGGGTATCTAGCAAGAACGCTTCTTACCTACGCAAAGCCACAACGGTGATATTTAAGTTGCTATTTAACCTTCTACAAGGACCGCCTTTGTCTATTCCGATTCAACTAAGATAGGAGAGACAGACACCCGCCAGCCATCTTATGCAACAAAAGTCGCATGTCTGTCGATGGAACCGGTCTCATGTACGTGGACATGTAAAGTTGGTCCGGGCCGCTTCATCCCATAATATCGCTGAATCAAGAAAGACCAAGGAGGGAAGCAATCTAAACATCAACGCCCACAAACCCCTTTGTGTTCTACTCGTGAAAGCATCTACGCAAGAACCTGGCTCTGATACCACTGTTGGGGAACGTTGCATGGGAAACAAAAATTTTTCCTACGCTCACCAAGATCAATCTAGGAGATGCATCTACGAGGGGAGAGTTGGATCCACATACCCTTGTAGATCGCTAAGCGGAAGCGTTCAAGAACGCGGTTGATGGAGTCGTACTCGCCGCGATTCAGATCGCCGAAGATCCTAGCACCGAACGGACGGTGCCTCCGCGTTCTTCACACGTACAGCTCGGGGACGTCTCCTCCTTCTTGATCCAGCAAGGGGGAAGGAGAAGTTGACGGAGAAACCCAGCAGCACGACGGCGTGATGGAGATGGTGGTGGAGGAATTCCAGCAGGGCTTCGCCAAGCACTGCGGAATAGACGAAGATGTTTGTGGGAGAGGGAGGGCAGCGCCGAGGCACGAACGTGTGTGGCTGCCCTCCCTCTGCCTCTCTTTATATAGGGGGGGAGAGAGGGGAGGGGAGCCCTAGGGTTTCCCCCTAGGGGCGGCGGCCAAGGGGAGATGGGGCCGGCCAAGGAGGGGGGGGGGCGGCGGCCAGGGCCTAGGGTTTCCCCCCCAGGTGCCTTGCCCCCCAAGCCTAGGGGGTGCGGCAGCCCTAGGGGGGCCCAACCCCCTTGGCGCATGTGGAGAGGGCCCAAGGGGGGGGGGCGCACAGCCCCATGAGGGCTGTTGCGTCTCCCACTTATGGCCCATGAGGCCCGCAACACTTGCGGGGACCCCCGAAACCCCTTTTCGGTCATCCGACGACTCCCCGGTGCTCCCCGGAACACTTCCGGACTCCGATCACTCTCATCCTATATATCAATCTTCGTCCCCGGACCATTCCGGAGACCCTCGTCACGTCCGGGATCTCATCCGGGACTCCGAACAACCTTCGGTTACCATGTACTGTTCTCACTAACAACCCTAGCGTCACCGAACCTTAAGTGTGTAGACCCTGCGGGTTCGGAAACTATGCAGACATGACCGAGACACTCCCAGGTCAATAACCAATAGCGGGATCTGGATACCCATATTGGTTCCCACACGTTCCTCGATGATCTCATCGGATGAACCACAATGTCAAGGATTCAGGCAATCCCATATACAGTTCCCTTTGTCTCGTCGGTATGTTACTTGCTCGAGATTCGATCGTCGGTATCTCTATACCTAGTTCAATCTCGTTACCGGCAAGTCTCTTTACTCGTTCCGTAATACATAATCCCATGACTAACTACTTAGTCACTTTGAGCTCATTGAGATGACGTATTACCGAGTGGGCCCGGAGATACCTCTCCGTCACACGGAGTGACAAATCCCAGTCTCGATCCATGTCAACTCAACAGACACCTTCGGAGATACCTATAGAGTACCTTTATAGTCACCCAGTTACGTTGCGACGTTTGGCACACACAAAGCACTCCTACGGTGTCAGTGAGTTACATGATCTCATGGTCATAGGAACTTATACTTGACATGCAGAAAACTATAGCGATAACTGATACGATCAAAAGCTATGTTTAACGTTTGGGTCTCGTCCATCACATAATTCTCCTAATGATGTGATCCCGTTATCAAATGACAACTCATGTCTATGACCTGGAAACCGCGGTCATCTTTGATCAACGAGCTAGTCCTGAGAGGCTTACTAGGGACACAAAGTTTGTCTATTCATCCACACATGTATTTAAGTTTCCAATCAATACAATTATAGCATGGATAATAAACGATTATCATGAACAAGGAAATATAATAATAAATCTTTTATTATTGCCTCTAGGGCATATTTCCAACAACAGACAACTGCATTAAAAGAACTTTGCGTAAAGTAAACAATCCTTACACCCGCGGGCACAAGCACCGTTGTTTTCCCCCTTGTGGCAACAGCACATCCCCTAGACTCATGTTTCTGTCACTCAAGCTAGTCATCGAGGGGCATGAACCCACAATCGAGCATAACGTTCCCTCTTGGAGTTACTACCTATTACTCGGCCAAAGCAATAAATAACAATGGAGAACATGCAAGAATTAGTTATGAACTAAAATATAAAAGAGGTGAATCAAATATATTACTCAAGATCAATCTGAACATAATCTCATAATCCATCGGATCCCAGCAAACTCAACATAGCAACAGCATAAGGATTACATAGGTGCCTCGATCATGTAGGGCAGCTCACGAGGACTAATTAGTGAAGCACAAAAACGGGAGGAGAACATCACATAGTGTTGGAAATATGCCCTAGAGGCAATAATAAAAGAGTTATTATTATATTTCCTTGTTCATGATAATCGTTTATTATCCATGCTATAACTGTATTGATTGGAAACTCAAATACACGTGTGGATGAATAGACAGACTTTGTGTCCCTAGTGAGCCTCTACAGGACTAGCTCGTTGATCAAAGATGACCGCGGTTTCCAGGTCATAGACATGAGTTGTCATTTGATAACGGGATCACATCATTAGGAGAATGATGTGATGGACGAGACCCAAACGTAAACATAGCTTTTGATCGTGTTAGTTATCGCTATAGTTTTCTGCATGTCAAGTATAAGTTCCTATGACCATGAGATCATGTAACTCACTGACACCGTAGGAGTGCTTTGTATGTGCCAAACGTCACAACGTAACTGGGTGACTATAAAGGTACTCTACAGGTATCTCCGAAGGTGTCTGTTGAGTTGACATGGATCGAGACTGGGATTTGTCACTCCGTATGACGGAGAGGTATCTCCGGGCCCACTCGGTAATACGTCATCTCAATGAGCTCAAAGTGACTAAGTAGTTGGTCACGGGATTATGTATTACGGTAACGAGTAAAGAGACTTGCCGGTAACGAGATTGAACTAGGTATAGAGATACCGACGATCGAATCTCGGGCAAGTAACATACCGACGAGACAAAGGGAACTGTATACGGGATTGCCTGAATCCTTGACATCGTGGTTCATCCGATGAGATCATCGAGAAACATGTAGGAGCCAATATGGGTATCCAGATCCCGCTATTGGTTGTTGACCTGAGAGTGTCTCGGTCATGTCTACATGGTTTCCGAACCCGCAGGGTCTACACACTTAACGTTCGGTGACGCTAGGGTTGTTAGTGAGAAGAGTGCATGGTTACCGAAGGTTGTTCGGAGTCCCGGATGAGATCCCGGACATGACGAGGGTCTCCGGAATGGTCCGGAGACGAAGATTGATATATAGGATGAAAGGTTTCGGAGTACCGGAAGTGTTCCGGGGAGCATCGGGAAATCGGCGGAGTACCGGGAAGGTTTTCGGGGGGTCCGGAAGGTGTTCTGGGCCTATTGGGCCACAAGGGGGGACACCACAGCCCTCAAGGGGCTGTGCGCCCCCCCCTGGGCCCTCTCCCCATGCGGCTAAGGGGGTGGGACCCCCTAGGGCTGGCCGCACCCTTTGGGCTTGGGGGGCAAGGCACCTAGGGGGGAAACCCTAGGGCCTGGGCGCCTCCCCCTGCCCTGGCCGCCGCCCCCTCCCCTTGCCCTGGCCGCCGGCCCCTAGGGGGAAACCCTAGGGCGCCCTAGCCTCTCCACCCCCCCTATATATAGTGGGGCAAAGGGAGGGCAGCCAACACAGTTTGTGCCTCGGTGCTGCCCTCCCTCTCCCGTCATATCTTCTCCTCCCGCAGTGCTTAGGCGAAGCCCTGCTGGAGTTCTTCTCCACCATCACCACCACGCCGTCGTGCTGCCGGTTCTCCATCAACCTCTCCTCCACCCCTTGCTGGATCAAGAAGGAGGAGACGTCCCCGAGCCGTACGTGTGAAGAACGCGGAGGCACCGTTGCTTCGGTGCTAGGTCTTCGGCGATCTGAATCGCGACGAGTACGACTCCATCATCCGCGTTCATAACGCTTCCGCTTAGCGATCTACAAGGGTACGTAGATCACACTCCCCTCTCGTAGTTGCTTCTACTAGATTGATCTTGGTGAACGGTAGGAAAAATTTTTGTTTCCCATGCAACGTTCCCCAACAGTGGCATCATGAGCTAGGATCTGGCGTAGATGCTTTCTCGAGTAGAACACAAAGAAGTTTGTGGCGTTGATGTTTAAATTGCTGCCCTCCTTAGTCTTTCTTGATTCAGCGGTATTATAGGATGAAGCGGCCCGGACCAACTTTACATGTCCACGTACATGAGACCGGTTCCATCGACAGACATGTGACTTTTGTTGCATAAGATGGCTGGCGGGTGTCTGTCTCTCCTATCTTAGTTGAATCGGAATAGAACAAGGCGGTCCTTGTAGAAGGTTAAATAGCAACTTGAATATCACCGTTGTGGTTTTGCGTAGGTAAGAAGCGTTCTTGCTAGATACCCATAGCAGCCACGTAAAACATGCAACAACAAATTAGAGGTCGTCTAACTTGTTTTTGCAGGGTATGTATGTGATATGATATGGCCAATGACATGATGAAATATATTTTGATGTATGAGATGATCATGTTGTAATAGTTAACATCGACTTGCATGTCGATGCATACGGCAACCGGCAGGAGCCATAGGGTTGTCTTTATTTTTTGTATGACCTGCGTGTCAATCATTAAGCGCTTTGTAATGCTTTACTTTATCGCTAAACGGTAGCAATAGTAGTAAGAGCATGGTGGGGCGCCGACAACCCCGATGGCAACACGATGATGGAGATCATGATGATGGAGATCATGGTGTGGCGCCGGTGACGATGGAGATCATGCCGGTGCTTTGGAGATGGAGATCAAAAGCACGAGTTGATGGCCATATCATGTCACTTATGATTTGCATGTGATGTTAATCCTTTTATGCATCTTATTTTGCTTAGGACGACGGTAGCATTATAAGGTGATCCTTCACTAAAATTTCAAGATAAAATTGTGTTCCCCCCGAGTGTGCGCCGTTGCGAAGGTTCGTCGTTTCGAAGCACCACGTGATGATCGGGTGTGATAGACTCTACGTTCGCATACAACGGGTGCAAGCCAGTTTTGCACGTGCAGAACACTCGGGTTAGACTTGATGAGCCTAGCATGTACAGACATGGCCTCGGAACACGGAGGACCGAAAGGTCGAGCATGAGTCATATAGTAGATATGATCAACATGTTGATGTTCACCATTGACACCACCTCATCTCACGTGATGATCGGACTTGGGTTGGTGAATTTGGATCATGTCACGCTCGAATGACCGGAGGGATGTCAATTTGAGTGGGAGTTATAATTAATTTGATTAGGTAATAACTCACTTATCATGAACAATAGTCTAAAAATGTCTTTGCAAATTTATGTTGTAGATGGCTCGCGCAGGAGTTCCCCTGAATTTTAATGCGTTCCTAGAGAAAGCTAAACTGAAAGATGATGGGAGCAACTTTGTGGACTGGCTCCGCAATCTGAGGATCATCCTCACAGCTGCCCAAAAGGTTTATGTCCTAAATGCACCGCTAGGTCAACCCCCCGCTCCTGGAGCCTCTGCGGACGATATGAACGTCTGGCAGACGCGTTCGGATGACTATTCGATAGTACAATGTGCCATGTTGTACGGCTTGGAAGGAGGACTCCAAAGGCGTTTTGAATGTCATGGTGCATATGAGATGTACACGGAGTTGAAATTCATCTTTGAGAAGAATGCTAAGATCGAGAGGTATGAGACCACCGATAAATTCTTCGCTTGCAAGATGGAGGAGAATTCGTCTGTCAGTGAGCACTTACTGAAGATGTCTGGGTACTATACCCGCATAGCTGATCTGGGACTTGTGTCCCCGGATGAGGCTATCATTGACAGAATTCTCCAGTCACTCCCTCCAAGCTACAAGAGCTTCGTCCAGCAGTACAACATGCAAGGGATGAATAAAACCATCGCCGAGCTGTTTTCGATGCTGAAAGTCGCTGAGGCAGACATCCAGAAGGAGTATCAAGTGTTGATGGTCAATAAGACCACCAGTTTCAAGAAGAATGGCAAGGGCAAGAAGGGTAACTCTAAGAAGGGTGGCAAAGCAGTTGCTAATCCAGTGAAGAAACCCAAGGCTGGGCCCAAGCCAGAGACTGAGTGTTTCTATTGCAAGGGGAATGGCCACTGGAAGCGGAACTGCCCCAAGTATCTGGCGGACAAGAAGGGGGCCAACAACAACAAAGGTATATATGATATACATGTTATTGATGTGTACCTTACCAACTCTCGTTGTAGTGCCTGGGTATTTGATACCGGTTCAGTTGCTCACATTTGCAACTCTAAACAGGAACTGCGGAATAAACGGAGGCTGGCGAAGGACGAAGTGACGATGCGCGTGGGAAATGGTTCCAAGGTTGATGTGATCGCCGTCGGCACGCTCGCTCTTCGATTACCATCGGGATTAGTTATGAACCTGAATAATTGTTATTTAGTGCCTGCGTTAAGCATGAACATTATATCTGGATCTTGTTTATTGCGAGACGGTTACTCATTTAAGTCAGAGAATAATGGTTGTTCTATTTATATGAGTAATATCTTTTATGGTCATGCAACCGAAGTTAGGGGTTTATTCTTATTGAATCTCGATAGTGATGATACACATGTTCATAACATTGATGCCAAAAGATGTAGAGTAGATAATGATAATACCACTTTCTTGTGGCACTGCCGTCTCGGTCATATCGGCGTGAAACGCATGAGGAAGCTCCATGCTGATGGACTTTTGGAGTCTCTTGATTTTGAATCACTTGACACGTGCGAGCCGTGCCTCATGGGCAAGATGACAAGGACCCCGTTTTCAGGGACAATGGAACGGGCAAGTGACTTATTGGAAATCATACATACTGATGTGTGCGGTCCGATGAGTGTAACGGCGCGCGGTGGATATCGTTATTTTCTCACCTTCACTGACGACTTAAGTAGATATGGGTATATTTACTTGATGAAGCATAAGTCTGAAACTTTTGAAAAGTTCAAGCAATTTCAGAGTGAAAATTTCAGAGTGAAGTTGAAAATCATCGTAACAAGAAGATCAAGTTCCTACGATCTGATCGAGGGGGAGAATATCTGAGTTATGAGTTTGGTGATCACTTAAGAAAATGTGGAATTGTTTCACAGTTGACACCACCTGGAACACCACAGCGTAATGGTGTGTCCGAACGTCGTAATCGAACCCTATTAGATATGGTACGTTCTATGATGTCTCTTGCCGACTTGCCACTATCGTTTTGGGGATATGCGTTAGAGACAGCTGCATTCACTTTAAATAGGGCTCCATCTAAGTCCGTTGAGACAACACCGTATGAACTGTGGTTTGGTAAGAAACCTAAGTTGTCTTTTCTCAAGGTTTGGGGTTGCGATGCTTATGTCAAAAGGCTTCAGCCAGAAAAGCTCGAACCCAAAGCGGACAAATGTGTCTTCATAGGATACCCAAAAGAAACAGTTGGGTACACCTTCTATCTCAGATCCGAGGGCAAAGTGTTTGTCGCTAAGAACGGGTCCTTTCTCGAGAAAGAGTTTCTCTCGAAAGAATTGAGTGGGAGGAAGGTAGAACTTGATGAGGTTATTGAACCTCTGCTTCAACCAGAGAGTAGCGCAGCACAGAAAGATGTTTTTGTGGAGCCTGCAGAGGTTGAAGAGGAAGCCAATGATGATGATCAAGGAGCTTCTGATCAAGTTACTACGGAACCTCGTAGGTCGACAAGGGTACGCACTGCACCTGAGTGGTATGGTAACCCTGTCTTGGAGGTCATGTTGTTAGACAACGGTGAACCTACGAGCTATGGAGAAGCGATGGTGGGCCCGGATTCCGACAAATGGTTAGAGGCCATGAAATCCGAGATGGGATCCATGTATGAAAACAAAGTATGGACTTTGGAAGTATTACCTGAGGGGCGGAAGGCCATTCAGAATAAATGGATTTTTAAGAGGAAGACGGACGCTGACGGTAATGTCACCGTGTATAAAGCTCGACTTGTGGCAAAGGGTTTTTCACAAGTTCAAGGGATTGACTACGATGAGACTTTCTCACCCGTAGCGATGCTTAAATCCGTCCGAATCATGTTAGCAATAGCTGCATATTTCGATTATGAAATTTGGCAGATGGATGTCAAAACAGCGTTCCTTAACGGTTTTCTTAAGGAAGAGTTGTATATGATGCAACCAGAGGGTTTTGTCGATCCAGAGAATGCTGACAAAGTATGCAAGCTCCAGCGTTCCATTTATGGGCTGGTGCAAGCATCTCGGAGTTGGAATCTTCGCTTTGATGAGGTGATCAAAGCGTTTGGGTTTATACAAGTTTACAATGAAGCTTGTATTTACAAGAAAGTGAGTGGGAGCTCTATAGCGTTTCTAATATTATATGTGGATGGCATATTGCTGATTGGAAACAATATAGAATTTTTGGATAGCGTGAAGGGGTATTTGAACAAGAGTTTTTCGATGAAAGATCTCGGTGAAGCTGCTTTCATATTGGGCATCAAGATCTATAGAGATAGATCAAGACGCTTGATAGGACTTTCACAAAGCACATACCTTGATAAAGTTTTGAAGAAGTTCAAAATGGATCAATCCAAGAAGGGGTTCTTGCCGGTATTGCAAGGTACGAAGTTGAGTAAGACTCAATGCCCAGTGACTGCGGATGACAGAGAAAAGATGAGCGTCGTCCCCTATGCTTCAGCCATAGGCTCTATCATGTATGCAATGCTGTGCACAAGACCAGATGTCAGCCTTGCCATAAGTATGGCCGGAAGGTTTCAGAGTAATCCTGGTATGGATCACTGGACAGCGGTCAAGAATATCCTAAAGTACCTGAAAAGGACTAAGGATATGTTTCTCGTTTATGGAGGTGATCAAGAGCTCGTCGTAAAGGGTTACGTCGATGCAAGCTTTGACACAGATCCGGATGACTCTAAGTCACAAACCGGATACGTATATATTCTCAACGGGGGAGCGGTAAGCTGGTGCAGTTCCAAGCAGAGCGTGGTAGCTGATTCTACATGTGAAGCGGAGTACATAGCTGCCTCGGAGGCGGCTAAGGAAGGTGTCTGGATGAAGGAGTTCATGACAGATCTTGGAGTTGTGCCTAGTGCACTGAACCCAATGACTCTGTTCTGTGATAACACTGGTGCCATTGCTCTAGCCAAGGAACCAAGGTTTCACAAGAGGACCAGACACATAAAGCGACGCTTCAATTCCATCCGCGATTCGGTCAAGGAGGAGGACATAAACATTTGCAAAGTACACACGGATTTGAATGTTGCAGATCCGTTGACTAAACCTCTTCCACGGGCTAAGCACGATCAACACCAAGACTCTATGGGTGTTAGATTCATTACCTTGTAATGCTAGATTATTGACTCTAGTGCAAGTGGGAGACTGTTGGAAATATGCCCTAGAGGCAATAATAAAAGAGTTATTATTATATTTCCTTGTTCATGATAATCGTTTATTATCCATGCTATAACTGTATTGATTGGAAACTCAAATACACGTGTGGATGAATAGACAGACTTTGTGTCCCTAGTGAGCCTCTACAGGACTAGCTCGTTGATCAAAGATGACCGCGGTTTCCAGGTCATAGACATGAGTTGTCATTTGATAACGGGATCACATCATTAGGAGAATGATGTGATGGACGAGACCCAAACGTTAACATAGCTTTTGATCGTGTCAGTTATCGCTATAGTTTTCTGCATGTCAAGTATAAGTTCCTATGACCATGAGATCATGTAACTCACTGACACCGTAGGAGTGCTTTGTGTGTACCAAACGTCGCAACGTAACTGGGTGACTATAAAGGTACTCTGCAGGTATCTCCGAGGGTGTCTGTTGAGTTGACATGGATCGAGACTGGGATTTGTCACTCCGTGTGACGGAGAGGTATCTCCGGGCCCACTCGGTAATACGTCATCTCAATGAGCTCAAAGTGACTAAGTAGTTGGTCACGGGATTATGTATTACGGTAACGAGTAAAGAGACTTGCCGGTAACGAGATTGAACTAGGTATATAGATACCGACGATCGAATCTCGGGCAAGTAACATACCGACGAGACAAAGGGAACTGTATACGGGATTGCCTGAATCCTTGACATCGTGGTTCATCCGATGAGATCATCGAGAAACATGTAGGAGCCAATATGGGTATCCAGATCCCGCTATTGGTTATTGACCTGGGAGTGTCTCGGTCATGTCTACATGGTTTCCGAACCCGCAGGGTCTACACACTTAACGTTCGGTGACGCTAGGGTTGTTAGTGAGAAGAGTGCATGGGTACCGAAGGTTGTTCGGAGTCCCGGATGAGATCCCGGACATGACGAGGGTCTCCGGAATGGTCCGGAGACGAAGATTGATATATAGGATGAAAGGTTTCGGAGTACCGGAAGTGTTCCGGGGAGCATCGGGAAATCGGCGGAGTACCGGGAAGGTTTTCGGGGGGTCCGGAAGGTGTTCTGGGCCTATTGGGCCACAAGGGGGGACACCACAGCCCTCAGGGGGCTGTGCGCCCCCCCTGGGCCCTCTCCCCATGCGGCTAAGGGGGTGGGACCCCCTAGGGCTGGCCGCACCCCTTGGGCTTGGGGGGCAAGGCACCTAGGGGGGGAAACCCTAGGGCCTGGGCGCCTCCCCCTGCCCTGGCCGCCGCCCCCCTCCCCTTGCCCTGGCCGCCGGCCCCTAGGGGGAAACCCTAGGGCGCCCTAGCCTCTCCACCCCCCCTATATATAGTGGGGCAAAGGGAGGGCAGCCAACACAGTTTGTGCCTCGGTGCTGCCCTCCCTCTCCCGTCATATCTTCTCCTCCCGCAGTGCTTAGGCGAAGCCCTGCTGGAGTTCTTCTCCACCATCACCACCACGCCGTCGTGCTGCCGGTTCTCCATCAACCTCTCCTCCACCCCTTGCTGGATCAAGAAGGAGGAGACGTCCCCGAGCCGTACGTGTGAAGAACGCGGAGGCACCGTTGCTTCGGTGCTAGGTCTTCGGCGATCTGAATCGCGACGAGTACGACTCCATCATCCGCGTTCATAACGCTTCCGCTTAGCGATCTACAAGGGTACGTAGATCACACTCCCCTCTCGTAGTTGCTTCTACTAGATTGATCTTGGTGAACGGTAGGAAAATTTTGTTTCCCATGCAACGTTCCCCAACACATAGCTACTGGTCATGGACTCATGGTCCAAGGGAGACTACTCACGAGTCATCCGGGAGGCGTCCATGGTGGTGGAGAAGCTCCCGGTGGTGATCCTCCCCTCCGGCAGGGTGCCGGGAAGAGTTCTCCTGGTGCTCCCGATCTTGGAAGCGGCGGCGGCGGCGGAACAGAGATGAGATCGCGAAAAGAAGTCCCGTTCTGAGGGTTACGGGGAACCCTTTAAATATATGCCAAAGTAGGGCACCGGGGGAGCCTCGGGGGGCCGAGGCGCCCCCCCCCCCGGCGCGGCCCAGGGGGGGGGGGGCGCCCACAGGGCGCCTGGAGCCCCTGTGCCCCCCTCCCCCCCAGGCTGCCCTTCGGACGCAGTGTTGTTTCCGTATCGCTGATTTTTTATATAATTTTTCTGGATTTTTCTGGGCAGTTCTCGAAACGTGAAAACCTGAAATACAAAAACAGCCGAAAACAGAAACTGGCACTGGGGTGCACTGGATTAGTAAGTTAGTCCAAATATGATCAAAAGTGTATGGAAGTGTATGAATATCATAGCAATATCACCCAAAAGTGGCATGGAGCAAGCAGAAATTATAGATACGTTTTGGACGTATCAACATCCCCAAGCTTAATTCCTGCTCGTCCTCGAGTAGGTAAATGATAACAAGAATAATTTCTGTGGTGACATGCTATTAACCATATAGGACTTTCTCATAGTCATATGACAAAAGCTTACAGAGACAATGATTCTATAGTAATTAAGTTGTCTCAAGAGAAAATCACAAATGACTGAAAGTTTTACAATATGAAACTGAAACATCAAAAAGATTTGCAATGAACATGATGTGCAAAGATGATAAAGTGATATCTAGTTTGCCCCCTTTAGTGATGCAAAACATAAGTGCAGGGGCACCTTCAAGGTTTAAGTGATGACTAGATACAATTATTTCAGAATAAACGATATCACAATCATGCAAAAGACAATGCTACTTTGGGACAATGCACATTACACTCAGAATGACAATCATGCTCTCAGTTGTTGGTGCTTGAAGTGCTAGAGCTTTTTATTTTGAAACATGGGAGCAATTGTGTCAACGGTAGTAGTACTTCATATGTGTCATGCATAAAACATCTTATAAGTTGCAAGCCTCATGCATCGAATACCAATAATGCTCGCTCCTTGTCCTAATTAGCTCGGATCCTCATGGGTTATCATTGCATTGCATATGTTTTAACCAAGTGTCACAAAGGGGTACCTCTATGTCACCTGTACAAAGGTCCAAGGAGATAGATCGCATTTGATTTCTCGTTTTTGATAGATCTCAACTTGAGGACATCCATACCGGGACAACATAGAAAATAGATGATGGACTCCTCTTTAATGCATAAGCATATTCTCATGAGAGATTGAGGATTAAGTTCCAAGCTAAAACTTCCACCATGATGCATGGCTTTGGTTGGCGGCCCAATGTTCTTCTCTAACAATATGCATATTAATTCAACCCACGGTAAATCACCCTTACTTCAGACAAGACGAACATGCATAGCAACTCACATGATATTCAACAAAAGTGTGACAGTTGATGGCGTCCCCAGAAACATGGTTACCGCTCAGCAAGCAACTCATAAGAAATAAGATACATAGGCAACATATTCTTTACCACAATAGTTTTTAGGCTACTTTCCCATGAGCTATGTATTGCATGGTTAATTTGCTTAGTGCAGGTGAGGTTAGCAAAAGACTGGGAGCGACCAACTAAGAGAGCAATGACGGTCATAATCATGCAGAGCGACAAAGCAATATTGAATCAGGCATGGTAGTTATATTGCTACTTAGAAACAAAAGATCATCAAGGCTTGACAGATTTTCTTTACAGTCTTGAATATGCGTGAGCATACGCCAAGTCAATCAAAATAAATTTTCGAAGGAAGATATTACTAAACCATACCACATCATAGGCAAACAAACCAAGTTGGTACTCCAATAACACATTGGGAATCCCCCAGCTATTTGAGATTAACCATAAGAAAACCTGAACTACTAAGCACCATCATGAAAGTAGCATCTTTATCATAGACACATTAACCCATGCAACGAAAGCAAACTCTCTTAATAAGGTGAGCATGGTAATTAAAGAGAGTTCAAGCAACCAACTAAATAAAAGCTCTTGAAGAGATAAGCATGAATACTAAGAGTAGAGCACGATAGTAGCTATTAAAAGACAAAGAACACAACACAGCATAGATAGACATGAAAATTCTATGTAATGTTCTAGGTAGAGGTGGAGCGTGTTTCTCTCCCACATAAAGGAATGCTGGGTTCCGACTCGTTATGAAAAACTAAAAGGAAAACTAAAAAGCAAGACGCTCCAAGCATAGCACATAACACATGAAGTGATAAAAATATAGCGGGACGAAAGACGAACTGATAATGTTGCACTAGTAGATAAAGGGTCTTTAGCCCCGGTTCATTTGGGCCTTTTAGCCCCGGTTCTGGAACCGGGACAAGAGGGTCGGTACTAATGCTCTGACCCTTTAGTCCCGGTTCAATCCAGAACCGGGGCAAAAGGGTGTCCACGTGGCCTGTGCACCGAGTCCAGGCAAGAGGGGCTTTAGTCCCGGTTGGTGGTACCAACCGGGACCAAAAGGCATCCACGTGTCAGCATTTCTGTGGCTGTGGTTTTTGTTTTTTTTTGAAAGGGGAGGGGGGTTTTAGGTTTTGGGGGTTAATTTAGGTGTTTCATATATTGTGTTAGCTAGCTAATTAATAGAGAGAAGTGTTCTCTCTTATGTCCGTGCTTGGTCGACGCTACATACTACACATACGTATATAGAGAGGACTAGAGTCACGCTAGCTAGCTAGCTAGCTGCTAGCTACTAAGCAAACGAAGGAACAGAAGATCTCGTATAATCAACATATATATATGCATACAGAGAGAAGTAATATCGACCACCTCTCCTTCTCCGAGAGATTGGTCGAACAACAAGTTCTCGTATATCTATCCGACACTACCGGGCACATATATACAATAATTATCTCTTACAAAAATAATCTCCTAACACATGGATGCATGGTCCACATAGTATTCTCCGTCTTCAGCGATCACGTGTTCAAGGAAGAATGCCGCCAATTCCTCTTGAATTGCTCGCAGACGATCTGGTGTTAGGAGTTCATCCCGCATCCGAAACATCTAATTTGAAGTAGGGGGTCAATACATGAAATGATGCTATAAATTTGTGAATATTATTGATTGCTTACGCACTTCAAATTGTTCATCAGTGTAGCCCCGCTCACAGGTCGTGTGGCGGATGGACTCGCAAATGTAGAATCCACAATAATCATTCCCGAGTTCCTGCCACAACCACTTTACAAGAAATAGAGGTCAATCAAACTGATAAGCAAGAATGCCAAATTGGTATTGATGAAACTAGCGCTTGAATCAAGATATAGGAGATGCGCGCGCGGAACATGCTACTATATAGTACTTACTTTCGGGTATCTAAATTGTAGCTTCTTCGGCAGTCCCGGAGCTTTTTTGGTGAATTTTTTCCAAGCCCTGCCAGACAAAGGAAACAATTAGTTGATATCAGAAATGAAGTTGCTGATATATATGCATGGTGGATAATATTGATCGATTTAACTTACCTGGCTAGCATTTGAGTCATGTCCGCATACTCCTCGGGATCTTTACGTTTAGAGTCGAAGACAGTTACTACTCCCTTCTCAAGCTTAATCTCTAAGAGAATATAGTGGAAGCTGCGCACGAATGCATGAGATCATCAATTACATCACTATAAACTTGATTGATATATAAGGGAAACCAAATATGCACAAGACATTAACACTCACTTGAAGTTGTAAGGAAAGAGTATTATATCTTTGTTTTCATTTACCACCAACGATCGTAGCAAGTTGGTCTCGGTATCGTCGGGACGCAATTTAACCTCGGTTGCATCTATGAGGTATGTGTTAATAAACCCAATATCACCTACTTGTCTTTTCTTCAATTCGACGATCTTCAATCTGCATAATATAGTGAGGATAATTATAAATACATGCAATGAAGATCAGCTATATAGAGAGACTTAATGACAGAAGTAGTACTACTTACAGACAGTAGCAGGTGACCGTTGCTTTATCGAGGGCCAATTGATTGAACTCCTCAAATGGAACAGGCAACAGGTCAATTCCAACGAGGTCATGCTCCGGTTTAACTCTCAAATACAAGTTATTCCTCCCCCCAGACTCTCTGCAGATTTTCATGTACCATCATGCAATCTTCGCATATTCGTTGATAGAGATCTTTCATTTTTGACGAGAGGCTTTTTGTACTCGTATCTTTCTATCTGCACGTCCATGAAATCATAGTGTACATCGTCGGACGCGTAATCTGCAAGATTGGTATAACCGGGCACCATCCTCGGATCATTAGCGACCATGTCGCTAGACACCTTGAGCGGGGGGCACGATTGGTTCGCTTGTTCGCCGAGCTGGGCAATTTGTTTCCCAGCTCGCCCTTCTGCTAACCTCTGATCACTTTTTGTACTTCCGGACCGCTTGGCATCTTGAAATGTCTTTTGAATAATGCGGTCATAGTTGCCCTTCGGCTTACTTTTCGCTGGTTGCTTCAGGGCAGCAAGAGTGCGCTTTGCTTTCACCGCATCTATCTTCTCCTCCGGAGGTGGATGTCTCTGTGCTTTCAACCCTTCAAAAAAGTCCTTCACTTCGCCTTCAGCGATCTTCGTGTTTTCCTCGTCGGACCTCTCGTACGGTAACTTCTCTAGAGGCGTGAGAGAAGGACCGAATCTGCATCGCCTCCCGCCTGTGGCTGTACTGGTAGACGTCGCCGGACCAGACGAAGCGGCTGTCTTTTTTACTTGCTTAGGCGCCGGAGCGGCGGCAGGTCTCTTCCGCCCTTGCTGATTAGGCGGAGAAGGAGGAGCAGGCTGTCTGCTCGGGCGCGCCGGCGGCGAAGGAGGCGGAGTGCCGCCACGCGCCGGCGTCGAAGTGTTGGAAATATGCCCTAGAGGCAATAATAAATTGGTTATTATTATATTTCCTTGTTCACGATAATCGTTTATTATCCATGCTAGAATTGTATTGATAGGAAACTCAGATACATGTATGGATACATAGACAAACACCATGTCCCTAGTGAGCCTCTAGACGACTAGCTCGTTGATCAATAGATGGTTACGGTTTCCTAACCATGGACATTGGATGTCGTTGATAACGGGATCACATCATTAGGAGAATGATGTGATGGACCAGACCCAATCCTAAGCCTAGCACAGATCGTGTAGTTCGTATGCTAAAGCTTTTCTATATGTCAAGTATCTTTTCCTTAGACCATGAGATTGTGCAACTCCCAGATACCGTAGGAATGCTTTGGGTGTACCAAACGTCACAACGTAACTGGGTGGCTATAAAGGTGCACAACAGGTATCTCCGAAAGTGTCTGTTGGGTTGGCACGAATCGAGACTGGGATTTGTCACTCCGTATGACGGAGAGGTATCTCTGGGCCCACTCGGTAGGACATCATCATAATGTGCACAATATGTGATCCAGGAGTTGATCACGGGATGATGTGTTACGGAACGAGTAAAGAGACTTGCCGGTAACGAGATTGAGCAAGGTATCGGTATACCGACGATCGAATCTCGGGCAAGTGCTATACCGATAGACAAAGGGAATCGTATACGGGATTGATTGAATCCTTGACATCGTGGTTCATCCGATGAGATCATCGTGGAACATGTGGGATCCAACATGGGTATCCAGATCCCGCTGTTGGTTATTGGCTGGAGAGTTGTCTCGGTCATGTCTACATGGTTCCCGAGCCCGTAGGGTCTACACACTTAAGGTTCGATGACGCTAGGGTTATAGGGAAAGTATGTACGCGGTTACCGAATGTTGTTCGGAGTCCCGGATGAGATCCCGGACGTCACGAGGAGTTCCGGAATGGTCCGGAGGTAAAGATTCATATATGGGAAGTCCTGTTTTGGTCACCGGAAAAGTTTCGGGCGATATCGGTAATGTACCGGGACCACCGGGAGGGTCCCGGGGGTCCACCAGGTGGGGCCACCAGCCCCAGAAGGCTACGTGGGCTAAGTGTGGGAGGGGACCAGCCCCAAGGGGGCTGGTGCGCCCCCCCACCAAGTCCCAGGGCGCCTCCAAGAGGGGAAGGGGGCAAACCCTAGGGCAGTTGGGCCCTAGGGCCCAATAGTGGTGCGCCTCCCTCTCTCTCCCCCTTGGCCGCCCCCCTAGATGGGATCTAGGGCTGGCCGCACCCTAGGGGTGGGAAACCCTAAAGGGGGGCGCAGCCCTCCCTTCCCCCTATATATATGTGAGGTTTTAGGGCTGCTTGACACACGAGAACATCTCCCTCTTGGCGCAGCCCTACCCCTCTCCCTCCTCGTCTCTTGCAGCGCTTGGCGAAGCCCTGCTGGAGTCCCGCGCTCCTCCACCACCACCACGCCGTCGTGCTGCTGTTGGATGGAGTCTTCCCCAACCTCTCCCTCTCTCCTTGCTGGATCAAGGCGTGGGAGACGTCACCGGGCTGCACGTGTGAAGAACGCGGAGGCACCGTCCGTTCGGTGCTAGGATCTTCGGCGATCTGAATCGCGGCGAGTACGACTCCATCAACCGCGTTCTTGAACGCTTCCGCTTAGCGATCTACAAGGGTATGTGGATCCAACTCTCCTCTCGTAGATGCATCTCCTAGATTGATCTTGGTGAACGTAGGAAAATTTTTGTTTCCCATGCAACGTTCCCCAACAGTGGCATCATGAGCTAGGTTCTTGCGTAGATGCTTTCACGAGTAGAACACAAAGGGGTTTGTGGGCGTTGATGTTTAGATTGCTTCCCTCCTTGGTCTTTCTTGATTCAGCGGTATTATGGGATGAAGCGGCCCGGACCAACTTTACATGTCCACGTACATGAGACCGGTTCCATCGACAGACATGCGACTTTTGTTGCATAAGATGGCTGGCGGGTGTCTGTCTCTCCTATCTTAGTTGAATCGGAATAGACAAAGGCGGTCCTTGTAGAAGGTTAAATAGCAACTTAAATATCACCGTTGTGGCTTTGCGTAGGTAAGAAGCGTTCTTGCTAGATACCCATAGCAGCCACGTAAAACATGCAACAACAAATTAGAGGACGCCTAACTTGTTTTTGCAGGGTATGTATGTGATATGATATGGCCAATGACATGATGAGATATATTTTGATGTATGAGATGATCATGTTGTAATAGTTAATATCGACTTGCATGTCGATGTATACGGCAACCGGCAGGAGCCATAGGGTTGTCTTTAATTTTTGTATGACCTGCGTGTCAATCATTAAGCGCTATGTAATGCTTTACTTTATCGCTAAACGGTAGCAATAGTAGTAAGAGCATGGTGGGCGCGCGACAACCCCGATGGCGACACGATGATGGAGATCATGATGATGGGGATCATGGTGTTACGCCGGTGACGATGGAGATCATGCCGGTGCTTTGGAGATGGAGATCAAAAGCACGAGTTGATGGCCATATCATGTCACTTATGATTTGCATGTTATGTTAATCCTTTTATGCATCTTATTTTGCTTAGGACGGCGGTAGCATTATAAGATGATCCCTCACTAAAATTTCAAGATGAAATTGTGTTCCCCCCGAGTGTGCGCCGTTGCGAAGGTTCGTCGTTTCGAAGCACCACGTGATGATCGGGTGTGATAGACTCTACGTTCGCATACAACGGGTGCAAGCCAGTTTTGCACATGCAGAACACTCGGGTTAGACTTGACGAGCCTAGCATGTACAGACATGGCCTCGGAACACGGAAGACCGAAAGGTCGAGCATGAGTCATATAGTAGATATGATCAACATGAAGATGTTCACCATTGACACCACCTCATCTCACGTGATGATCGGACTTGGGTTGGTGGATTTGGATCATGTCACGCTCGGATGACCAGAGGGATGTCAATTTGAGTGGGAGTTATAAGTAATTTGATTAGTTAAACTCACTTATCATGAACAATAGTCTAAGTTGACTTTGCAAATTATGTTCTAGACCAATAACTGCGTTGTAGCTCCCTGTTTAATACGATCCTAGAGAAAGACTAAGTTGAAAGATAATGTAAGCAAGGATGCGGACTGGGTCCGTAGTCCGAGGAGTGTCCTCACTGCTGCACAGAAAGCTTACGTCTTTGATGCACCGCTCGATGTGCAAACCCCTACAACGTTGTCTGTGGATGTTGTGAACACCTGACAGAGACGTCCTGATGACTACTTGATAGTTTAGTGCACCATACTTCACGGCTTAGAATCGGGATTCCAATGACGTTTTGAACGCCATAGAACATATGAGATGTTCTAAGAGCTGAAATTGGGATTTCAGGCTCATGCCCGTGCTGAGAGGTGTGAGACCTCTGACAAGTTCTTTTGCCAAAAAGATGGAGGAGAATGGCTCAACTAGTGAGCATGTGCTCAGAATGTCTGGGTGCTGAAATCACTTGAACCAAGTGGGAATTAATCTTCCAGGTGAGATAGTGGTTGACAGAATTCTCTAGACACTATCACCAAGCTACTAGAACTTCGTGATGAACTATGACATGCAAAGGATGGAGATGATCCCGGTGCTGTTAGCGGTTCTTAGTACCGCAAAAGTAGAAATCAAGAAGGAGCATCAAGTGTTGATGGTTTAGCAAGACCACTGGTTTCAAAAAGGGGCAAGGGCTAGAAGGGAAACTTCATGAATGGCAAACCAGTTGTCGCTCTAATGAGGGAACCTAAGGTTGCACCCAAACCTCGAGACTAAGTGCTTCGATTGTAAGGGTAACGGTCACATGGTAGCGGAACCACCCCAAATACATGGTAGATATGATAGCTGGCAACTTCAACAAAGTATATTTGATATACGTGTTATTGATGTGTACCTTAGTAGTACTCCTTGTAGCACCTGGGTATTGGATACCGGTTCAGTTGCTATTATTAGTGACTTGAAGCAAAAGCTACGGACTGAACGGAGACTAGCTAAGGACGAGGTGACGATGTGTGTTGGAAGTGTTTCAAAGGTTGATGAGATCACCATCGCACACTTCCTCTATTTTCGAGATTAGTGTTGAACCTAGATAAATGTTATCAGGTGTCTACGTTGAGCATGAAAATGATTAGATCATGTTCATCGCAATACGGTTATTCATTTGAGTTAGAGAATAATGGTTATTCTGTTTACATGAATAATACCGTTATGGTCATGCACCCAATGGTTCGTTGAATCTCGATCATGGTAATACACATAATGATAATATTAATGCCAAAAGATGTAGAGTTAATAATGATAGTACCACTTTCTTGTGGCACTGCCGCTTAGGTCATTTTGGTATAAAATGCATGAAGAAACTCCATGCTGATGGACGTTTGGAGTCACTTGATTTTGAATCGCTTGACACATGCGAGCCATGCCTCATGGGCAGGATGACTGAGATCTCGTTTTCAGGTACAATGAAACGGGTAAGTGACTTATTGGAAATCATACATGCTGATGTATGTGATCCAATGAGAATTAAGGCGTGTGGTGGATATCGTTATTTTCTCATCTTCACTGACGATTTGAGTAGATATGGTATATTTACTTAATGAAGCAAAAGTCTGAAACGTTTGAAAGGTTCAAAAATTTCAGAGTGAAGATTAAGAATCATCATAACAAGAAGATCATGTTCCTACGATCTGATCAAGGGGATATTATCTTAATTATGAGTTTGGCAATCACTAAAGACATTGTGGAATTGTTTCGCAGTTGATGTCCCCTGGAACACCACAACGTAATGGTGTGTCCGGACATCGTAATCGAACCTTATGAGATATGGTGCGATCTATGGTGTGTCTTACCGATCTACCGCTATTATTTTGAGGTTATGCATTAGAGACAGCTTCATTCACTTTATATAGGGCACCATCTAAGTCCGTTGAGACGACGTCGTATGGTTTGGCAAGAAACCAAAGTTGTCGTTTTCTTAAATGTTTGGGGCTGCGATGCTTATGGCTTCAGCCAGGAAAAGCTCGAACCCAAAGCGGACAAATACATCTTCATGGAATACCCACTGGTAACGGTTGGGTATACCTCCTATCTCAGATCCAAGGACAAAAATGTTTGTCGCTAAGAATGGGTCCTTTCTCGAGAAGGAGTTTCTCTCGAAAGAATTGAGTGGGAGGAAGATAGAACTTGATGAGGTTGTCGAACCCTCACTTCAACCGGAGAGTAGTGCAACACAGAAAGATGTTTCTGTGGAATCTACAACAGTTGAAGAGGAAAACTAATGATAGTGATCATGAAGCTCCAGATCAAGTTGCTATCGAACCTCGTAGGTTGACAAGGATATGTACTACTCCTGAGTGGTACGTTGATCCTGTCTTAGAGGTCATGTTGTTGGACAACGATGAACCTACGAACTATGGAGAAGCGATGGTGGGCCCATATTCCGACAAATGGTTAGAAGCCGATAAATCCGAGATAGGATCCATGTATCAAAACAAAGTATGGACTTTGGTGGACTTGCCCTGTGATCGACAAGCCATTGAGACAAATGGATCTTTAAGACTAAGACGGATGTGGACGGTAATGTCACCGTCTATGAAGCTCGACTTGTGGCGAAGAGTTTTCCACAAGTTCAAGGAGTTGACTACGATGAGATTTTCTCACCCGTAGCGATGCTTAAGTCCGTCGGAATCATGTTAGCATTAGCTGCATTTATGAAATCTGGCAGATGGATGACAAAACAAGTTTCCTTACCAGTTTTCGTAAGGAAAGGTTGTATGTGATACAATCATAAAGGTTTTGTCGATCCTAAGGATGCTAAAAGATATGCTAGCTCCAACGATCCTTCCATGGACTAGAGCAAGCATCTCGGAGTCGGAATATACACTTTGATGGAGTGATCAAAGTTTTTGGGTATACAAAGTTTGGTGGAAACTTGTATTTGAAATAAAGTGAGTGGGAGCACTACAACATTTCTGATAAGTATATGTGAATGACATATTGTTGATCCGAAATGATGTAGAATTTCTGGAAAGCATAAAGGGTTGTTTGAAATGAGTTTTTCAAAGGAAGACCTGGATAAAGCTGCTTACATATTGGGCATCAAGATCTATACAGATAGATCAAGACGCCTGATGATACTTTCAAAAGATCACACACCTTGGCATGATTTTGAAGAAGTTCAAAATAGATCAGTCAAAGAAGGAGTTCTTACCTGAGTTGTAAGGTGTGAAGTTGAGTAAGACTCAAAGCTTGACCACGGCAGAAGAAAGAGGAAGGACGAAGGTCGTCCCCTATGGTTTTGTCATAGGCTCTATACGATATGCCATGCTAAGTACCGCACCTGATGTGTGCCTTGCCACATGTCTGGCAAGAGGGTACAAAGGTGATCCAGGAGTGGATTACTAGATAGTGGTCAAAATTATCCTTAGAGGAATAAGGAAATGTTTCTCGGTTATGGAGGTGATAAAGAGTTCGACGTAAAGAGTTACGTCGATGCAAGCTTAACACCTATCCGTATAACTCTAAGTGGGGATACCGGATACGTATAATGGAGCAACAGTTTGGAATAGCTCCAAGTGGAACGTGGTAGCAGCATCTACGATATGACATAAAGTTTTGCGAAGTACATAGGGATCTGAATGTTGCAGACCCGTTGACTACAACCTCTCTCACAAGCATAACATGATCAAACACAGAACTCATTGAGTGTTAATCACATATTGATGTGAACTAGATTACTGACTCTAGTGAACTCTTTGGATGTTGGTCACATGGCGATGTGACCTGTGAGTGTTAATCACATGGCGATGTGAACTAGATTATTGACTCTAGTGCAAGTGGGAGACTGTTGGAAATATGCCCTAGAGGCAATAATAAATTGGTTATTATTATATTTCCTTGTTCACGATAATCGTTTATTATCCATGCTAGAATTGTATTGATAGGAAACTCAGATACATGTATGGATACATAGACAAACACCATGTCCCTAGTGAGCCTCTAGACGACTAGCTCGTTGATCAATAGATGGTTACGGTTTCCTAACCATGGACATTGGATGTCGTTGATAACGGGATCACATCATTAGGAGAATGATGTGATGGACCAGACCCAATCCTAAGCCTAGCACAGATCGTGTAGTTCGTATGCTAAAGCTTTTCTATATGTCAAGTATCTTTTCCTTAGACCATGAGATTGTGCAACTCCCAGATACCGTAGGAATGCTTTGGGTGTACCAAACGTCACAACGTAACTGGGTGGCTATAAAGGTGCACAACAGGTATCTCCGAAAGTGTCTGTTGGGTTGGCACGAATCGAGACTGGGATTTGTCACTCCGTATGACGGAGAGGTATCTCTGGGCCCACTCGGTAGGACATCATCATAATGTGCACAATATGTGATCCAGGAGTTGATCACGGGATGATGTGTTACGGAACGAGTAAAGAGACTTGCCGGTAACGAGATTGAGCAAGGTATCGGTATACCGACGATCGAATCTCGGGCAAGTGCTATACCGATAGACAAAGGGAATCGTATACGGGATTGATTGAATCCTTGACATCGTGGTTCATCCGATGAGATCATCGTGGAACATGTGGGATCCAACATGGGTATCCAGATCCCGCTGTTGGTTATTGGCTGGAGAGTTGTCTCGGTCATGTCTACATGGTTCCCGAGCCCGTAGGGTCTACACACTTAAGGTTCGATGACGCTAGGGTTATAGGGAAAGTATGTACGCGGTTACCGAATGTTGTTCGGAGTCCCGGATGAGATCCCGGACGTCACGAGGAGTTCCGGAATGGTCCGGAGGTAAAGATTCATATATGGGAAGTCCTGTTTTGGTCACCGGAAAAGTTTCGGGCGATATCGGTAATGTACCGGGACCACCGGGAGGGTCCCGGGGGTCCACCAGGTGGGGCCACCAGCCCCAGAAGGCTACGTGGGCTAAGTGTGGGAGGGGACCAGCCCCAAGGGGGCTGGTGCGCCCCCCCACCAAGTCCCAGGGCGCCTCCAAGAGGGGAAGGGGGCAAACCCTAGGGCAGTTGGGCCCTAGGGCCCAATAGTGGTGCGCCTCCCTCTCTCTCCCCCTTGGCCGCCCCCCTAGATGGGATCTAGGGCTGGCCGCACCCTAGGGGTGGGAAACCCTAAAGGGGGGCGCAGCCCTCCCTTCCCCCTATATATATGTGAGGTTTTAGGGCTGCTTGACACACGAGAACATCTCCCTCTTGGCGCAGCCCTACCCCTCTCCCTCCTCGTCTCTTGCAGCGCTTGGCGAAGCCCTGCTGGAGTCCCGCGCTCCTCCACCACCACCACGCCGTCGTGCTGCTGTTGGATGGAGTCTTCCCCAACCTCTCCCTCTCTCCTTGCTGGATCAAGGCGTGGGAGACGTCACCGGGCTGCACGTGTGAAGAACGCGGAGGCACCGTCCGTTCGGTGCTAGGATCTTCGGCGATCTGAATCGCGGCGAGTACGACTCCATCAACCGCGTTCTTGAACGCTTCCGCTTAGCGATCTACAAGGGTATGTGGATCCAACTCTCCTCTCGTAGATGCATCTCCTAGATTGATCTTGGTGAGCGTAGGAAAATTTTTGTTTCCCATGCAACGTTCCCCAACACGAAGGAGGCGGTGTGCCGCCACGCGCCGGAGAAGGACCCGGAGTGCCCTGATGGTCACTCGCCGGAGAAGGAGCCGGAGTGCCCTGATGGTCACTCGCCGGAGGAGGAGGCGGTGGAGGAGGCGGAGTGCCCTAACTCGTCGTCGTCGGAGGAGGAGGCGGAGGCGTCCAGTTCAGAATGTTGATTAGGTCCTTCCGCCATAGGCATGGAGTCTTCAGTGAAGAACCCAGCCGAGTCTCCCCTTCACCGGTAGGGTGGTCAAGCTGGAGCTCCTCAAATCCCTCCGTTATTTCGTCGACCATCACCCTAGCATATCCTTCTGGAATCGGCCGGCAGTGAAAAGTGTCATTTGGTCCAGAAGGATAAACAGAGCCAGCAGCCGCCTTGACCTTCAGATTCATCCACTGTGCCATAAGGTGGCAATTTTGTGCCTGCGTGATAGCATCCACATGATTCCTGGCAGTAGCCGTCAAGGCAAGCTCTGGCTGAAGCAGCTCGGTGGAAGCCACGCTGCTTCTCCGCTGAGATGGCGGGGTAGCTTCGGCAACTCTTTTCTCCCGATCTGCTTCCCGTTCCTCTATCGCTTGTATTCTGGCCCGCAGCGCCTGGATTTCGGTCATCTCCATTTTCTTCCTCCTGTCGTGGCATTTGTAGCCTCCTGCGTCCGGAAACCCAGCACGCCACGGAAGGGAGCCTGGCGTGCCTCGTGTTCGTCCAGGGTGCTCAGGATTCCCGAGGGCCATTGTCAGCTCGTCGTTCTCTCTGTCGGGGATGAACGTCCCTTCATGCGCTGCTTTGATATACTGCCGCATCTTCCTGAGTGGTGTTTCCAATTGCTTGTCCGTCCAAATGCACCACCCTGTTACAGGGTCCAAGGTTCCGCCAGCCCCGAAGAACCAAGTCCGGCAACGTTCTGGCCAGTGCATTGTCTCTGGTTCGATCCCTTTCTGAAGCAGATCATTCTCAGCCTTGGCCCACTTAGGCCGGGCTACGAGGTAGCCGCCCGACCCCGTGCGATGGTGATGCTTCTTCTTCGCAGCATTTATCCGGTTTGTCTCCGACATCTTCTGACTCTTTTCCGACTTCTTATGGGCCACAAATGCGGGCCAGTCATCTTTGATCTTCTCATATATGCCCACGAATTCTGGAGTCGTTTTATCTTTGACAAACGTATTCAGTTTTTTCTTCCATGCCCTGAATTGGTCTGCCATCTTCGAAAGTGCAGCAGACTTGATTAACTCCTCTTTAACTGGCTTCGCCGGATCAACCTCTCGCGGTAGGACGAAGTTTGACTTCAGCTCAGTCCAAAGATCTTCTTTCTGCATATCAGTGACATAAGTCACCTGAGCGTCGTTTGCAGCCGGCTTTAACCATTGATGGATGCTGATCGGGATCTTGTCCCTAACCAGAACCCCGCACTGATTAACAAATGCGTTCTTTGTGCGGATGGGTGCAATCGGCTCGCCGGAGCGCGAGATTTCTGAGATCTCAAACTTTTCATCCGGCCTCAACTTTTTCTTCGCTCCTCGTCTCTTTACCGAAGATTTGCTCGATCCGGAGGGCTAGAAAAAGGAACAAAGACGAGAGTTAATGAATGAATCAATTAACTAGTCAGCACATGCTTAACTAACATATATACCTTCTGGCCGGACTCGGTTCGGTCACCCGAGCCAGCATCACGGTCTCCTTCTTGCACCGGCATTGGGTCACCGGAGCCGTCCTCATGGTCTACTTCTTCCATGTGCATTGGGTCACCAAATTCATCAATATCATAGCCTAGATCTTCCAGCCGCAGCTCTTGTTCGACCTGCTCATCCGTCTCGTTGAGATACGACAAGACGGCATTTTGTCCGTGTGCGATTATGTCCATCAACATCGCTTCTTGTGCTAGGTCTCTGGTGTTGTCGTCCATTGTTTCTACAAATATTTACAACATGCCAATTATTATTCAAACATGACAGATGGATATATTAATGGCAAACATAGAACTAGCTTCAACGCTCGACTGCTCGGCGATCCACAAACCCTAAACCCCCTCATGTCACATTTTGTCTAGCTAGTGTCAAATGATTCAACAAAACCAATACTTCATCATTAGGCGAAAGTAACAGTAGCATGATGGTACGAAGCTCTCCAAAGTTGTTTTGGAACGAAGTCCCAGATAAGATAATCCGTAACAAAAGACGGATTATCCTATCAGGAACTCCGTTCCAGAACATCTTTGCATAACTTCGTACCAACATGCCCCGGTTACTTCTGGCAAATGATGAAGTCATGGAATTCTTCAATACTTTGACACTAGCTAAGCAACCTCTCTCGACCCCTCGACCCCCGACTTCTCGGCGATCCACAACCCTAGTCCCCCTCATGTCACCTTTTGTCTAGTGTCAAATGATTCAACAAAACCAATACTTCATCATTAGGCGAAAGTAACAGTAGCATGATGGTACGAAGCTCTCCAAAGTTGTTTTGGAACGGAGTCCCAGATAAGATAATTCGTAACAAAAGACGGATTATCCTATCAGGAACTCCGTTCCAAAATAACTTTGCATAACTTCGTACAAACATGCCCCGGTTACTTCTGGCAAATGATGAAGTCATGGAATTCTTCAATACTTTGACACTAGCTAAGCAACCTCTCTCGACCCCTCGACCCCCGACTTCTCGGCGATCCACAACCCTAGTCCCCCTCATGTCACCTTTTGTCTAGTGTCAAATGATTCAACAAAACCAATACTTCATCATTAGGCGAAAGTAACAGTAGCATGATGGTACGAAGCTCTCCAAAGTTGTTTTGGAACGAAGTCCCAGATAAGATAATCCGTAACAAAAGACGGATTATCCTATCAGGAACTCCGTTCCAAAACATCTTTGCATAACTTCGTACCAAAATGCCCCGGTTACTTCTGGCAAATGATGAAGTCATGGAATTTTTCAATACTTTGACACTAGCTAGGCAACCTCTCTCGACCCCTCGACCCCCGACTGCTCGGCGATCCACAACCCTAGACCCCCTCATGTCACATTTTGTCGAGTGTCAAAGGATTCAACAAAACCAATACTTCATCATTAGGCGAAAGTAACAGTAGCATGATGGTACGAAGCTCTCCAAAGTTGTTTTGGAACGGAGTCCCAGATAAGATAATCCGTAACAAAAGACGGATTATCCTATCAGGAACTCCGTTGCAAAATAACTTTGCATAACTTTGTACCAAAATGCCCCGGTTACTTCTGGCAAATGATGAAGTCATGGAATTCTTCAATACTTTGACCCCCGACTGCTCGGCGATCCACAACCCTAGACCCCCGACTGCTAGGCAACCTCTCGACCCCTCGCCCTTCGGCCTCTCGGTCCCTCGACGACCCTCGACCCCTCGACCTTCGGCCTCTCGGTCCCTCGACGACCCTCGACCCCTCGACCTTCGGCCTCTCGGTCCCTCGACGACCCTCGACCCCGGCCCCCCCTAATGTCGAAGTTATCGGGGAGGGTGTATATCGACATAGACATATCCGATAAAAAAAAGAGGAAGAAGAAGAAAAAAGGAACCGCTAGAGGAGAAGATCGAAGAAAAAAAAAGAAAAAAAAGGAGAAGAAAAAAGGAACTGCTCTTCTCCTCTTTTTTTCTTTTTTTTATTCTTCTTATTTATTTCTCCTCTTCTTCCTCTCCTCTTCTTCTTTCTTTCCTCTTTCTTATTTTCTTCTTTCCTATCCTTCTTTTTCTAAATTTGTAACTTTTGCATATATAAAACTTTCTATATATATTTAGCATATATAAACAAACAACTATATAGCCACATACACATATATATATACATCACATATACACACATCACATATATACAGCAACTTCCTAAGAAAAAATATATTTATATACACATAAATATATATTTAACATATATATTTAGCAAATTCCTAAGAAAAAAAAAGATATACACATACATATAAATACAGCAACTATATATACAGCAACTATATATACTGCAATTTATATAAACATAAAAAAAATATACACATATATACACAGCAACTATATATATACAGCAATATATATTGAACATAAAAAAAGGGAGCCCTCTCACATCGGCAGGGATGGGCGGCGCGACGGCGGCGGGGCGGGGCGGCGACGAGGCGGCGTCGGGGCACGCGGCGGCGCGGGGCGACGGGTCGGCCGGGGCGCGGCGACGGCGCGGGGCGGGGCGACGGCGCGGGGCGCGGCGACGGCGCGGGGCGGGGCGACGAGGCGGCGTCAGGGGCGACGGCGACGGCGACGGGGCGACGGGGGCGACGGCGACGGGGCGACGGGGGCGACGGCGACGGCGACGGGGGCGGGGAAGGAGCAGAGGGAGGCGTCGGGGCGGGGAAGATGAAAACTGCCCAAATTTTCGCAAGTGTTGGTTATATAGGAGGGGCATTAGTCCCGGTTTCAGCCACCAACCGGGACTAATGCCACCCTTTAGTCCCGGTTGGTGCCACCAACCGGGACCAAAGGCCCTGTGCTGGCGCGGGTGCGGTGGGATGTTTAGTCCCACCTCGCTAGCTGAGGGAGCTCGAGAGTGGTTTATAAGGGCTGCTGCTCCCACCCTCTCGAGCTCCTCTCAAATGCAGGCTTCTGGGCCTAACTCTGCGCGCTGCCCTGTGAGCTTGCTGGGTCTTATATTACAGGTGGATCCTGTGCTATAGGCCTTGCAGGCTCACTGGGCAGCGCCCAATTTTTTTTTTCCTTTTTTGCTTTATTTATTTCTAAGTTGTTTTTTGCTGTATTTAGAGTTGCTTTATTTATTTTATTTTCTTTGTTTATTTCTAAGTTGTTTTTTGCTGTATTTAGAGTTGCTTTATTTATTTTACTTTCTTTATTTATTTTCTTTGTTGCTTTATTTATTTTATTTTGTTTATACTTACAACAAAATACTTATTGTTGCTATTTATTTTTCAAGTTTTTTTGTTTTATTTTCTGCATTATTTATTTTCTTTTGTTATTTGCTTTATTTTTTTAAAAACTTTCTCTGTTAGTGCAAGTAGTATTGAAATTTGAATAGTACAAACGAACAATGGTATCATACTCGTTTGTTACAAAGTTGGCATGGTATCATCATAATAGTTGCGGAAAAAACTCTTCACTTTTTCTTCGCTTGTGTCATTTGCTTATTGCGCCGTAACCATGGATAATCTTCATCGTTTATCAGGATGCTTGTGTCAGCCTTGACTTTGAAGGGAGGAATTTCATGAAACTTTTCATAATCTTCAGACATGTCTGTCTTGCCCTCCACTCCAGGATGTCCCTTTTTCCTGAAAGAACTATGTGGCGCTTTGGCTCATCGTATGATGTATTCGCTTCCTTATCTTTTCTTTTTCTCGGTCTGGTAGACATGTCCTTCACATAGATAACCTGTGCCACATCATTGGCTAGGACGAACGGTTCGTCAGTGTATCCAAGATTTTTCAGATCCACTGTTGTCATTCCGTACTGTGGGTCTACCTGTACCCCGCCTCCAGACAGATTGACCCATTTACACTTAAACAAAGGGACCTTAAAATCATGTCCGTAGTCAAGTTCTCATATGTCCACTATGTAACCATAATATGTGTCCTTTCCCCTCTCGGTTGTTGCATCAAAGCGGACACCGCTGTTTTGGTTGATGCTCTTTTGATCTTGGACAATCGTGTAAAATGTATTCCCATTTATCTCGTATCCTTTGTAAATCAATACAGTCGAAGATGGTCCCCTGGACAACAAGTACAACTTATCACAAACAGTGTTGTCACCTCTGAGACGTGTTTCCAACCAACTGCTGAAAGTCCTGATGTGTTCACGTGTAATCCAGTCGTCGCACTGCTCCGGGTGTTTGGAGCGCAGACTGTTCTTGTGTTCATCGACATACGGGGTCACCAATGTAGAGTTCTGTAGAACTGTGTAGTGTGCTTGAGACCAAGAATATCTGTCCCTGCATATTATTGAGTCCCTTCCAAGCGTGCCTTTTCCAGTCAGTCTCCCCTTGTACCGCGATTTAGGGAGACCTATCTTATTAAGGCCAGGAATGAAGTCAACACAAAACCCGATGACATCCTCTGTTTGATGGCCCATGGAGATGCTTCCTTCTGGCCTTGCGCGGTTACGGACATATTTCTTGAGGACTCCCATGAACCTCTCAAAGGGGAACATATTGTGTAGAAATACGGGCCCAGAATGACAATCTCGTCGACTAGATGAACTAGGACGTGTGTCATGATATTGAAGAAGGATGGTGGGAACACAAGCTCGAAACTGACAAGACATTGCGCCACATCACTCCTTAGCCTTGGTACGATTTCTGGATCGATCACCTTCTGAGAGATTGCATTGAGGAATGCACATAGTTTCACAATGGCTAATCGGACGTTTTTCGGTAGAAGCCCCCTCAATGCAACCGGAAGCAGTTGCGTCATAATCACATGGCAGTCATGAGACTTTAGGTTCTGGAACTTTTTCTCTGCCATATTTATTATTCCCTTTATATTCGACGAGAAGCCAGTCGGGACCTTCATACTGAGAAGGCATTCAAAGAACATTTCTTTCTCTTCTTTCGTAAGAGCATAGCTGGCAGGACCTTCATACTGCTTCGGAGGGATGCCGTCTTTTTCGTGCAAACGTTGCAGGTCCTCCCGTGCCTCAGCTGTATCTTTTGTCTTTCCATACACGCCCAAGAAGCCTAGCAGGTTCACGCAAAGGTTCTTCGTCACGTGCATCACGTCGATTGAAGAGCGGACCTCTAGATCTTTCCAGTAGGGTAGGTCCCAAAATATAGATTTCTTCTTCCACATGGGTGCGTGTCCCTCATCGTCATTCGGAACAGCTAGTGCGCCGGGGCCCTTTCCAAAGATTACGTGTAAATCATTGACCATAGCAAGTACGTGATCACCGGTACGCATGGCGGGCTTCTTCCGGTGATCTGCCTCGCCTTTGAAATGCTTGCCTTTCTTTCGACATTGATGGTTGGTCGGAAGAAATCGACGATGGCCCAGGTACACATTCTTCCTGCACTTGTCCAGGTATATACTTTCAGTGTCATCTAAACAGTGCGTGCATGCGTGGTATCCTTTGTTTGTCTGTCCTGAAAGGTTACTGAGAGCGGGCCAATCGTTGATGGTCACGAATAGCAACGCCTTTAGGTCAAATTCCTCCTGTTTGTGCTCATCCCACGCACGTACACCGTTTCCATTCCACAGCTATTAAAGTTCTTCAACTAATGGCCTTAGGTACACATCAATGTCGTTGCCGGGTTGCTTAGGGCCTTGGATGAGAACTGGCATCATAATGAACTTACGCTTCATGCACATCCAAGGAGGAAGGTTATACATACATAGAGTCACGGGCCAGGTGCTGTGATTGCTGCTCTGTTCCCCGAAAGGATTAATGCCATCCGCGCTTAAAGCAAACCATACGTTCCTTGCATCCTTTGCAAACTCCTCCCAGTACTTTCTCTCGATTTTTCTCCATTGTGGCCCGTCAGCGGGTGCTCTCAACTTCCCGTCTTTCTTACGGTCCTCACTGTGCCATCGCATCAACTTGGCATGCTCTCTGTTTCTAAACAAACGTTTCAACCGTGGTATTATAGGAGCATACCACATCACCTTCGCAGGAACCCTCTTCCTGGCGGGCTCGCCATCAACATCACCAGGGTCATCTCGTCTGATCTTATACCGCAATGCATCGCATACCGGGCATGCGTTCAGATCGTTGTATGCACCGCGGTAGAGGATGCAGTCATTAGGGCATGCATGTATCTTCTGCACCTCCAATCCTAGAGGGCATACGACCTTCTTTGCTGCGTATGTACTGTCGGGCATTTCGTTATCCTTTGGAAGCTTCTTCTTCAATATTTTCAGTAGCTTCTCAAATCCTTTGTCAGCCACAGCATTCTCTGCCTTCCACTGCAGCAATTCCAGTACGGTACCGAGCTTTGTGTTGCCATCTTCGCAATTGGGGTACAACCCTTTTTTGTGATCCTCTAACATGCGATCGAACTTCAGCTTCTCCTTTTGACTTTCGCATTGTGTCCTTGCATCGACAATGACCCGGCGAAGATCATCATTTGGTTCCTCTTGATCTTCAGCAGCTTCACCCGTTGCAGCATCATTGGGCACATCGTCTGGTTCCTCTTGATCTTCACCAGCTCCCCCCATTGCAGCATCACAGTATTCAGGGGGCACATAGTTGTCATCGTACTCTTCTTCTTCGCCGTCTTCCATCATAACCCCTATTTCTCCGTGCCTCGTCCAAACATTATAGTGTGGCATGAAACCCTTGTAAAGCAGGTGGGAGTGAAGGATTTTCCGGTTAGAGTAAGACATCGTATTCACACATTTAGTGCATGGACAACACATAAAACCATTCTACTTGTTTGCCTCAGCCGCATTTAGAAACTCACGCACGCCCTTAATGTACTCAGAGGTGTGTCTGTCACCGTACATCCATTGCCGGTTCATCCGCGTGCATTTATATATAATTAAGTGTGTCAAAAACCATTACAGAACATCATAAATAGATAATTAAATGACCAAATGGATAAAAGTTCATCATCACATAAAAACCAAAGTACATACATATATAGTTCTCATCTAACAACATATAGCTCTCCATACACATCGAAACTATGTAAAACATTTCAACGCGAAAACAAATGCTATCATAATCGCAACCAAGGTAACAATTGATCCAACGGCATAATGATACCAAGCCTCGGTATGAATGGCATATTTTCTAATCTTTTTAATCTTCAACCGCATTGCATCCATCTTGATCTTGTGATCATCGACGACATCCGCAACATGCAACTCCAATATCATCTTCTCGTCCACAATTTTTTTTATTTTTTCCTTCAAGAATTTGTTTTCTTCTTCAACTAAATTTAACCTCTCGACAATAGGGTCCATCTTGATCTTGTGATCATCGATAACTTCCGCAACATGGAACTCCAATTCCATCTTCTCCTCCTCCATTTTTTCCAATTTTTTCTTTAACGAAATGTTTTCCTCTTCAACTAAATTTAACCTCTCCACAAGAGGGTCGATTGGAATTTCCGGTTCAACTACCTCCTAGACATAATAAAACATCTATGCATGTCAGGTTGGTCGGCATAACTATCATAAGCACTAAAACAAATAGTTATAAATTAAAGATAATATACCACATCCGAATCGTAGACCGGACGAGGGCCCACGTGGGCGGATATCAAAACCATCGCACTATATAATAACAAGCAATAATAAACGTAAGAAAATTAGACAAATATCTATCTAAAGCAATAATAAAAGTAAGAAAAGCATGGACATATAACAAGAGGCTCACCACGGTGGTGCCGGTGACGAGATCGGCGGGGGCGATCGACGGCGGCGAAGACGGGGACGGGACGTGACGGACCGCTAAACCTAGACAAATCTCGGAGAAAATAGAGCTTCGAGAGGAGAAAAGCTTAACTAGTGTGGCTCGGGCATTCCACCGAACACGTTGTGTGCATAGGAGGTGAGCTAGAGCACCACTAACCCCTCTCCCCCTCGGCCAGAAAAAAAAACAGAGCAGTGAGCTCTGCTCTTGAGTGAGGGGGTTTATATAGGCAACTCACTGGTTCCGGTTGGTGCTACAAACCGGGACTAAAGGGGTGCCTTTGGTCCCGGTTCATAATACCAACCGGGACCAATAGTGGTGGGCCAGGAGCAAGAGCCATTGGTCCCGGTTTTTAGCTCCAACCGGGACCAATAGGTCCAGACGAACCGGGACCAATGGCCCACGTGGCCCGGCCGGCCCCCTGGGCTCACGAACCGGGTCCAGTACCCCCATTGGACCCGGTTCTAGATTGAACCGGGGCTAATGGGCTGGACCAATGCCCTGTTTTCTACTAGTGTTGATGGAGAAGGGGATGCACGGGGGGCATCCCCAAGCTTAGACGCTTGAGTCTCCTTGAATATTTCTTGGGGGTGCACGGGGGCATCCCCAAGCGTGAGCGCTTGACACTCCTGAATCTTTTTATCATCTTCCCTCGCACACTTGAAAACTCCCTTCATACATAACTCATCATAATCTGATTAGCGAGGTTAGTACCCTTAATAAAATAATTATACCTTGCTGGAAATAAGGATATTCTTGAAGTTCTACTGTTTCTCAAGATTGCCAAAAGGTTTTTGCAAAGAAAACGCAAGTTCTTAATTTGCAAAGTGAAGGTAAGGCAAAACAGGACAGAATCTGTGAAAAACAGAACAGCAGGCAGTAATTGACCTGTTCGGGATACTTCTGCAACTCAAATAAAAAAACTCAGAACTGACGCACGAAAGATAATTATATAGAGAACGCTGTCGAAACAATTCAGACCAAAAAGATGATCTGGTGATTTTATACGAATTTTTCTATCCAAGGACAGAATCTGTTTCCTGGACAGCACCTCACAACTTTTGAACTTTATAGCAATCAGAGGCTATACTTGGCACAAATATGAAAAGCAAAGATACAATGATGATGCTACAGCAGTAAACAACATCAAGACACAACAAAAGCAAAAAAAATTATTCATGTGGGCTGCCTCCCAAAAGCGCTTTCTTTTATGCCTTTAAGCTAGGCATAATGCATAGAGGAATCAATAATCATCATAATGATCGGAGTTATAAATTGGTTCAAATGATTCCTCAACGATTTCATTCTTGTTCCTTCTAGGAAAGGGTTACACACCTTTTGCCTTCCCGCGTAAGCGGATTTGTCCCTTACCTATATCAATGAAGCCTTTAACTGCTCGGAGGAAATCCCTTCCAAGCACTATATTCCTTGGTTTGCCTCCATGATGAAGAAATCAATCATTGCAATCCCTTTAAGGAATTTTACCGGCACGTCTTTAATTTTTCCCTGGATTTCAGAAATATCTCCATTAGTATGTTCATGATAAGATGGTAGTATATCCATATTAAATTTTAAAGAATCATGAACAATTTTTGGCATAGTAGAAACCATAGATCCAATATCACAATAAGCAAGGAAGTCTTGATTAAAGATGCTAATCCTAACAAAAGGCTCCCGGTCATTATCTATTTCCAAAATATCTCTCTTATTGGGTTTGGGTTTATCTACCTTTATTAAGTCTAGAGCATCCATTCTCCTTTCAATAGTAGCAAGTCTATCTATGATAGTATCAAAGTTATGATCATAAACAAAGTAACTAGATAGACCATGTATAATTTCAAGAGCTCTAGCTTCATCACATTCTAAGAAATCTCCCTCAGCTATAATGTCAAGGGAGTGTTTACACCATTTAAAAAGACCATGGTAAAAATTCCTAAGCACAATTTTTATAGGTATCCAAGGCATAATTCTCCTATGTGCATCAGAAATTCTGTCCCATGCCTTCTTCATATTTTCTCCATCCCTTTGATGGAAATCTAGAACTTCTGATTCCCTCAAAGCACCAAATCCTAACATGTTTGGTTAAACAGAAATGACTACTAATAAAAAGTCAAATAATATTTTTGTGATTTTCGATAAAAGGAACTAAAGCAAAAATGAAAGTAAACTAACAAGACTAAAAAGCAAAGGTAAAAGATAGCATGCAACTCCCCTATCCTGAAGAGTGGAGTCCTCGGCAACGGCGCCAGAAAATACTCCTTGATGGGCCTCGAACCCCTCGTTGGTTACCACAAGTGGAAGGTGTAAGATGCAGTAAGTAGAAGTGTTTTCCCTTAGCAAAGATGCCAAGGATCGAATCCCCAGAGACTCCTAGGTTCAACAAGTAGGTGTCAACTGCTAACGGCGCAATTAGCAATCAACGTGGACCTGCACACAGATACAAATAACTTTGCTCCCAACGAGTACAGAGAGGTTGTCAATCTCTCCGGCCTTGTAGTTCACAAAGGGTTAAAAGCAATATGATAGTAGTGATAGATAGTGTTTTGCAATAGTAAGTAAAATAGCGAAAAGTAAATAGTGGATGTGATCAATGATGGTAATATGGACCGGAGTCTCATGATGTTCACTAGTGATGTCTCTCTCCCAAAAGACGATAAAACAGCTATGTGAGGTAAACAAATTACAGCTGGGCAATTGACAGGACCACGAACGTAAACCAATGCTGATTACATTGCAAGAAAGGTTGAGGTTCAAAGCATGGGCGATACGCCAAAGTAAGTAGACCGAAATCCATCAATATCTACTACTAATCATCCACCTTGAGATATCTATCCAGAACATCTCGCTGGTATTAAGTTGCGAGTCCCACCCATAGTGTAAACTCAATGCAACAGACAACTGCATTAAAAGAACTTTGCGTAAAGTAAACAATCCTTGCACCCGCGGGCACAAGCACCGTTGTTTTCCCCCTTGTGGCAACATCAGATCCCCTAGACTCATGTTTCTGTCACTCAAGCTAGTCATCGAGGGGCATGAACCCACAATCGAGCATAACGTTCCCTCTTGGAGTTACTACCTATTACTCGGCCAAAGCAATAAATAACAACGGAGAACATGCAAGAATTACTTATGAACTAAAATATAAAAGAGGTGAATCAAATATATTACTCAAGATCAATCTGAACATAATCTCATAATCCATCGGATCCCAGCAAACTCAACATAGCAACAACATAAGGATTACATAGGTGCCTCGATCATGTAGGGCAGCTCACGAGGACTAATTAGTGAAGCACGAGAACGGGAGGAGAACATCACATAGCTACTGGTCATGGACTCATGGTCCAAGGGAGACTACTCACGAGTCATCCGGGAGGCGTCCATGGTGGTGGAGAAGCTCCCGGTGGTGATCCTCCCCTCCGGCAGGGTGCCGGGAAGAGTTCTCCTGGTGCTCCCGATCTTGGAAGCGGCGGCGGCGGCGGAACAGAGATGGGATCGCGAAAAGAAGTCATGTTCTGAGGGTTACGGGGAACCCTTTAAATATATGCCAAAGTAGGCACCGGGGGAGCCTCGGGGGGCCGAGGCGCCCCCCCGGCGCGGCCCGGGGGGCGCGCCCACAGGGCGCCTGGAGCCCCTGTGGCCCCCCCAGGCTGCCCTTCAGACGCAGTGTTGTTTCCGTATCGCTGATTTTTTATATAATTTTTCTGGATTTTTCTGGGCAGTTCTCGAAACGTGAAAACCTGAAATACAAAAACAGCCGAAAACAGAAACTGGCACTGGGGTGCACTGGATTAGTAAGTTAGTCCAAATATGATCAAAAGTGTATGGAAGTGTATGAATATCATAGCAATATCACCCAAAAGTGGCATGGAGCAAGCAGAAATTATAGATACGTTTTGGACGTATCACCGACCACCGGCATGAACCAGAGCTTCGAGACGTACTGGGACCGCATCAAGGCCGAGTTCGACGAGCGGAAGCTCGTCGACCCCTACTTCAAAGGCGTCTACATGCAGCGCGGCTCCAAGGCAATGGCGAACCATTGGGGACGTATCCAGGGGGCGTGCAACAAATGGCATGGGATCGTCGAGGAAGTCGCGGCTTGCCCGGAGAGCGGCGCCAGCGTTGAGGATCAGGTACGCACGCCGTTCACCCGCATCTCTTCACCATGTACCGGCGCGACAACCTCGACGCCGACTTCAAGTACCTCCACGTCTACAAGCGCATTGACAAGTGCGAGAAGTGGGCGGAGGTCCGACGCACCCTCGACAAGGCCAAGGAGACATACAAGCCGGACGCGACGACTCCGGGCGCGTCCGAGGGGCGGCCGGACGGCCACAAATTGGCAAAGAAGGGGAAAAACGCCAACGCGGCAACCGCGCGAGTGCATGAGTCCATCGAGCATTGCCTCGCCGACGTCCAGGCCCGGGCCGTCCAGCGTGAAGAGAAAACCGCTGAGCGGTGGTCGTCGTTGATGACGAACAGCGCCATCAAGCTCGACCTGCTCCGGACGAACATCACCGCGAAGAAGAGGAACACCGACATGGCTTTTCTGATGGGCGGGGCGAACATGCTCCAGAGCGACGACGAGCAGCTCAGGGCGTGGTACCTGGTGGAGCGCGGCCTCATCCAGAACCAGCTGCAGACGACAACGCCGACGACGCCGACGACGCCAGCTCCTGCGCCCACGTCCACACAGACGCCAAGCCCGAACGACGCCTCTACATCGCCGCCCAGCAGTACCGAAGCCGCGACGGCACAGCCCAGCACCGAAGCAACTCCGACACCGCCGAGCCCGCGCACGCCGACTCCGCCAACGCCTGGAGGCGACCCCGCCGAGTGATTCGTTGCGCACGCGAACTTGCGGCTCGCGGCGCTATGTTTTTGTAACGCCAGACTACGTCCGATCGCCGGATTTGTGACGTCTTTTGTGAACGGGAACGACCTAGTTCAAATTTCCTGCATCCTGGGGCCGACGCTTGGGGGCGTGACTGGGAGCTAGGTCGTCCCCAGGGGCCAAACTAGCGCCAGCACGCCCCCAGGCCGCTCTATTTAAGCGTCCTGGGGGGGCGAACGGCTGGAGATGCCCTTATACTCGAAAACTGCAGAAAGAGCTCATCGGCCAATCAAATTATGGGAAAGAGTCAAACTACTCAGGAACTACAAGAAAGCAACGGAAATCATCAATAAGCATCTCCATCATATAAACTGTACCCAAATATCCCATCATACAGAGTATTTGTTTATATCTTTGTGGGAATTTCATAAATAGTTAGAGATAAGTAAAAGAAAATATTTTACCAATAGTCCATATCCTAACATTAATTGGACATATTGTTTATTTTTATTGCGCAAAATAAAAATAGGCAAAAAAATGGTCTTCAGAAGGCTCAAACCCAAGACATAAGATAGCAGGCCTGAACGCGCTAGGCAACTTTCCATAAGAGAGATTCAATAGAATATGACGCCACACGTAATTTATACCTTTCGAAACCCTAACCCCAAAGACTATGGCGGTAGGGTATTTTCAACGTCGAACGACCGTGACTGCACCGTCAAGTCTTACCGCCATAGCCCCCGGCGTTAGGATGTGTTACTCTACCGTCAAGGACGATGGCGGTAGAAAAAGGGTCAGATCATGATTTTTTTTTTTTTAAATCGGATCAAATCGTGCTAAAGTTTATAGGGTCAAAACAGTGAAGTTGGCCGCACGTGTCCCCTCACGCTTTCCCTCTCAGATGAGCGCTCACTCTCCTGACACACACTCTCTCTCACCACATGCATGCACACTTGCACAAGTCTCTCTCTCACATAAAAAAAAGCATTATATTTCACTTCTCCACAAAAGTAAGGCTCTCTCTATTCAATTTAAAATTGAATCTCAATAATCGTTTCTCTCTAAAGTCTAAGTCAAGGTAGTCGTTTTGACTGTGCGCGAAGCGGCTGTGTCAGACAGTAGAACATCTGCCAACGGAATTTTTCTCAAAAAGATCATGCCAGGACAAATTGACAAAAAAAACTATCTCTGAATCAATTTGACAAAAATGACCTCTGAGCCAACGCGTGCCACCAGAACCTGTCGCCACACGGCCAGACGGCAGCCGGCGAGTAAATTCGCCGAGCGCGGGCATTCCGCGACGGAACGGGGCAAGGCCAGCCCATGGCGCCACCGCGTGAGGCGGCCTTTGCTGCTGCTGCTGTTTTGCAAACCGCAGACAGCGGTGCTGTTGCTGCCGATGCGACAAGTCCCAGCGTCTTTTTTTTGCCACAAGTTTCGAGGGACGCTGGAATCCGATGCTTGTGGAATCTGATGCTGCGGTAAAATTTGACGCTTTGTGCCGACACTTCCGCACTCGTTTCCTTTATATGGACTGCAGCTCCTGCATAGACGCAGTCTCCCTCGCTGTCTTCCGTTTCTTTCTGCTCTCTCAAGTCACCAAGAACACAGAGGAAAATAGTTGAGTAGCCACTTTGGGCGATTTAGAATTGGATTTTGAAGATGCTGAAGATGAAGAAAGGATAGATCAAGGTAAGATCTACCCATTTTTGTTGGTTCGTTCTCATGCATGATGTTTTTAATCTGTCTGATTAGTTCCTAAGTATGTTTTCTCTGTTGTTTTAGGCATTATTTCATCACTTTGTGAATTCATTTGGAGCTTCTGGAGTAGAATTTGTCGTGCAAAGTGAACTACAAAGTTAAAGAGCGAGGTATGAGCTTTGCAATACCTGGATTTTTTTTGTGCATGCACGGTGGATATTATTTAGTTTTTGTAGCTCGTCATTAGGTATGTGATGTTTACTGCTTAGAAGTTAGAAATATTTTTAGACGAGATAAGTTGCATTTATAGTATTTTTGTCCAGAAGAGGAAGTTGAAGGTGTTGTAGATCAATGTTAGCTGTGTCAAGTAGTACTAATTCTCGTGACATGCAAAATGTCGTTACTTTTGTCATTAAGTCGTAATTAGTATTTCTGTTGAACGTTTAGGTTGGATTAGAGCCGGAATTTGGGCATCAAATATTTGATGGTATTTTAGATCAGCGTTAAGCTTTTCAGATGCATCAGTTTAGTTTGACATTTAGGAAGTTCTTAATATGCTAATTCAGAAAAAGTTTGTACTGCAATTGGTCTTTGCATGGTTAAATATGATGTTGTTTCATGTGGTATGTTTATTAGTAAGTTATATAGTTAGGAAAGTGTAGGTATTTTCTGTTGTCTCACAACAATGTTAGTTTTGTATATTTAGATTAGATGCTAATACCTTTAGTGATGTATGTAATTAGGTAAAAAATATCATCTGAGTAGCAAACAAGGAGGAGACGACGGAGTTGAAGAATTTGCGTTTCGATCTTCGATCTCCCTTTTGAGGTGATGACCATGTTTATCCAAGTGCTATTTCGATGCTGCTGATATCAACAAAAAAATATGTGGCTAATATTTATGTTTATGTGATAATAGGTTGACTCCGTTGATATATTGTGAATACTGACGCCGTATAATATTGAAGCTGAGGTATAAATGACGTCGTGTAATATTGTGAATATTTTTTATATTGATGTACAGTTGTGAATGATGTTACCGCTGCTGTGAATATTTATTGTATTATTATTCGTAAACAAACTATTATGTTTAAAGTCTAAGCAAATCATAGTAAATACGTACCAATTATTTCTAACGAAAATATAGATATTTGTCTAGTCATATGATACTAAAAACAAACATACTAATGTTTAAGGTTGAACCGAATGATAATAAAAAATTGATTAGTTTGTAACAAAAATACAAATATTAAAATTGACTCACACTATTATATTTAAGGTCAAACCAGGAGATATTAATAAAATATTGATTATTTCAAACATAAATACGTATGTTAAAAAGTTTTTCCCGTTATTATTATATTTAAAATTTTAATCGACTAATAATACAATATTATTCCTGGTCTCATCTACTTTGTAGCGAAGATGGTAGATGAATCCTTACCTTGGCCTCCAAAATACAGCTTCGGTTCTGCTATACTTTCTCATACATATAGAGGGTTGTGTGATGCCAAACACAAAACTTCGTTTGAACAAAAAGCTCCGTTACTTTGTGTCTCCTACGAGTTTCTACAGTTGTGGCCCTGGGAAAACCTCCCTATTGGACGACCTCGTATACTAAATCCCAGACACTCATACAAATGTAGCGAGGGCAATGTAACTATGGCCCACAGGTGGACACGGGTACGAAAAAAATGGTCTCCAAGTATTGCCAAAAGTTGTTACCCTATATACCACCGGCAGTTTGATATTCTTGATGAGTCACTAGTCACATGGAACCCGTGGACTGAGCATGCCATAGAGATGGTCTTCGGTATACGATGGATTACAACAGAATACATGAGCGATGGTGCATTCTGGCTGACTCGATGCAACTTACTGTTCCTGTGGTGTGTCAAGCCTTACAACCCAGAGCTTGTCATGAGACAATTCGTTCTCTATCAGGATATTCCACCGCCTTTTCCGAGATGTATCAACAAGGAAACTCATAAGTAAGATGTGACCTCCTTAAATAGTTAGTGTTTTTTTAGTTTACAGAACTCACACTTTGTTACATAATTTGCAGGCTGAGCAATATGGGTAAGGGTTGTTATGATTGGAGGGCACACAACATTCAATGGGTAGACAAGTGGAAAAATGAAGCCCTAGAAGATATAGTGCCTCAACTTAGGTAAATTTTATTTACATTATTTTATTATGATGACTGTAGGATCTATGAAGATGCTTTGCTTTCATCACTTGTAATTATTTAATTCTGCAGACCGTACGATGCAACTACAGCTAAAGCGTACAAGGAGTGGTACTGCATCAGCATGCGTACTCGCCTAACCAGTCAACCGGCTTCAATGCCAACACATGTCACACACGAGGAGCAAATGCAGGGACGGATTGAGGGACGGATTGAGCTGTCAGCAGCTTACTATCGTGACTATGCGGTAATCACAAATAAATTATTCAGGTTCATCTTTTCATAGTAATTTCAACCAAATAACAACCAAATATTGTTCAGCTTGATATTTGCAACCATGTACAAGAGATGGCGGGGGAAGGCATGCAGGCCCGAGGCATTCCAGCTCACAAGTCAACATTAAAGCATATTCAAGACTACTTGGCTACAACATTCAGATGCGGTAGAGGCGACGACGTTGTCACTGGAGCGTACAACATGCTGGAAGCGAGGTTCGCCAAACCGAGTGTGGCGCCGTCGTCCAGACCGAGCGAGGCGCGTATGAGCCATGGGCGGTGGGGGAGGATCCGAGTACTACAACGACATTGCCACGACATGACTCATCTCTGCCACCGCATCGCTCTCCTTCGGTGCAGCTTCGTCAGGGGCATACATTGCAGGAACATGACACAGGTTTGGATTCGATGTCCGAGCAGACTCTTTTCCCGAATCCATATGCGTACACAAGACTTGACACATATACCCAAGGCGAGGGATCTCAGTTGTATCTCTCCATGCGAGGAATCTCCATGGCCGAGGAGACTCGTGTCCCAGAGATAAACCAATACGATGAACAATGGCCATACACTAGAGGCGAGGGATCTCAACAGGTACTCATGTTTACATTTTTAATGCATTACAATGATATCATATATTATCCTCTGACGGTTTATTTACAATGTTTCTCTTTGCAGGAAATAACTGATCGTACATGGGACGATGAGGACACCCAACGTGGCCTTAACGCAGAGATCTTGAGAGCATCACATGATCATGGCGACACGGTTACATGATTGATTACAGACTTCTTCAGAGGGAACATTATTGGCCCATCTTTTATCCCTCAAGAATCACAACCATACATCTACAATTACGCATCAGGATCTCAACAAGTATTCCAGATTCCACCACCTACGTAGGAGTTGCAAACACAGGAAGGCGAATGGGAGTATGGCCGCGGTCATGATGTGACTCGACCACCTAATCGCTTGATCCTTTCCGTTCCTCGGGAAAGGCCAGCTGGCCGTCGGCAAGTAGGGTGATTCATCTATCTAGGTGTGCGACATATTGTATCTACCTATGTTAGTTTCAGACTTTTCGATGTACTCCCTCCGTTCCGAAATATTTATCTTTCTAAACATTTCAAATAGACTACAACATATGGATGTATGTAGACATATTTTAGAGTGTAGATTCACTCATTTTACTTTGTATGTAGTCACTTGTTGAAATCTCTAGAAAGACAAATATTTAAGAACAGAGGGAGTATATAGGAAACATCTATGTATGAGGAAATAAAAATGTATCTTAATTATGAAATTAAAGTAGTACATTTCAAATAAAGGTACAACACAATGCTGCTGCATCATGGTACGGAAACTACATGAAGTAAGCCTCACTATTCTCGCTAACATGGGTCTTCCGGAGGTCTTCACGATTGCGTCAAAATGTTACCTGAACTAGTTTCTGTGGCATAAAGTCATCAGCGGAATCGTAATCAGCATCAGCGCCCTTTGTTCATGCAACACTCTTACCTGACTTACTCCTCTTCGAGCTTGCACTACCCATGGATCTGTTATGAGCTCTTTTGCTCAGCATGAAGTCATCGTCATCATCGCTCTTCAAGTGCTTTGAGCTTGCTTGCTGGGCATCAAGTCATCATCATCGTCTATGACTTTCTTGGAGATTGCGGCACCCCTAGCTGATGCGGCACTCTGGCATGTCTCTTCGAGTTGGCACCGGACATGGCTAGATAAATGGCTACGGAAAGATGAAGAACACAACATGCTGGGGGGGGG
>LR738714.1:744570008-744592789 GCA_902687465.1 Secale cereale
CAGTTACTACCTAGCTCCGCCATTGAAGGATAGCATTACCTTTCTAAACCTGGGAAATGCTTCTGAGTGTAAGCAAATGCTAACTGCTAGGGTGACAGCGACCTGCCACCCGCCGCTGGCAACTTTGTAGGTGTCAACTCTCTCCACTTCTCTGTCATCAGGCCGACAACTCCACCTTGACTTTCTCTGTACCGCTCCTTTGCTCTCTCCCCTCTCCCTCTACCCCTCCACCCCCTCTATCTCTAATATTACTTTTTGTTTTGCTGGCATGTAGATGGCCGGCGGCTTTCCCGCCTTCGACGAGTACCCTGGAACAGCTTGGTGCACTAGTAGAAAACAGGCCTTTAGTCCCGGTTCCAGAGGGCCTTTTATTTTCAAATTTCTAAATTATTTGAATTTAATCTCTAATCACCCCTCATCACTGCTCAATTTAATCTCTAATCTCAAATCACCCCTTATCAGTCCAAATCGTCTAACTTCTCGGCCGGTCACCCATTCTCTCACTACTCTGGCCTGAGCATGCTTAACTTCCGAGTTCTATTTCCCCTTGATTCCAAGTCTGCACTTGTTGTTTTCCTAACAATAGTAAGCTATCAATCCCATAATCCTTAGGAGTTGAACTGGAGCAAGAAGTCACACATTACATTGTTTGATTCTGAAACTATTATTCTTAAAACCAATAATTGTTTTGTAACACTAATATTTCTTGAATAAGTAGTTTGACGATAGTTTGACCAGATTTGACCAAAATTCAAGAAAACTAAAATAATCATTTAGTAACACTAATATTCTTGAATAATTATTTTTAACACTAATATTTCTTGAATAAGTAGTCTGACCACTCTTTGACCAGAGTTTGACCAAAAATTCGAAAAAACATAAATTTCAGGATAACTTTTTTCCTTTTAGAATTTGCGGAATCTAAAAATTTGCAAAACGGCCTATGGCTATCAAAATCGGATGCGGATATATGTTTTCTTTTTCATAACACTTTTTTGCAAAACATGTCCAAATTTAAATTTTTAAATTTTCCTAACTAGTAGATGTAGTAACATAACTACATCTCGAAGGATTTTAATTTGTGAAGTTTTTATCATTTTTTTTTTGTTTTTTTCAAAACTGAAATGGCGATACACGGGGGGGGGGTAGAGTTTGAACAAAAAACAAATTTCAGCACCCTTTAGTCCCGGTTCGAGCGGCTAGGGCGTCGGGAAGGCATTAGTCACGGTTCAAATATGACCTTTAGTCCCGGTTCGTGTCTCAAACCGGGACTAAATGTCCTATTTGAACCGGGACTAATGCTTTCCCGACGCACTAGGTGCTCGAACCGGGACAAATGCGCACATTAGTCCCGATTCGTAATGCAACCGGGACTAATGTGTACACTGAGCTTGGACGAAAGCCTTGTTTTCTACTAGTGATGGTATGCCGCAAGCCCAGGCGCATGTGCTGCTGCCTTCATCGGCATCGCCCTTAACGTGTTCGCTGTCGAGGCGCTGGCGTACTACATATGCAGCCACCGTGGCAACGACAACAAGAACAAGGCCCCATCGGGGGAGCTGGAGATGGTGTAGAACATCTTGTACGTGCGAGTGAGGCCAGCGATACCAAATAGTAAATAAGGGTTTTTACCAATTAAGCCACTAGTTGCGTCCCACTACTCAATTTTGCAACTAAGAATTTTAACTGCTAACAATCCCACTATACACAATTACTGTCAGCTCAAAGCCCGTTTAGCATGATCTAATGTAAAATACCCATGTACCAATATGTCTCTCATCCCTCTATCTCACTATGATAAAGTGTGGGCCACTTGATCCCCACTATCATTCTTATTTTTCTCTAAAATTATTCGGTTCTTACTCCTAACAAGTGGGGACCACACTTGTCATTGTGGGATAAAGATATCGGGCATGTGGGTCTAGGAGTACTTTGGTCATATAACATGGTCAATGAGTTGGACTACTATCAGTGTCTAATGGTATTTTTTAGCAAACATTCAATGGAACGATGTCATTTTTTAGGTATCGAATGGCATTTTTGAGCAAGCATCTCACATAACGATGGCATTTTTGTGCAGTTGTAATTTTATCTAGATCATCGATGGCGCGCGTTGCTACACCCGTCTATAAGTACAATGAAATGATAGGATGTTTCATAAATATAAGAGCACATGAAACATATTGAATTTGCATAAACATACTTTTGTCGGTAATCTAAGAAAATTTCATATATAATCCGTAAAAGTAAGGTTCACAGATAAAGATTGGGTTGGCAAAACAACATACACAACGATTTAGATAGTAAATACAACAACTCATAAAGGCCAAGAAAGATAACAAGCCATAAGTAGTAGTAGACTAGCCATGCCCCACGCGGCGGCACGCCGCGCCCCGTCAATGAGTTGTGTTTGAATATGTTGTTTTTATTGGTTACAATTATACTTAATTTAAAGCAAGATATATATATATATATATATATATATATATATATAAAAGATTGCAATCATAAAAAGATAATATGAAAAATGACACAATTATTGTCACCGTACGTATTCCATCTTAGAAAACGGGGAGTATACATGATGGTACTTTTCTAGTAAGATCAAACAAACACGAAGCATTCACTTCTAACTTAGATCATTTCGGTGGAGCCCCCTGCATGCTTGGTGCTTCAGTGCTTGTGATGAAATGATAGAGGGCATTTACAAATTGTTGCATGCAATCTTCAGGTGACTTGGCGCCGGTGCACCTGATGATTGGATCTTCAGTGTATGGACGTTGAGAGTACATTCATAGTGGTATCTGTTGGAATTTACTAGTATTTACTAGTCCAAATAAATTCAGAAATTCTCATTGACACATTATTATTTTGTTAATTAGGAAAATTAATGAGTCATTGATTAATTAGTAACGGGCGCGTTTATTGGGGCTGTTTCTATTTCATTAACAGACGCGGTTCTTACGACCGTTTCTGACTCATTAACAAACGCGTTTATTGTTACTGTTTCTATTTCATAAACGGACGTGTTAAGTACGGCAGTTTCTAAATCATAAACGGACGCGTTTATGGCGGCTGCTTTGACTCCCAACATACACTATATAAACCCGTACCAAGCCAGCCTTGGGAGTAGGTTGTTTTCGTATGGTTTCTCACCGTTCCAAAATATTGCGCCGCCACTCAAGCCTTCTCCATCCCTCCTTCCGGCGTGCACCAGAAGAAGGGACAGCAGGCCTCCGGAACCCCGCCTCTTGCGATCCTGTACGGGAGAGGGGCGATCAGGTTTTTGGGGAGAGCTCTCGCTCGACTGCTGACAGCGATCACTTCCCCAACGACGACTTCTTCCCCGACATCGGCAACCTCTTCCTCGACGACGACATGGCCCAGACCGGCGACAACACAGCCGCTACTACAGCTGCTGCAACGTATGCATCTCTCTCTCATCTGTATCAGATCTCGCTACAATTTCTATGTCTAGTACTTGCCGTAGATTGGATCTGTTTCCCCATTGTACTAGATATTTGCATGCTCGCTTTAGTTGCTTCTGTCATGATTAATTTTATGATATTTCGGATTAAATCATATGATGAATTGCTAATATATTCAACAATCCAAAAACCTGATTATAGGCAATTTGCTACACCTGCTTTTCTTACGTCGACAAAGCCCGATCGGTTCAAGGGTGTGAACTATAAGAGGTGGCGCACGAGAGCAGTGTTGTGGTTTCAATCCATGAACTGCTATGCGGCCACCAAGGGCATGCCTGAGGGCGATCTTGAACCTGCACAGCGGGAAGCCTTTGAAAGGGTTGATATTATGTTTAAGACAGCCCTCCTCGGTATTATTGATGATTCCATTGTGGATCCTTATATGTCGTTTGTTAATGGCAAGGACATGTGGGCCGTGCTCGAGGCCAAGTTTGGGGTCTCCGACGCTGGTAGCGAGTTGTACGTCATGGAGCAATTCTATGACTACAAGATGACTGATGAGCGTTCTGTTGTTCAACAGGCTCATGAGATACAGTCACCCGCTAAGGAACTTGAGCACTTTAAGTGTAATTTACCGGACAAATTTGTGGCCGGTGGCATCATTGCCAAGCTTCCACCTTCGTGGGGCACCTTTGCTACTTCTCTGAAACACAAGAGACAGGAGTTTTCCGTTTTGGACCTCATCGGATCTCTTGATGTGGAAGAGAAGGCGAGAGCAAAGGATACACGTGCTCGGGTTGCTGAGGTAGGTTCTGCTGCGCACATGGTGCAGAAGAAAAACTACCAGCCCAACAAGCCTAAATATAACAAGAAGAAATACGAGGGTAAAGGCAAGCCTTACAACAAGTTTAAGCCATCGTCCTCTACCAACTTTAAGAAGAAGAAGGGATCATGCCACGTTTGTGGCGACCTGAGCCATTGGGCTCCGAGATGCCCCAAACGGCATGAGCTGCAGCAGCTAGAGAATAGCGGCAAGACCGCTAATGTTGTCATGGCTGACACCGAGATGAAGGATATTGGGTACGGTATAATTCCTACCATTCTTTCAATTTGTCATTCTCCTGATTGGTTGATTGACACAGGTGCCAATGTACATGTTTGTGCTGATGCCTCCATGTTCTCTTCTTACCAGGTCACAGGGACTTCCCCCAAGCTGATGGGGAATGGGTCACATGCCACTGTTCGTGGTGTTGGTACGGTCGATCTGAAGTTTACTTCGGGGAAGATCGTGCGACTGAAGAACGTGCATCATGTGCCCTCCATCAATAAGAATCTCGTCAGCGGTTCGCGTTTATGTCGAGATGGTTATAAGTTGGTTTTCGAGTCCAATAAAGTTGTAATTTCCAAGTATGGACAATTTGTTGGTAAAGGCTATGAGTGCGGAGGCTTGTTCCGCCTATCTTTGTCAGACTTATGCACTAAAGTTATTAATCATGTTTGCCACGATAATGAATCTGATATTTGGCATTCACGACTTTGTCATATTAACTTTGGTTGCATGACGCGGTTAGCAAATATGAGTTTAATTCCGAAATTTACTACTGTGAAAGGTTCCAAATGTCAAGTGTGTGTTCAAGCTAAGCAACCTCGCAAGTCCCATAAGACTGCGGAGGTAAGAAATTTAGCACCACTGGAGCTTATACATTCTGATCTTTGTGAGATGAATGGCGTGTTGACAAAGGGTGGAAAGAAATACTTTATGACACTCATTGATGACTCCACTAGATATTGTTATGTGTATCTTCTGAAAACAAAAGATGAGGCTTTAACTTACTTCAAAAACTATAAGGCCGAAGCAGAGAACCAACTTGATCGTAAAATTAAACGGCTTAGGTCTGATCGTGGTGGAGAGTATTTTTCAAATGAATTCAATTCGTTTTGTGCGGAACATGGTATTATCCATGAGAGGACGCCTCCCTATTCACCTCAGTCAATTGGGGTGGCTGAAAGAAAGAACCGAACTCTGTCTGATTTGGTAACGCCATGTTAGACACTTCGGGTCTCTCCAAGGCATGGTGGGGGGAGGCGCTAATGACTGCATGTCATGTCCTAAACCGAGTTCCCACAAAGAATAAAACCATTACTCCATTTGAGGAATGGGAAAGGAAAAGATTGAAACTCTCTTACTTACGTACTTGGGGTTGTTTGGCGAAAGTCAATATACCAATTCCCAAGAAGCGCAAGCTTGGACCTAAAACCGTAGATTGTGTTCTTCTGGGCTATGCTTTTAATAGCATCGGTTATAGATTTTTGGTAGTAAAATCTGAGGTATCCGACATGCATGTCGGTACGATTATGGAGTCGAATGATGCGACTTTCTTTGAGAACATATTTCCTATGAAGGATATGGCTAGCTCATCAAATCAGGAAATACCTATTTTATCGAGTCACTAAATAACTGAGATTCCTGAACCCACCATTCCAATAGAACACGTTGAGAATCCCTTGGAGGATGACAATAAAGCTCCTGTTAGGAGCAAGAGACAGAGGATTGCAAAGTCCTTTGGTAATGATTTCATTGTGTACCTCATGGATGACACACCTAGGACTATTTCAGAAGCCTATGCATCTCTTGATGCTGACTACTGGAAAGAGGCTGTCCGTTGCGAGATGGATTCCATCCTGGCTAACGGAACCTGGGAGATCACCGATCGTCCCTATGGGTGTAAACCTGTAGGGTGTAAGTGGGTGTTCAAGAAAAAGCTTAGGCCTGATGGTACAATTGAAAAGTACAAGGCAAGGCTTGTGGCCAAGGGTTATACTCAGAAAGAAGGTGAAGACTTCTTTGATACTTACTCACCTATGGCTAGATTGACCACTATCCGAGTGCTACTGTCTTTGGCTGCCTCGCATGGTCTTCTCGTTCATCAAATGGACGTTAAGACAGCTTTCCTTAATGGAGAGTTGGATGAGGAAATTTATATGGAGCAGCCAGACGGTTTCGTAGTGCCCGGTCAGGAAGGAAAAGTGTGTAAGTTATTGAAGTCATTATATGGCCTCAAGCAAGCTCCTAAGCAATGGCACGAGAAGTTTGAAAGGACTTTGACTTCTGAAGGCTTTGTTGTAAACGAAGCTGACAAATGTGTGTACTATCGCCATGGTGGGGGCGAGGGAGTTATTCTTTGTCTATATGTCGACGACATACTGATATTTGGAACCAATCTTGATTTAATTAAGGAAGTTAAAGATTTCTTATCTCGTTGTTTTGAGATGAAGGATCTAGGAGTGGCTGATGTTATCTTGAACATCAAGCTGCTGAGAGATGATAATGGTGGGATTACACTGCTTCAATCTCACTATGTGGAAAAGGTCTTGAGTTGCTTCGGGTATAGCGACTGTAAGCCTTCTCCAACTCCATATGATCCTAGTGTGTTGCTTCGAAAGAATCGATGGATTGCTAGAGATCAACTGAGATATTCTCAGATTATAGGCTCGCTTATGTATTTGGCGAGTGCCACGAGGCTTGACATCTCTTTTGCTGTGAGCAAATTGAGCCGGTTTGTTTCCAATCCGGGAGATGATCATTGGCGTGCGCTTGAGAGAGTTATGCGTTATTTAAAAGGCACAGCGAGCTATGGAATTCACTATACCGGAAACCCGAGGGTTCTGGAAGGCTATAGTGATTCTAATTGGATATCTGATGCTGATGAGATTAAGGCCACTAGTGGTTATTTATTTACACTTGGTGGTGGCGCTGTTTCTTGGAAGTCTTGCAAGCAGACCATCTTAACGAGGTCAACTATGGAAGCAGAACTCGCAGCATTAGATACAGCCACTGTTGAAGCAGAGTGGCTTCGTGAGCTTTTGATGGACTTGCCTGTGGTTGAAAAACCAATACCCACGATCCTAATGAACTGTGATAATCAAACCGTGATCATCAAAGTGAACAGTTCTAAGGATAATATGAAGTCATCAAGGCATGTGAAGAGGAGATTGAAATCTGTCAGGAGACTGAAAAACTCCGGAGTTATTACAGCGGATTATATCCAAACGACTATGAACTTGGCAGATCCCTTCACAAAGGGTTTATCACGTAATGTGATAGATAATGCATCGAGAGAGATGGGTTTGAGACCCACGGTATGAGTTGTCCACAGTGGTAACCTACTCTATGTGATCGGAGATCCCGTGAATTAGAAGTAAGAGACAAGCTGTTGGTCAGCTGAGAGGAGAGTATTCTTATATTTTATCCCACTCCGTGAAGATGCAATATTCTCCTAATCTGTATGGTAGGTTGACATTTGTCTTAATGTGTTCCAAGTGGTTTACTTATATAAGCGGAGATGTGTCCTACAGAGCATCTCTTGAGGAACTCACCTATATGAGCTTGATTGTTGAACGTCGCAATCTGTGAGAATTGGGTGTTCTCTAATAAACTCATGAAAGGCCTTCGGAGTATGACGCATAAGCTCCAACCGCGGGGAAGCCTTGCGGCAGCCTAGTATCGGTCTAGACGTTGTGTGAAACTGGTATCACAGCAAACTTGTAGTTCAAGGCATAGTCCACTATCCAAGTTGTGAATTAGTGTAACATAACATTCTAGGTGGAAGTTCAACTTAACAGTCTCCACTAAGTACCGGTATACAAACAATGCTTTGAAACTTAAAAATGAGGAGATGTGTCTATGAGATTTTGTGGGGGATTGTTGGAATTTACTAGTATTTACTCGTCCAAATAAATTCAGAAATTCTCATTGACACATTATTATTTTGTTAATTGGGAAAATTAATGAGTCATTGATTAATTAGTAACGGTCGCGTTTATTGGGGTTGTTTCTATTTCATTAACAGACGCGGTTATTACGACCGTTTCTGACTCATTAACAAACGCGTTTATTGTTACTGTTTCTATTTCATAAACGGTCGTGTTAAGTACGGCAGTTTCTAAATCATAAACGGACGCGTTTATGGCGGCTGCTTTGACTCCCAACATACACTATATAAACCCGTACCAAGCCAGCCTTGGGAGTAGGTTGTTTTCGTATGGTTTCTCACCGTTCCAAAATATTGCGCCGCCACTCAAGCCTTCTCCATCCCTCCTTCCGGTGTGCACCAGAAGAAGGGACAGCAGGCCTCCGGAACCCCGCCTCTTGCGATCCTGTACGGGAGAGGGGCGATCAGGTTTTTGGGGAGAGCTCTCGCTCGACTGCTGACAACGATCACTTCCCCAACGACGACTTCTTTCCCGACATCGGCAACCTCTTCCTCGACGACGACATGGCCCAGACCGGGGACAACACAGCCGCTACTACAGCTGCTGCAACGTATGCATCTCTCTCTCATCTGTATCAGATCTCGCTACAATTTCTATGTCTAGTACTTGCCGTAGATTGGATCTGTTTCCCCATTGTACTAGATATTTGCATGCTCGCTTTAGTTGCTTCTGTCATGATTAATTTTATGATATTTCGGATTAAACCATATGATGAATTGTTAATATATTCAACAGTATCATGTTGAAGAAATTATCGCATATTTTAGCTAGGATTCTAGTCTGCCTTGTAAACTCATTTTACTGGATGGTTATTAGAACGGGCCATGTTGAATTGTCATTGATTGGTTCATGTTTTCTCTTGCATTGAGGCAGACTTCCCATTTTGACTTGAAATGAATTTGGAGCCATGTGCGCCTCTCCCTTGTTCACAAAAAAATAATTCTGAACTTGAAGTACATGATAGTTTTGGTGACCATCAGTTTGTTCTGTTGTATATGTTATATGCTATAGTTAATTGTTGTTGGAAACGTGATGAAGCCACTCGGTGACTTCAAGTGCACGATAGCAGGTTTCTCATTGTGATTTGAGCGGCACGTACCGGGGACGTACTTCCGCCGATGGTACGTGGGATCGTGATTCGGGATCATACCACAGCGACCGTAACTGCACTACAGTAACCACTAACCACACACGCGAACACAACATGTTAGCCAATTAACATCGAATTAAGTGGCGTTCAGAACCAACGGAAATGCGGTGCCGGTTAACATCGAGTAAAACAAACAGCATCCAGAATCAACGGAAAAAGTGGCGCTACATGGCGATGCACGTGGCCACATCACAGACGAAAATCTCATCCAACATTGTATGCATGCACATGACTACCACTCAGAGTCCACCGTCCAACAACACGTGACTAATCCTAACATTGGCAGCCTAACGAAATCACAGACCAAATCGCAACACACACCCACAAAACGTACGCTCACAGGTCCCCCAATAATACATGCATGCGCCATGCATCCATTAACCAATTTTGAACAGCATAAAAACTCCTAAGAAACCACAAATAATTACCAGAAAGCTTTGACAAAAAAAAATCATAAGCAGGCACCATTTTATTATCCTTGTGTATAAATGTATGATCAAACCCATTATTTGGTCAGATTTTAGGATACATTTTAATACGTTCCCCTTATCTTATTTTTGTAGAAGCAAGAAAAAACTAAATATAACCATACATTTGACATTCTTAATTACAATTCAGTTTTGAAAAATGGAATTTCACTAAGGCCCTAGTGAAAATCTAAATGGGAAAATTATGCTATTCCACAACCTCTCGCAAGCTGCATTTTTGGTCGTTGCAACATTTTGTTATAATTAATATTATTTCATGAAAAATAGTTATAATATTATTTATTATTCAAGTGAATCAAAATGAATGTTTTCCTACTATTGCCAATTGGAAAGAAAATATTTCATATGTTCGTATTACTGCCAGTTCTAGGCTTCAACATGAGAAGTACTAATTCCCTAGGGATTAAGAGAGCATCATGTAGCATTATGAGAGTAGACAAAATAGGCACCATTGTGAGGGCGATTAGGCGATTAGGGTTTCCGGCGCTGCCGGCGGCGGCACCGATCCACGAAGATGGCGAGGCCTTGGGATCCGGTGAAGAGGGGCGGCTCCTCCCAGGAGGGGTGCGCTGATGAAGGAAGCGAGTGGTTCCCGCAAGGGGCCCTTCTCGATGTGGAGGCGATGCGTGCCCGTGCTCGGGTGTTAGTGATGAAGATGAAGACGAGGAGACAAGATCTTAAGAGGCCACCAAGGCCAGCCGATGGTGGTCTACTCCCGATGATAGAGGAGATGAGAGAGAGGTGGTAGGATCTAATGGAGAAAGGAGATGGAAGTCGCATGGAGGAAGAGAAGGAAGGATCAGGGAGGCAAGGGAGCCAAAAGCACGACGAGGAGGAAGGGGGTAGCCATGTGGAGATCAAGATGCTACACAAGGAAGACGATGAGGAGAAGTTTGGAAAGATCGTGCCAGAAAGGAAGGACGGCAATGGCGTGACAGAAAAGGATAGGCTCGAGATCGACGACGACCGGAAGGTAGTCCGTACCTTAGGTAAGTGGCCTGAATTCCTATGTACTGTTGAGAAAACAAGGAAGAACGGACTGGGGATGGAAAGAATAATGAAGCAGACGGAATATCTGCTGCGGCTGAACGTGTCCTACCATATCAAGCTATGGTACCACGAGAGGAAACCATGGAAGGATACAGGTCAGATAGGAAAGCTTGGGCTGGAGAGATGTAAGGAGGAAGGAGATAAAACTAACACTAAAACGGAAGAAAATCAGGTGTGTACAAAGGAAACCTCTTGGCAGTCCATGGTAGGTCGAGGGCAAGCTAATAGGATAAAAGGGCAAATGATAGAAACGGAGCTTCCACGCAAACAAAAAGCCCAAACACCACAAGCTTCAGGAGAGATGGCAGGTAACCAGACTCACGGTGCAGGGAAGAACAAGGCCATGGAAGCGAAGGAGGGAAGCGGTATGGGGGAGAATGCGACACCACTGGTCCATCCCCATGGCAAGGGCGTGGAGGAGAGAGATGGAGGCAAGCGTGTGCCGCAGCAGCTAGCGCCGGGCTGCAGCATGACAAAAAGAAGAATCTGGAGATGATACCATCTCAGTTATGCCGCCTAGATGATGATGAGGATGTGCTGTCTGTGGATCTGGCTGAAGCGGCAAAGAAGCTGAGCAGGTGGATAATAGTGGCCTTTTTCCTCACCACAAAAATCTTTAACGCCAACGCACTGTTCACCACGATGCGTAGGGTGTGGAAACCCCATGGTGGTATGTTGGAGAAGCCGCTTGCGAACAACCGATTTATCATCGAGTTCGAGCAAGAGGGAGATTACCTACATGTCCTGAGGGGAGGCCCGTGGACACATGACAATGATGCCCTCCTTGTGGCGGCATACGACGGAAAGAGGTCACCTGCAGAGGTTCCTCTCAATATCCTCCCTATGTGAGCGAGGATTTTTGATCTGCCGCTAGCCATGATGGATAATATTTTTGGCGCGGAGGTGGGGAAAAAGCTTGGAGAGGTAAGGATGGTGCACACGGATAACAAGGGGAGAGCTTTTGATGATTTTCTGCGTGTCCGGGTTGAACATTTGATCACAAGGCCACTTCGCAAATGGATCGTGATTGAGGACATTAGCGACCCTGAAATGAAGAAGAAGAGATGCCCAGTCAAATATGAACGTGTCCCACACTTTTGCTTCTTTTGTGGTTTCATTGGACACACTGAGAGTTCCTACTTGATCCCAGAGGAAGAAAAGATTGTCCATTTTAGTACTGAGCAGCGTGCATCGCCATACAAAATGTTTGAACACAGAAGCTTCTATATTCCCGGTGAGCAGAGCAAGGCCAAGCGAAACCTGCAGTTTAATTCACCATCTGGGTGGAAGTGTACGCCTCAGGTGGAATCTGAAAATGGCATTGGTAACTCGGGCGTGCAAAAGATAACTGCGAAGGAAGGATCGCAACTGAACACCACTGGTGAGGATCGCACAATTACCGACCCCGTGATTGCTCAGGTTGTCAAGGATGTTGTGCAGGCAGTAAACCAACTGGACCTAGATGGGAAAGCTATAGTGCAAGGAGGATCGCGCGTGTCAGGAGACATGACGATCCTCTGCTGGAACTGCCGGGGATTAGGCGATCCTCGGACAGTTCAAGAACTTACTCGCCTCGTGCATGCTCATCAACCAAAACCGGAAACGCGCCAAAATAAATTTGTAGTCGAAGGTCTTTGTTGGAGGTTAGGTCTTAAACACGTAGTTTCTTTTCATGAGTCCGGAAAGGGGGGAGGTCTAGCCCTCTTCTGGCACGAGGATGTAAAAGTCGAGTTGTTTAAGATAGGGAGTCGAGTCATTGATGTAATCGTTCATGAATGGCCGAAAAATAATAAATGGAGGTGCACGTTTGTTTATGGTGAGCCTTGCACACATCTCCGACATCATATGTGGTCGTTGTTAAAAAGAATAAAACCTTGCTTAATGGCCCTTGGCTTATGGCTGGGGATTTTAGTGAAGCTTTGTACCAAAAGGAACATTTTTCTGAAACAAGAAGAGGTGAAAGACAAATGATGGATTTAGAAATTCTATCGCATTGTGATCTCCACGACCTCGGCTTCTCGGGAACGCCGTGGACGTACGATAGTAAACAAGCAGGCAAACGTAACGTTAAAGTACGCCTCGACCGTGCTGTGGCATGTCCAGAGTGGTCGAACATTTTCCCAGACTGCCAGGTAAAACATCTGGTCTCTTCTAGGTCTGATCATACCCCTCTTTTAATAAATCTTACACAGAAGCCAAATGGTAGAAGTTCTGGCCGTCGTTGCCGTAGATATGAAATACACTGGGAAAAGGAAAAAAGCTCTAGCAGATGAAGTGGAAGTTGCATGGTCCATGCATAGGCAGGCAATGACCTAGGAGTTGTAGCAACAAAACTTGAGTGTGTGATGGATGCGCTGCACTCATGGAGTAGCATAACAGTAGGCTCGGTCACAAAGAAAATAGAAGAAAAGCGAAAAGCCTTGGAAGGGATTTTACACAGTAATGACCCAAACAGACAGATGATCCAAAGACGGCTAGAAAAAGAACTAGATAGCCTGCTAGAGAAAGAAGAACTCTTCTGGAAGCAAAGGTCGAGACTAGATTATATCCGGGATGGCGACAGGAATACGGATTTCTTTCACCGTAAGGCAACATGGAGGAAAAAGAAAAATAAAATTAGTCAGCTGGAGAAGGAAGATGGTAGCGTCACAAATAATACTCAAGAGATGGAGGAGCTCGCCTCGTCATTTTTCCAGAAATTATACACAACCAATCTGGACGTACAACCTGAAATTATACTGGACACTATGGAGCCCCAAATTACACAACAGATGAATGACATGTTATGCAGTGAATTTTCGGATGAAGAGATCAGCAACGCATTGTTCCAAATAGGGCCGCTGAAGGCCCCGGAGCAGATGGATTCCCTGCGAGATTTTATCAAAGGCATTGGAGTACCCTGAAAGAGGAGGTGATTAAGGCAGTAACGGAGTTCTTTACCTCAGGCATCGTGCCGGAGGGAGTGAATAATACAGTCATAGTGTTAATACCAAAGAAAGAGAAGCCCAACTCCCTCAAAGATTATAGACCCATCAGCTTATGCAATGTCGTGTACAAAATTATTTCAAAATGTCTTGTAATCAGGATGCGACCATTGCTCCATGACTTGATAGCCCCAACCCAAAGCACCTTCACTCCAAGGCGGATGATCACAGACAATGCCTTGATTGCATTTGAGTGTATACACAGTATCCAGAAGAGCTCGGATGCAAAAGGTAAATTTTGTGCATATAAATTAGATCTTGCAAAAGCCTATGACAGAGTCGACTGGAATTACCTTGAAGGGGTGATGAAGAGATTAGGTTTCGCTAATAAATGGACACAATGGATCATGACGTGTGTAAAATCAGTGAAGTATTCCGTCCGTTTCAACGGGAACATGCTACAAAGCTTTTCCCCTAAACAGGGGCTAAGACAAGGAGATCCACTTTCACCATATCTCTTCCTCTTTGTAGCAGATGGACTTTCGCGCCTAATAAATAGAAAGACCGAAGCGGGTGAGATCCAGGAGCTGAAAATATGTCGTCACAGCCCTGGTATCTCGCACCTGCTATTTGCAGATGATAGCTTGCTATTTTTTAAAGCAAATAGTGATCAAGCAACAAAGGTGAATCATGTTCTGAGCAATTATGAGCGAGCTACGGGTCAGATGATTAGCCCATCAAAATGCTCCCTACTTCTTGGAAATAAATGCTCAGAAGAAGATGGTCAGCAAGTCATACATATTCTGAATGTGGTGACAATGAGTTTTGAAGAGAAATACTTAGGCTTGCCGGTTCCAGAAGGGTGCATGGTCAAAGGTAATTTCAAGTCAACCAAGGATAAAGCAAGGGAAAAAATGAATGATTGGATGGAAAAATATGCCTCCAGTGGTGCCAAGGAGACGCTAATAAAATCCGTGGCTCAGGCAATTCCCACGTTTGCGATGAGTGTCTTTAAGTTTTCGGCATCCCTATGTGAAGATCTCATGCAGATGACCAGAGAATTCTAGTGGGGAGATGATAAGGATCGTCGACATATTCACTGGTTGAGCTGGGAGAAACTCACAACGCAAAAACCAGGGAGATATGGGTTTCAAGGACCTTAGAGTATTTAATCAGGCTCTCCTTGCCAGGCAAGTTTGGCGTCTTATTGCATATCCTGACAATTTGTGTGCAAGAGTACTAAAGGCGAAATACTACCATGAGGCAGATGTACTGGACACGGCGTTTATTCAAAAATGCGTCGCCGGGTTGGCAGGGTATCAAGCATGGTTTAGAACTTCTTAAAAAAGGATGTGTATGGCGTATATGCAATGGTAGAAGTGTTCGCATATGGAGAGACAACTGGATCCCAAGGGGAAATATGAAAATTAATACAAATCTAACAAACTCCCGAATCCGTTGGGTAGCGGATCTCATTGACCAGGAGACTCACTCTTGGAAAGAGGATAACATAAGACGTATTTTTACACAACAAGATGCGAATGATATCTTGAGCATTCAACTCCCAAACTTTGAGGAAAACGATTATATTGCTTGGCAGCCGGAAAAGAATGGGATTTTCACTGGGCGGAGTGCATATAGGTTAGTCATGGATGAAAAGAGATCTGAAATTATTAGACCAAGCCACAATATATCGGGGACCGGAGTCTTTGGAACACTATTTGGAAAACAAATGTCCCCCAAAAGGTACGTATTTTTACGTGGAGGCTAGCAACAGAATCCCTCGCGGTTCAAACAAATACATTTTGACGTATTCCGGGCCTCACTCCAATTTGCAATGTTTGTGGCGCTGATGACGAAACGGGATTCCATGTTGCGCACCGATGTACGTTTGCGAGAGCCCTCTGGCATGAGTTGAAGGACGTGTGGAACCTTCCTCCTGAGCATGAAATAAGCTACACAGGAAAGGATTGAGTTCTTGTCCTACTAGATAAAGCGACTGAAGATTTACGACAAAAACTCATGCTATTCTGGTGGCGTGTTTGGTATCATAGAAATGATGCGATCTTTGCGAAAGGTAAGGCAAAAATTTCCCACTCTGCTCTTTTTTGCATATCTACCTTGCAAACATCCATTTGATTGAGAACGGAAATTCTGGGATTGATCGTAAAGAGAAAAGCCCTATGATCAATTTGCCAAAATTGAAAGAACAGGATAATACAAAGGAAAAAACTTGGGAAAAGCCTGATCACGGGTGGGCCAAGGTCAATGTGGATGGAAGTTTTTTACGAGAGCATGATGGGAGAATTTTGTTATCGGCCTGGGAGTACATTCCGCGATGCAAAGGAGCAGACTTCACAGAAGCTACGGCTTGTCTAGAAAGACTACGGGTAGCGATGTCGGGCACATACCTACCTTTAATTATTGAGACGGCCAGACCTACCTTTAATTATTGAGACGGCCAGCAGCGTCGTGGCAAAGGCGCTTGACCCTTCATGCGTGGATAGATCGAAAATCGGAGTGTTTGCAAAGGAATTCCAGGCCATCAAGCAAGGAAAAAGAGAAGTTAAAGTTCAGAGACTAGATAGAAAAGTCAATAGTTTAGCCCATAGTCTTGCCCAGTTTGGGCGTAGAGAGTTGCGTGCTGGTGTTATGCAAGGGACAGTACCAACCTGCGTGTTGAGCATGGCCTTGCAAGATTGTAAGAACAATGTTTTCTCTTTTAATTAATACAACTCTCTATTTCAAAAAGAAAAAAACACCACAAACTTGCTTACGAAATTCTTATAAAAGAACAGTGCACATCTGGGAAGAGCAAAGGTAAGCTCACATACATCTACAATAGTAAATACTGCGGCAAATTCTCTCAACAAGTCCATTTACACATGGAATCAACCAAACTAAAAAAGCAAATGTAAACTACGCGAACCTACAAAATCATTCATCACGCATGAGGAATTTGAGATACAACCATACAGGTAAGGATGAAGGTGTTCAGTATGGGATGAATCGAAACGGGATGATGAGACCTCACCGCGTTCTGCAGTGACGGCCGAACGGAAGAACGCCCATGCTCCCCGGCGTGGGACAAGGAGACGTCCCTCGGCAGCGCAGACCAGTGCACTAACATTGGACACTACAGAAGAGGGCACCGCCGCCGTGCGCCGTCGTGGACCGGGACGTGGCGGTGGTCCGAAACCTAACTTGGCGTCCGCTTGCCAAGGAAGGTCACGGACAGCATGTTCCCTGCACTGCGTGAACCGGAACACGTACATCATGCGCACACGGCGCAAACGGAGATTACCCGCCGCAGTAGCGACGTGAGCTTTGCCGAAGCACACCGCCCACGGCCGACCTGCACCAATCGACACGTTTCATGAGCCACTCCATGGCCTTGCTGTGTCAGCGTGCTCCGTGCTCAACGTCGCCATGGCCTCGCCAGCTCCAGTGCAAGCCACGCCGCGCTCCGTCGGGACCTCGCCGATCGGTGGCACCCTCGCGTCCAGTCTCACTGTCCGGGGGCCTCCTGCAGCAATCACCTCCAGACGGGAACACCCTCGCCGTCGCGCGCGACTCCGTGGACATCCGCTGGCCAAATCAAGTAATCAACCTCACTTGGAATTCCGCGGCAAAGGCCTCATCGGTGATCGGCAAGAGGCCACGGAGACTCACCTCGCTTGGAACATGATATCGTGCTTGGAGCGGCTGCCCACCTCATCTTCCGTTGCCGATGGGCGATGGCCGGTCGTCTTCCTCTGCTGGTCGTGCACAAAGCTCGAGCGGTGAGAGAAGACCCTAGGCAATCAAGGCAGCAAAACACTCGATGTACAGAAAAAGCATCACAAACAATCAGGGAAACAAAGAAATAGCAAACAAACCAGATCGCGACGCAAAATCCGCCGTGCATCCAGAACCGGAAAACGGCACGGAGCGACCACATGCAGAACCAGAAGATCCTACAGAACGGCCACCCCGACAGAACGGCCGATGATGAGAGGCAGGAGCATCCTCCATACGTACGCAGGGGATCGACCAGACACAGCAGCAGAGGCAGCAGAACGGCCCGAACCACCACGCCGGCCAACCACAGCACCCCGCGAGCGAGAAGGCCGCCCCGGACGCCGCGGACCATGGAACGCATGCGACGCTGAGGAAACCTACCGCAATAATACGGCAAGAAGAGCGACCTATTTATAGCAACAGCAACGGTAAGATTACAGCGGTCACGATAGGCGGCCAGATTTCCAGATCGATCGGCGACAGCGGCACCGCTAAGAAACAACAACAGAGTCTAGATTAAACGATCAAAACGGTCGGCACCGATGAAAAAGAGCGGCAGGCACATTGTCGCCATGGTCGACAATGACATGTCACGTCTCTCCCGGAGCGTTAGGGCCTATGCCGCTCGCTCGACTGAGATGATGGTCGCCATGTAAGGCCCCTTGGTCTTGTATGTGTTGAGCAGTGGCTCCTTGGCGCTATTGAGGTTGAGTAGCGCGTCGGAAACCTTTCTCTTGCTCGACTGCTGGCCGGCCATGCAGGCATACCTCTGCTGCGTCGCGGCTTTGCTGTCTCACTCCAGTGCGGCGCCGATCCATGATTTGTTGCTGAAGCTGAGATTGTTGCTACCCTGAAATGTAACAAATGGCAAAATATGAACGTACGGAAGGGGTTGGGAACACCATCTGGCAAGGCTTTGAGTTGGAGATGTGTGGCATATCACGCAAGTGCCCTGAGGAATTCCTGGATGTGCATGTATGCAAGTCTACTGATGTGTACGGAGAGTGATGCCGAAAATGCCAAACGGAGACTGAGCTCCATGGAGGCCTTTATTTAAAAACTTTAAAATTCAAACTTTTTAGTTTCAAAAAATTCTGAAAATAAATACACATATACCTAGATACATAATGTATATATGTGCAAATTTTCAGGTCGAAATACATTAAAATGTGTGCTACACAAAAAAGACAAATCTAGGGCCTTTTAGCATATGTACTGTTTATCTATAAAGTCCATGATTTTGGTTTTTTTGCATCTTGCAATTCAAGGTATTTCATCCTGAAATTTTTCACACATACACTTTACATCCGTGCATACATGTGTACTTTTTTTCAGAATTTTTTGAAACTAAAATTTATGAATTTTGAACTATTCAAAATAAAGGGCTTCATGGAGCTCGGTCTCCAAAATGTCCTACTCGAGTGATGCTAGCTAATATGTGCAATCCAGGTATATAGCACGAAGCCAGAGTCATAACTCTAACAAAAACCCGCTACCTGATCGAACCAATTCACCCAGCCGTGCAATCCCGTTTCTAGTGCACAGATAGTGAAACTGAATAATCAGGATATCTCAGTTCAACATTGCATATGTTGTCCAACCTGAATTCAAGTAGGTGTAGGTCAAACAATAATAAATGAGCGGCAGATTCTAATCCAGAAAGCCATATCGGCAAACTTGTACCACAATTGGAACTGATTTTTAGCAAAGATGGAAAGGGAAGAGGAATACTCATCTGCACGTTCCATGATGTTAGAGCATCTCTAGCATATCCCGCATAAGTGGTCAAACCCGTAAAATAACCGTTTCTTGCACTTTCAATCGAAAAAACTAACCCGAGCAAACCCCTTAAGGCTGGTCCCAATGGGGTGGAACTTAGGAGTAACATCACTTATTCTAATACAACATTGCTTATGTGGCACATATTTAATGAAGAGAGAAGTGCTAGTGGTAACTAGCTAAGTTACCGGAACATCACATACTCCAAGAAACAATGAGTCTATAAGCTAATAAATGCATCGTTGCATGACACTACCTACATGTTCCTACCCACTGTGGAGGTAGTAACATAGTCTAGGTAAATGTGTAGGTTACTACCTTATGTTCCTGCCCATTGTGACCAGCCTAAAATCGCCTGACCCTTAAAAAAATTACAGGGCCCCGTGAACACATGCCCGAGACCCAGTGTATTATCAGTTTCAGAGGCAATTTTACCCAGGCCCCGAATACGAGTCAAGCTAGCAGTTGGGGAATTTCAGCTCGCGCCAACGCCTTGAAGCCCGGCCGCCATGCCCGTTCGCTCAGCCGCCGCACCCGTCCGGCCGCCCCGCCTGCCCAGCCGCCCACCCCAACGGTCGCCCGCCCCTGGACGCCGGCCTCCATGCCCAACCGAGTCGCATGAAGCTAGCTAGCTAGCTCCCCGTCCGCTCGATTAAGAGCTAGCTAGATATGCCCAACCGAGTCGCATGAAGCTAGCTAGCTAGCTCTCCGCCCGCTCGGTGGCGGCGGCTGCTGCTGCTCTGCTGCTGGTTCTGACCCATTCGCGCTCGGAGGCTGTCGCGGAGGCAGGACGCGCACACACTGAGGGGATGGAGGTCGAGATGGAAACGACGTGAGGAAGAAAATGGTATATTTAGAGAATGTTCTCTTTTACGGGTTGATTATACGGGTGCTCTTCGGTCGCAGCTAAAATCGGCCCTTATATTATGGTTTTCTCGACCTGTAAAACACTTATACGGGTCGCATTTTTAAGGGGTCTGCTAGAGATGCTCTTAGTCTAACCAACAACATTCTAAGCCAAGATATGCCCTTAGTACTCTGAAAATCTGCAGTACAAATCGTGAAACATCGAGTACCCTGCCTGCATGGAGAGGAAGACCGATATCAATACATCCCTGTCAAATAGGGAACCACCAAATCTGATTCAAACACAAAAGAACAAGAAAGAGCTCATCCTAACCTGCAGGCCACGTCCAACACCACCCCTCCTCGTCTCCTTAATAGCAGAAGGAGGCACGGAATAATCAGATACCAGGAGAAGCACCACCCCACCATGCCTCGAGCGACGACCACACTCACCTGAGGAGACGCAGGTGCATTGGCCGGTGAACAGAGGCGAAGCCGTGGGGGAGGCCGCAACCTACGGTGAACATGAGGTGAGCGACGAGTGATCGAGGGGTGAAGCGGCGGTGGCTCGAGAAACCCTAGCGCGTGCGGGGACATGAGCGACTCGTGCAAGGAGAGAAAGGGAAGAGGACGGAGGAGCTTGGCGGCGCCATCTTAGGTCAACAAGGGTTGTGGGAAGGGCGTGGTGGCGAGCGGAGGGTGCGTGGGTTTCTACTATTTTTTTTTCTTTGGCTTTCTGTATCAGGAGAAAAATCGAGGAGGGGGGAGTCCTTCGATCGAGTGGGGACGAGCGAGTTAACAAATGACTCACGAACTGCTCCATTAGGACAAAGTTGTACTAAAGATGAGGCACTTATTTTGGGACAGAGATAGAGTTCTAGGCATAGAGACAGTTATATAATCATCTTGTAATCCATGAACATGCATCAAAAGTGTGTCGTACATGTCGCCTATTGACCTTAAACTTGCCCCCCATTTAAGGTCACACCTTATCCTTTGTGCGCCGCTTACAGATCATCAAAAAGGGGCGGGGAGAAGATCAGAAGGCAAATCATTAAGAGGGGCAATACATAATAAGGAAATTAGCAACTAAATATTGATAAGTAATATCTGTCATGCCATCTTGGAACCTAGATTGGCATGAACCTAATAACTAAATATTGATAAGTAATATCTGCCATGCCATCTTGCAACCTATTAATTAGCCAACCTGCTTCTGTTAGCAACAGAATGATTGATGAAATGACAAGTGCTATAGTCCTTTGCTATCAAGAACAAAAGTCATGATTTATCTGTGCAAGCGAAAAGACGACACTCACATAAAGTTTGCTGAAGCAAATCATAAATGTGGACTATGCATACTGCAAAGGCAAGATTATTTGTTCATTATTCTTGAATAACCTAACTTTTAAGGCCCTAAACTGATATTAGATATAGCAGCAAGTACGTAGCAGCAAACCAAATACATGGCTCACAGCCAACTAATTATTTGAATGCTCTAACTTATAAGGGAGTATTTAAACCATGCATGAATTATTTGAATACTCTAACTTCTAAGGCAAATGGCATACACCAAATGTGGGTAAATGGTTTCAATTTATTTCCTATGAGATTTATTTATTACTATTCAAATGAAGCTTATAGGTACATATACAAAAAGAATACCAACACACAGTAAATTAAAGCATGACACCACATCAATAAATGTATATTGTGGTTCAAACATTCTAGGAGACGACCTATGGCAGTAAGTAATATTTTGATATTATTGTAGTTAAAGAAAGGATAGAGTATTGCTAATTAGGTTCATGACCAATGGCACCTTCCTAGATCCATGATGCTCCACAATGCTTTCAAAATCAGTGTCAATTAGGCAGAACAAAAGAACTAAATAAAATTTTAGTTGAATATAACTATGAAGTACGCTTTGCCAGAAACCTACTTTGTCGGAATAACTAATTTCAGATAGGTGAATGTTGAAAAAATTACTTCAGTAAGCATAATATCCCCTGCAATCAAATGAGAGAGAGAGAGAGATGGAGAAATAGCACCATTGCCATGCTCTCATGGTCAGGCCACCACCGTACCTTCATCTCCAGGCCACCGCAGCCCCATCGTTCCCTGGCGATCGCCATCGCCACCATCTCCCCATTTGCCGCCTCCACAATCCGTCGTCGGGCTGCCGCCCTGCCCACATACGCCGTCACCACCGTTCATCATCGGGGCACTGTTGCAGAAAAGAGAGAGGGTGAGAAGAATGAGATTTTATCATAACATGTCCATGTGCCATATGCATTTCTTCTTCTTCAAACACAATGTACTCGATATTTGTCACCTTGTAGTCCAAAACACAAGCTCTGAAATATATCATAACATGTCCATGTGCCATATGCATTTCTTCTTATTCAAACCGGTGAATGGCTAAACTGAAATTAGAACAGAGGAAAGTAAAACTGCACATACTTCTCAAAATTCAATACACCACAGAATTGGAAGATAGAGAGCAGAACAATGCTTTCATATGAACATTACAAAGTGAATGAGTTGGGGGGGGGGGGGGGGG
>LR738714.1:744599273-744611613 GCA_902687465.1 Secale cereale
GTGCCGGCCCGGACCGCGCGCAGGCCTGGGCGAGATGGCCATCGGCGGCAGCTGCCGACTACAGCATGCAAATGGGCGGCCAGGGGCTCGCTGGAGATCGGCTAGCGGCAGCTACGGTGCGCGGGTGCTAGGCGGACCGGAGGTGCGCGAGCGAGCGGAGAGAGGACGGTCGGTGAGGTAGGCGGCCGCGAGCAGAGGCGCGAAGATGGCGGAGGAGGGCGGCTGCAGCGGCGCTAGGCGCGGTGCAGGCGCGCGGGGCCGGCTGGAGGCGTAGCGGCGGGTGCAAGGGTGCGGCCCGAGCGGAGCAGCAGCGCCGCCGGCGAGCAGCAGAGCAGCGCGACAGTAGCAACAGCGAGGCCACGGGCGCCCGCGGATGCTAGAGTTGACCGGAGCAGGGCACGGCGTCGTCGACATCGGCGACCGGAACTCGGGACGGTGCGGGTCAGCAGTGGTAGCTCGTTTGCGGACGAACGAAACGGCCAAGGGGCCTGTACAAGTGCGTGCGAGGGTGATGGACTACTGCGGGCGGTCATTTGGTCACCGGAAGGTGGCCGGTGACGAGCGTACGCGGCAGAGGGCTTGGCCACAGTGGGGATGGCGGCCACGAGGTACGAACGTCGACAAAGAGGGGCAGTGGAAGAAGGCAGGGGCTCACCGTGACCTGCAGGTGAGCAAAACGGGCTCGGGGGAGAGCTCGCCGGAGCGAATCATGACGGAGTCCGCTGGGTCAAGGAGGAAGCCGGTGGTCGACGACGGCCGAAGGTGGAGGGAGATGATGGCGCCAGCGATGCAGGGGCGCCGAGCTCCCGCTGACGACCGCAGACGGCGTAGTTGACGACGACGTTTCTCCGTGACATCGTGGTGCGGTGAACAAAGTGCGGTGGCTACCCGGGCGACATGGCCATGGCGACTACAGAGGCGGACGAGCACTGTGGAGATGATGGCGGCGCGCAGAGGCGGGAAATTGGGGTAGGATTTGACCTAGGGCGTCAGAGATGGCCTTGTAGATGCTGGGATGCGGCGAATCGGCGATACGTGGTCCATCCGCGACGTGGTCGGGCACACGGCGACCACCCAACCCCTGGTGAGCAGTAGGAAGAAGGAGATGGGGATGGTGGGCTGGGCCATTTGGTTTAATGGGCTAACGTGTCCAGTAGCTTTAGGTCTCTTTTTTAAGTATTCATTTTTCTGTTTCTTTTATTTCTTTACTATTTTCATTTATAGTTTCATTTATTTTAGTTTTATAAAATTCCAAGTTAGCATCTAAATTAGTATTACTAATTAGGCCACTACCACAATTATTTTGACATGCTGCTAATTTAGTTATAATATTATAACCTTATAAAAGACATTAATTTATTTGTTATTGCCACTGTTACAATTATTTTGGAGCAATTAAATAGTTTATAAAAATGGTGTTTCTCCACCATTACTACTTATGATTTATTTGCCATGTTTAGAACATTTTGGTTTTAATGTTTGAAAACTTTTACCATTTGACTTGATTTTGATTTTTGAATTCGAACTGGTTTCGAATCAACGCGAGTTTATTAACAGTAACTGAGGTGACGTGGCATCATTATCAGAGGTTACTGTAGGTTAAGTATCCGGGCGTCACAATTCTCCTCCACTACAAGAAATCTCGTCCCGAGATTTAGGAGCGGGGGTAAGAGGGAAGGGATTTGGTTACGAAATTCTAACGGGTCTTGTCGGTGCTGGTTGCTCTTCTCGAAGAGGTCAGTTCAATATGTTGATGCCTTCATTCCTCTACTCCAGGTGAACATGATGAAGTCATCATCCTTTCTTCGGGATCTTCATCGTACTTACGCAAAGGATATGGTGAAGACTCGGGAAGTACGAGCCTTACCAGGTTGACTATCTGGTAGATAACTCAAGGAATGTGGCGGAAAGTATCTTTCGAATTGAAACTTAAGAAAATATTGAGAGTAAAGTAAGGAGGTATCGTGGGAAGTTTTGATCGAGGCAGGCAATCGTTTGATGCCTGAAACAAGGTGTGAAAGGGGTCCAGAGCAATGGGAATATGTATTGTGTCAGATACCAAAATATATCACTATTAAGGTGGGTCGCTGATACGTCCAAAACGTATCTATAATTTCTGCTTGCTCCATGCCTCTTTTGGGTGATATTGCTATGATATTTATACACTTCCATACACTTTTGATCATATTTGGACTAACCTATTAACTCAGTGCACCCCAGTGCCAGTTTCTGTTTTCTGCTGTTTTTGTATTTCAGGTTTTCCCATCACGTAAACTGCCTGAAAAATCCCGGAAAAATTATATAAAAAATCAGCGTTCCAGAAGCTTCCCGGCAGCCAAAGTAGAGCCGGAGGGGGGCCACCAGGGCTCCAGGCGCCCTAGTGGCGCGGCCCCCCTCCTGGCCGCGCCGGGGGGGCGCCTGGGCCCCCCAGGCCTCCGCTGAGGCCCCCTTTGGCATATATTTAGCACGCGTCCCGAAACCCTCGAGACGGGAACCCTTTTTCGCGATCTCATCTCTGTTCCGCCGCCGCCGCACTTCCAAGATCGGGAGCGCCAGGAGAACTCTTCCCGGCACCCTGCCGGAGGGGAGGATCACCACCGGGAGCCTCTCCACCACCATGGACGCCTCCCGGATGAGTTGTGAGTAGTCTCCCTTGGACCATGGGTCCATGACCAGTAGCTATGTGATGTTCTCCTCCCCTTCTTGTGCTTCACTAATTAGACCTCGTGAGCTGCCCTACGTGATCGAGGCACATATGTAAACCTTATGCTGTTGCTATGATGAGTTTGCTGGGATCCGATGGATTGTGAGATTATGTTCAGATTGTGTTTGAGTAATATATTTGATTTACCTTTTTTATATTTATGTTCATAAGTAATTCTTGCATGTTCTCCGTTGATATTTATTGCTTTGGCCAAGTAGTAGGTAGTGACTCCAAGAGGGAACGTTATGCTCGATTGTGGGTTCATGCCCCTCGATGACTAGCTTGAGTGACCGAAATATGAGTCTAGGGGATGTGCTGTTGCCACAAGGGAGAAAACAACGGTGCTTGTGCCCGCGGGTGCAAGGATTGTTTACTTTACGCAAAGTTCTTTTAATGCAGTTGTCTGTTGCTTTGAGTTTACACTATGGGTGGGACTCGCAACTTAATACCAGCGAGATGTTTTGGATAGATATCTCAAGGTGGATGATTAGTAGTAGATGCAGATGGATTTCGGTCTACTTGCCTTGGCGTACCGCCCATGCTTTGAACCTCTACCTTTCTTGCAACATAGTTAGCATTGGTTTGCGCACATAATTCTGTCAATTGCCCAGCTGTAATTCGTTTACCTCACATAGCTGTTTTATCGTCTTTTGGGAGAGAGACATCACTAGTGAACATCATGGGACCCCGGTCCATATTACCATCACTGATCACATCCGCTATTTACTTTCCGCTTTTACTTACTATATGCAATTATACCTATCACTATTATCACTTGCGTTTGATCCTTTGTAAACGACAAGGCCGGAGGGATTGACAACCTCTCTGTACTCGTTGGGAGCAAAGTTATTTGTATCTGTGTGCAGGTCCACGTTGATTGCTAATATCTGGCGCCGTTAGCAGTTGACACCTTCTTGTTGAAACTGGGAGTCTCAGGGGAAATCGATCCTTGGTATCTTTGCCAAGGGAAAACTACCGCTACACTGCATCTCAAACCTTCCACTTGGGGTAACCAACGAGGGGCGAGAAGCCATCAAGCAAAGTTTTCTGGCGCCGTTGCCGGGGACTCCACTCTTCAAGATAGGGGAGTTGCACGCTATCTTTTACCTTTGCTTTTTAGTCTTGTTAGTTTACCTTTCAGTTTTTGCTTTAGTGTCTTTTATCGAAAATCACAAAAAAATTAATTATTTGCTAGTAGTCCTTTCTGTTTAGTCAAGCATGTTAGGATTTGGTGCTTTGAGGGAATCAGAAGTTTTAGATTTCCATCAAAAGGATGGAGAAAATATGAAGAAGGCATGGGACAGAATTTCTGATGCACATAGGAGAATTATGCCTTGGATACCTATAAAAATTGTGCTTAGAAATTTTTACCATGGTATTTTTAAATGGTGTAAACACTCTCTTGATATTATAGCTGAAGGAGATTTTCTAGAGTGTGACGAAGCTAGAGCTCTTGAAATTATACATGGTCTATCTAGTTACTTTGTTTATGATCATAACTTTGATACTATCATAGATAGACTTGCTACTATTGAGAAGAGAATGGATGCTCTAGACTTAATGAAGGTAGAGAAACCCAAACCCAATAAGAGAGATATTTTGGAAATTGACAATGATTGGGAGCCTTTTGTTAGGATTAGCATCTCTAATCAAGACTTCCTTGCTTATTGTGATATTGGATCTATGGTTTCTACTATGCCAAAAATTGTTCATGATTCTTTAAAATTTGACATGGATAGGTTATCATCTTATCATGAACACACTAATGGAGATATTTCTAAAATCCAGGGAAGAATAAAAGACGTGCCAGTTAAATTCCTTAAAGGGATTGCAATGATTGATTTCTTCATCATGGAGCCAAACCAAGGAAAAATAGTGCTTGGAAGGGATTTCCTCCGAGCGGTAAAAGGCTTCATCGATATAGGTATGGGACAAATCCTCTTACGCGGGAAGGCAAAAGGTGTGTACCCCTTTCCTAGAAGGAAAAAGAGTGAACTTGTTGAGGAACCATTTGAAGCAATTTATAACTCCGATTATTATGATGGTTATTGATTCCTCTTTGCATTATGCCTAGCTTAAAGGCATAAAAGAAAGCGCTTTTGGGAACGTTGCATGGGAAGCAAAAATTTTCCTACGCTCACCAAGATCAATCTAGGAGATGCATCTACGAGGGAAGAGTCGGATCCACATACCCTTGTAGATCGCGATGCGGAAGCATTGCAAGAACGCGGATGAAGGAGTCGTACTCGCTGCGATTCAGATCGCGGTTGATTCCGATCTAAGCGCCGAACAACGGCGCCTCTGCGTTCAACACACGTGCAGCCCGGTGACGTCTCCCACGCCTTGATCCAGCAAGGAGAGAGGGAGAAGTTGGGGAAGACTCCATCCAACAGCAGCACGATAGCGTGGTGGTGGAGGAGGAGCGCGGGACTCCAGCAGGGCTTCGCCAAGCGCTGCAAGAGACGAGGAGGGAGAGGGGTAGGGCTGCGCCAAGAGGGAGACGTTCTCATGTGTCTAGCAGCCCCAAAAGCTCACATATATATAGGGGGAAGGGAGGGCTGCGCCCCCTTTAGGGTTTCCCACCCCTAGGGGTGCGGCCAGCCCTAGAAACCCATCTAGGGTGCGGCCAAAGGGGGGGGAGAGAGAGGGGGCGCCCTAGGGTGGGCCTTAAGGCCCATCTGGACCTAGGGTTTGCCCCCCTCCACTCTCCATGCGCCTTGGGACTTGGTGGGGGGGGGGGGCGCACCATCCCCCTTGGGGCTGGTCCCCTCCCACACTTAGCCCACGCAGCCTTCTGGGGCTGGTGGCCCCACCTGGTGGACCCCCGGGACCCTCCCGGTGGTCCCGGTACATTACCGATATCACCCGAAACTTTTCCGGTGACCAAAACGGGACTTCCCATATATGAATCTTTACCTCCGGACCATTCCGGAACTCCTCGTGACGTCCGGGATCTCATCCGGGACTCCGAACAACATTCGGTAACCGCGTACATACTTTCCCTATAACCCTAGCGTCATCGAACCTTAAGTGTGTAGACCCTACGGGCTCGGGAACCATGTAGTCATGACCGAGACAACTCTCCGGCCAATAACCAACAGCGGGATATGGATACCCATGTTGGCTCCCACATGTTCCACGATGATCTCATCGGATGAACCACGATATCAAGGATTCAATCAATCCCGTATACGTTTCCCTTTGTCTATCGGTATAGCACTTGCCCGAGATTCGATCGTCGGTATACCGATACCTTGCTCAATCTCGTTACCGGCAAGTCTCTTTACTCGTTCCGTAACACATCATCCCGTGATGAACTCCTTGATCACATATTGTGCACATTATGATGATGTCCTACCGAGTGGGCCCAGAGATACCTCTCCGTCATACGGAGTGACAAATCCCAGTCTCGATTCGTGCCAACCCAACAGACACTTTCGGAGATACCTGTAGTGCACCTTTATAGCCACCCAGTTACGTTGTGACGTTTGGTACACCCAAAGCATTCCTACGGTATCCGGGAGTTGCACAATCTCATGGTCTAAGGAAAAGATACTTGACATATAGAAAAGCTTTAGCATACGAACTACACGATCTGTGCTAGGCTTAGGATTGGGTCTTGTCCATCACATCATTCTCCTAATGATGTGATCCCGTTATCAACGACATCCAATGTCCATGGTTAGGAAACCGCAACCATCTATTGATCAACGAGCTAGTCGTCTAGAGGCTTACTAGGGACATGGTGTTTGTCTATGTATCCACACATGTATCTGAGTTTCCTATCAATACAATTCTAGCATGGATAATAAACGATTATCGTGAACAAGGAAATATAATAATAACCAATTTATTATTGCCTCTAGGGCATATTTCCAACAGTCTCCCACTTGCACTAGAGTCAATAATCTAGTTCACATCGCCATGTGATTAACACTCACAGGTCACATCGCCATGTGACTAACATCCAAAGAGTTCACTAGAGTCAGTAATCTAGTTCACATCAATATGTGATTAACACTCAATGAGTTCTGGGTTTGATCATGTTTATGCTCGTGAGAGAGGTCGTAGTCAACGGGTCTGCAACATTCAGATCCCTATGTACTTCGCAAAACTTTATGTCATATCGTAGATGCTGCTACCACGTTCCACTTGGAGCTATTCCAAACTGTTGCTCTATTATACGTATCCGGTATCTCCACTTAGAGTTATCCGGATAGGTGTTAAGCTTGCATCGACGTAACTCTTTACGTCGAACTCTTTATCACCTCCATAACCGAGAAACATTTCCTTATTCCTCTAAGGATAATTTTGACCACTATCTAGTGATCCACTCCTGGATCACCTTTGTACCCTCTTGCCAGACATGTGGCAAGGCACACATCAGGTGCGGTACCTTGCATGGCATACCGTATAGAGCCTATGACAAAAGCATAGGGGACGACCTTCGTCCTTCCTCTTCCTTCTGCCGTGGTCAAGTTTTGAGTCTTACTCAACTTCACACCTTATAACTCAGGTAAGAATTCCTTCTTTAACTGACCTATTTTGAACTCCTTCAAAATCATGTCAAAGGTGTGTGTTCCTTTTGAAAGTATCATCAGGCGTCTTGATCTATCTCTATAGATCTTGATGCCCAATTATGTAAGCAACTTTATCCAGGTCTTCCTTTGAAAAATTCCTTTCAAACAACCCTTTACTCTTCCCAAAAATTCAACATCATTTCAGATCAACCATATGTCATTCACATATACTTATCAGAAATGTTGTAGTGCTCCCACTCACTTTATTGCAAATACAAGTTTCTAACAAACTTTGTATACCTGAAAACTTTGATTACTCCATCAAAGTATATATTCCGACTCCGAGATGCTTGCTCTAGTCCATAGAAGGATCGCTGGAGCCAGCATATCTTTTAGCATCCTTGGGATCGACAAAACCTTTCTGATTGTATCATATACAACCTTTCCTTACAAAAACTGGTAAGGAAACTTGTTTTGTCATCCATCTGCCAGATTTCATAAATGCAGCTAATGCTAACATGATTCCGACGGACTTAAGCATCGCTACGGGTGAGAAAATCTCATCGTAGTCAACTCCTTGAACTTGTGAAAAAACTCTTTGCCACAAGTCGAGCTTCATAGACGGTGACATTACCGTCCACGTCCGTCTTCTTCTTAAAGATCCATTTATCTCAATGGCTTGCCAGTCATCGGGCAAGTCCACCAAAGTCCATACTTTGTTTCGATACATGGATCCTATCTCGGATTTCTCGGCTTCTAACCATTTGTCGGAATATGGGCCCACCATCGCTTCTCCATAGTTCGTAGGCTCATCGTTGTCCAACAACATGACCTCTAAGACAGGATCACCGTACCACTCAGGAGTAGTACATATCCTTGTCGACCTACGAGGATCGATAGCAACTTGATCTGGAGCTTCATGATCACTATCATTAGTTTCCTCTTCAACTGTCGTAGGTTCCACAAAAACATCTTTCTGTGTTGCACTACTTTCCGGTTGAAGTGAGGGTTCGACAACCTCATCAAGTTCTATCTTCCTCCCACTCAATTCTTTCGAGAGAAACTCCTTCTCGAGAAAGGACCCATTCTTAGGGACAAACATTTTTGCCCTTGGATCTGAGATAGGAGGTATACCCAACTGTTACCTTTGGGTACCCTATGAAGATGTATTTGTCCGCTTTGGGTTCGAGCTTTTCCCGGCTGAAGCCGTAAGCATCGCAGCCCCAAACACTGAGAAACGACAACTTTGGTTTCTTGCCAAACCTTAGTTCATATGGCGTTGTCTCAACGGACTTAGATGGTGCCCTATATAAAGTGAATGCAGCTGTCTCTAATGCATAACCTCAAAATAACAGCGGTAGATTGGTAAGATACATCATAGATCGCACCATATATCATAAGGTTCGATTACGATGTCCGGACACACCATTACGCTATGGTATTCCAGGTGGCTTCAACTGTGAAACATTTCCACAATGTCTTAAGTGATTGCCAAACTCATAATTCAGAAAATATCCCCTTGATTAGATCGTGGGAACATGATCTTCTTGTTATGATGATTCTTAATCTTCACTCTGAAATTGTTTGAACCTTTCAAACGTTTCAGACTTTTGCTTCATTAAGTAAATATACCATATCTACTCAAATCGTCAGTGAAGATGAGAAAATAACGATATCCACCACATGCCTTAATTCTCATTGGATCACATACATCAGCATGTATGATTTCCAACAAGTCACTTGCCCGTTTCATTGTACCTGAAAACGGGATCTCAGTCATCCTGCCCATGAGGCATGGCTCGCATGTGTCAAGCGATTCAAAATCAAGTGACTCAAAACATCCATCAGCATGGAGTTTCTTCATGCATTCTATGCCAAAATTACCTAAGCGGCAGTGCCACAAGAAAGTGGTACTATCATTATTAACTCTACATCTTTTGGCATTAATATTATCATCATGTGTATTACCATGATCGAGATTCAACAAACCATTGGGTGCATGACCATAAAGGTATTATTCATGTAAACAGAATAACCATTATTCTCTGACTTAAATGAATAACCGTATTGCAATGAACATGATCTAATCATATTCATGCTCAACAAAGACACCCGATAACATTTATCTAGGTTCAACACTAATCTCGAAAATAGAGGGAGTGTGCGATGGTGATCTTATCAACCTTGGAAACACTTCCAACACACATCGTCACCTCGCCCTTAGCTAGTCTCCGTTCAGTCCATAGCTTTTGCTTCAAGTCACTAATAATAGCAACTGAACCGGTATCCAATACCCAGGTGCTACAAGGAGTACTACTAAGGTACACATCAATAACACGTATATCAAATATAATTTGTTGAAGTTGCCAGCTTTTCTTATCTACCATGTATTTGGGGTAGTTCCGCTACCATGTGACCGTTCCCTTTACAATAGAAGCACTTAGTCTCGAGGTTTGGGTTTAACCATGGGTTCCTCATCAGAGCGACAACAGGTTTGCCATTCATGAAGTTTCCCTTCTAGCCCTTACCCCTTTTTGAAACCAGTGGTCTTGTTAAACCATCAACACTTGATGCTCCTTCTTGATTTCTACTTTTGCGGTACTAAGAACCGCTAACAGCACCGGGATCATCTCCATCCTTTGCATGTCATAGTTCATCACGAAGTTCTAGTAGCTTGGTGATAGTGTCTAGAGAATTCCGTCAACCACTATCTCATCTGGAAGATTAAATCCCACTTGGTTCAAGTGATTTTAGCACCCAGACATTCTGAGCACATGCTCACTAGTTGAGCCATTCTCCTCCATCTTTTTGGCAAAAGAACTTGTCAGAGGTCTCATACCTCTCAACACGGGCATGAGCCTGAAATCCCAATTTCAGCTCTTAGAACATCTCATATGTTCTATGGCGTTCAAAACGTCATTGGAATCCCGATTCTAAGCCGTAAAGTATGGTGCACTAAACTATCAAGTAGTTATCAGGACGTGTCTGTCAGGTGTTCACAACATCCACAGACAACGTTGTAGGGGTTTGCACATCGAGCGGTGCATCAAAGACGTAAGCTTTCTGTGTAGCAGTGAGGACACTCCTCAGACTACGGACCTAGTCCGCATCATTGCTTACAATATCTTTCAACTTAGTCTTTCTCTAGGATCGTATTAAACAGGGAGCTACAACGTAGTTATTGGTCTACAACATAATTTGCGAAGACAATTTAGACTATTGTTCATGACAAGTGAGTTTTAACTAATCAAATTACTTATAACTCCCACTCAAATTGACATCCCTCTGGTCATCCGAGCGTGACATGATCCAAATCCACCAACCCAAGTCCGATCATCACGTGAGATGAGGTGGTGTCAATGGTGAACATCTTCATGTTGATCATATCTACTATATGACTCATGCTCGACCTTTCGGTCTTCCGTGTTCCGAGGCCATGTCTGTACATGCTAGGCCCGTCAAGTCTAACCCGAGTGTTCTGCATGTGCAAAACTGGCTTGCACCCGTTGTATGCGAACGTAGAGTCTATCACACCCGATCATCACGTGGTGCTTCGAAACGACGAACCTTCGCAACGGCGCACACTCGGGGGGAACACAATTTTATCTTGAAATTTTAGTGAGGGATCATCTTATAATGCTACCGTCGTCCTAAGCAAAATAAGATGCATAAAAGGATTAACATCACATGCAAATCATAGGTGACATGATATGGCCATCAACTCGTGCTTTTGATCTCCATCTCGAAAGCACCGGCATGATCTCCATCGTCACCGGCGTAACACCATGATCCCCATCATCATGATCTCCATCATCGTGTCGCCATCGGGGTTGTCGCGCGCCCACCATGCTCTTACTACTATTGCTACCGTTTAGCGATAAAGTAAAGCATTACATAGCGCTTAATGATTGACACGCAGGTCATACAAAAATTAAAGACAACCCTATGGCTCCTGCCGGTTGCCGTATACATCGACATGCAAGTCGATATTAACTATTACAACATGATCATCTCATACATCAAATATATCTCATCATGTCTTTGGCCATATCATATCACATACATACCCTGCAAAAACAAGTTAGACGTCCTCTAATTTGTTGTTGCATGTTTTACGTGGCTGCTATGAGTATCTAGCAAGAACGCTTCTTACCTACGCAAAGCCACAACGGTGATATTTAAGTTGCTATTTAACCTTCTACAAGGACCGCCTTCGTCGAATCCGATTCAACTAAGATAGGAGAGACAGACACCCGCCAGCCATCTTATGCAACAAAAGTCGCATGTCTGTCGATGGAACCGGTCTCATGTACGTGGACATGTAAAGTTGGTCCGGGCCGCTTCATCCCATAATGCCGCTGAATCAAGAAAGACCAAAGAGGGAAGCAATCCAAACATCAACGCCCACAAACCCCTTTGTGTTCTACTCGTGAAAACATCTACGCAAGATCCTAGCTCATAATGCCACTGTTGGGGAACGTTGCATGGGAAACAAAAATTTTCCTACGCTCACCAAGATCAATCTAGGAGATGCATCTACGAGGGAAGAGTCGGATCCACATACCCTTGTAGATCGCGATGCGGAAGCGTTGCAAGAACGCGGATGAAGGAGTCGTACTCGCTGCGATTCAGATCGCGGTTGATTCCGATCTAAGCGCCGAACAACGGCGCCTCCGCGTTCAACACACGTGCAGCCCGGTGACGTCTCCCACGCCTTGATCCAGCAAGGAGAGAGGGAGAAGTTGGGGAAGACTCCATCCAACAGCAGCACGATGGCGTGGTGGTGGAGGAGGAGCGCGGGACTCCAGCAGGGCTTCGCCAAGCGCTGCAAGAGACGAGGAGGGAGAGGGGTAGGGCTGCGCCAAGAGGGAGACGTTCTCATGTGTCTAGCAGCCCCAAAAGCTCACATATATATAGGGGGAAGGGAGGGCTGCGCCCCCTTTAGGGTTTCCCACCCCTAGGGGTGCGGCCAGCCCTAGAAACCCATCTAGGGTGCGGCCAAAGGGGGGGAGAGAGAGGGGGCGCCCTAGGGTGGGCCTTAAGGCCCATCTGGACCTAGGGTTTGCCCCCCTCCACTCTCCATGCGCCTTGGGACTTGGTGGGGGGGGGGGGGGGG
>LR738714.1:744611623-744638522 GCA_902687465.1 Secale cereale
GGGGGGCGCACCAGCCCCCTTGGGGCTGGTCCCCTCCCACACTTAGCCCACGCAGCCTTCTGGGGCTGGTGGCCCCACCTGGTGGACCCCCGGGACCCTCCCGGTGGTCCCGGTACATTACCGATATCACCCGAAACTTTTCCGGTGACCAAAACGGGACTTCCCATATATGAATCTTTACCTCCGGACCATTCCGGAACTCCTCGTGACGTCCGGGATCTCATCCGGGACTCCGAACAACATTCGGTAACCACGTACATACTTTCCCTATAACCCTAGCGTCATCGAACCTTAAGTGTGTAGACCCTACGGGCTCGGGAACCATGTAGTCATGACCGAGACAACTCTCCGGCCAATAACCAACAGCGGGATCTGGATACCCATGTTGGCTCCCACATGTTCCACGATGATCTCATCGGATGAACCACGATGTCAAGGATTCAATCAACCCCGTATACGTTTCCCTTTGTCTATCGGTATAGCACTTGCCCGAGATTCGATCGTCGGTATACCGATACCTTGCTCAATCTCGTTACCGGCAAGTCTCTTTACTTGTTCCGTAACACATCATCCCGTGATAAACTCCTTGATCACATATTGTGCACATTATGATGATGTCCTACCGAGTGGGCCCAGAGATACCTCTCCGTCATACGGAGTGACAAATCCCAGTCTCGATTCGTGCCAACCCAACAGACAGTTTCGGAGATACCTGTAGTGCACCTTTATAGCCACCCAGTTACGTTGTGACGTTTGGTACACCCAAAGCATTCCTACGGTATCCGGGATTTGCACAATCTCATGGTCTAAGGAAAAGATACTTGACATATAGAAAAGCTTTAGCATACGAACTACACGATCTGTGCTAGGCTTAGGATTGGGTCTTGTCCATCACATCATTCTCCTAATGATGTGATCCCGTTATCAACGACATCCAATGTCCATGGTTAGGAAACCGCAACCATCTATTGATCAACGAGCTAGTCGTCTAGAGGCTTACTAGGGACATGGTGTTTGTCTATGTATCCACACATGTATCTGAGTTTCCTATCAATACAATTCTAGCATGGATAATAAACGATTATCGTGAACAAGGAAATATAATAATAACCAATTTATTATTGCCTCTAGGGCATATTTCCAACACATTGTATCTTTACTTTTCAACTTTGTGACAAGTGTAGCCTCTGATTGCAAGAAAGTTCAAAAGTTGTGACGTGCTGTCCAGGAAACAGATTCTTCCCTTGGATAGAAAAATTCGTATAAAATCACCAGATCATCTTTTTGGTCTGAATGTTTTTGACAGCGTGCTCTATACAATTGTCTTTTGTGCGTCTGTTCTGAGTTTTTTGATTAGAGTTGCAGAAGTGCCCCGAAAAAATCATTTACTACCTGCTGTTCTGTTTTTCACAGATTCTGTCCTGTTTTGCCTTTCCTTCATTTTGCAAACCTTGAGCTTGCTTTTTCTTTGCAAAAACCTTTTGGCAATCTTGAGAAACAGTAGACCTTCAAGAATATCCTTATTTCCAGCAAGGAACAATTATTTTATTATGGGTACTAACCTCGCTAATCAGATTATGATGAGTTATGTATGAAGGGAGTTTTCAAGTGTGCGAGGGAAGATGATAAAAAGATTCAGGAGTGTCAAACGCTCAAGCTTGGGGATGCCCCCATGCACCCCCAAGAAATATTCAAGAAGACTCAAGCGTCTAAGCTTGGGGATGCCCCCGTGCATCCCCTTCTCCATCAACATTATCTGTTCGTCTTTCGTTCCACTATATTTTTATCACTTCATGTGTTATGTGCTATGCTCGAAGCGTCTTGCTTTTAGTTTCCTTTTTAGTTTTCTTTATCTTTTCATAACGAGTCGGAACTCAGCTTTCTTTATGTGGGAGAGAAACGCGCTCCACTTCTACCTAGAACACAACATAGAATTTTCATGTTTATCTTTGCTGTGTATGTTCTTGGTCTTTCAATAGCTACTATCATGTTCAGCTCTTAGTTATCATGCTTATCTTTTTGAAGAGCTTTTATTTAGTTGGTTGCTTGAACTCTCTTTAATTATCATGCTTATCTTATTAAGAGAGTTTGCTTCTGTTGCATTGGTTGATATGTCTATGATAAAGATGCTACGTGCATAATGGTGCTTAGTAGTTCATGTTTTCTTATGGTTAGTCTCAAATAGCTGGGGGGGTTCCCAATGTGTTATTGGAGTACCAACATGATTTGTTTGCCTATGATGTGGTATGGTTTAGTAATATCTTCCTTCAAGAATTTATTTTGATTGACTTGGCGTATGCTCACGCATATTTAAGACTGTAAAGAAAGTCTGTCAAGCCTTGATGATCTTTAGTTTCTGAGTAGCGATATAACTTCCATGCCTGATTCAATGTTGCTTTGTCGCTCTGCATGATTATGACCGTCATTGCTCTTTTAGTTGGTCGCTCCCAGTCTTTTGCTAACCTCCACCTGTATTAAGCGGACTGACTCCTTGTGCATCCAAAATCCTTTAAACCAGTTATGCCATATGAGTCCACCATACCTTCCTATACATGGTATTTACCTGCCATTCCTAACGAAGACTTTCATGTACCATCTCAAAATTATTCAAAAAGAAAAAAAACATTCCTATTTTGTGCCTCTGTTTTAGTTCATGAGGAAGTAGTAGTTAATTCATGATCTTTTTAAGTTGGACAAGCTTCACCCCGGGATTGCATGTCTAATGTGCAAACCCATAATACGAGAAGGAACTGGCAAAGAGTGCGCCCGGCTCAAAAATAATATAACAAACAAACCCTCCTTCACGCTTTGTTCATGAGAAATCAGAAAACTTTGGCAGTGATAAACAAAGGAGATTAAGAGGATGTGATCGTCCTCATTCGGGAGCCGTTCCTCGAAACTTGTCCATCTCAAGAAGTGATTGAGTTGTCTGCTAGCATTCGTTGACGGAACATGCATAATCCAAAAAAATAATTATTACCTCTGTTTTCAAAACCAAGAGCTCTGGTACATGTTTTGTCTTTGTTTCCGACTACGGGTTTTCAACCTTGCCAACAAAAGCCACGGTTCGAGATTCTCCACCTTCTTTTAAAGCACCAACTATTAAGAGCATGATTGTCATTCTGAGTGTAATGTGCATTGTCCCAAAGTAGCTTTGTCTTTTGCATGATTGTGATATCGTTTATTCTGAAATTATTGTATCTAGTCATCACTTAAACCTTGGAGGTGCCCCTGCATTTATGTTTTGCTTCACTAAAGGGGGCAAGCGAGATATCACTTTATCATATTTGCACACCATGCTCATTACAAATCTATTTGATGTTTCAGTATCATATTGTAAAACTTTCAGTTTTTTGTGATTCTCTCATGAGGCAACTTAATTACTACAGATTCATTGTCTCAGTAAGCTTTTGTCATATGACTATGAAAAGTCCTATATGGTTAATAGCATGTCACCACAGAAATTATTCTTGTTATCATTTACCTACTCGAGGACGAGCAGGAATTAAGCTTGGGGATGTTGATACGTCCAAAACGTATCTATAATTTCTGCTTGCTCCATGACTCTTTTGGGTGATATTGCTATGATATTTATACACTTCCATACACTTTTGATCATATTTGGACTAACCTATTAACTCAGTGCACCCCAGTGCCAGTTTCTGTTTTCTGCTGTTTTTGTATTTCAGGTTTTCCCATCACGTAAACTGCCAGAAAAATCCCGGAAAAAATATATAAAAAATCAGCATTCCAGAAGCTTCCCGGCAGCCAAAGTAGAGCCGGAGGGGGGCCACCAGGGCTCCAGGCGCCCTGGTGGCGCGGCCCCCCTCCTGGCCGCGCCGGGGGGGGGGGGGGCGCCTGGGCCCCCCAGGCCTTCGCTGATGCCCCCTTTGGCATATATTTAACACGCGTCCCGAAACCCTCGAGACGGGAACCCTTTTTCGCGATCTCATCTCTGTTCCGCCGCCGCCGCGCTTCCAAGATCGGGAGCGCCAGGAGAACTCTTCCCGGCACCTTGCCGGAGGGGAGGATCACCACCGGGAGCCTCTCCACCACCATGGACGCCTCCCAGATGAGTTGTGAGTAGTCTCCCTTGGACCATGGGTCCATGACCAGTAGCTATGTGATGTTCTCCTCCCCTTCTTGTGCTTCACTAATTAGACCTCGTGAGCTGCCCTACATGATCGAGGCACATATGTAATCCTTATGCTGTTGCTATGATGAGTTTGCTGGGATCCGATGGATTGTGAGATTATGTTCAGATTGTGTTTGAGTAATATATTTGATTTACCTCTTTTATATTTATGTTCATAAGTAATTCTTGCATGTTCTCCGTTGCTATTTATTGCTTTGGCCAAGTAGTAGGTAGTGACTCCAAGAGGGAACGTTATGCTCGATTGTGGGTTCATGCCCCTCGATGACTAGCTTGAGTGACAGAAACATGAGTCTAAGGGATGTGCTGTTGCCACAAGGGGGAAAACAACGGTGCTTGTGCCTGCGGGTGCAAGGATTGTTTACTTTACGCAAAGTTCTTTTAATGCAGTTGTCTGTTGCTTTGAGTTTACACTATGGGTGGGACTCGCAAATTAATACCAGCGAGATGTTCTGGATAGATATCTCAAGGTGGATGATTAGTAGTAGATGCAGATGGATTTCGGTATACTTGCCTTGGCGTACCACCCATGCTTTGAACCTCTACCTTTCTTGCAACATAGTTAGCATTGGTTTGCGCACATAATTCTGTCAATTGCCCAGCTGTAATTCGTTTACCTCACATAGCTGTTTTATCGTATTTTGGGAGAGAGACATCACTAGTGAACATCATGGGACCCCGGTCCATATTACCATCACTAATCACATCCGCTATTTACTTTCCGCTTTTACTTACTATATGCAATTATACCTATCACTATTATCACTTGCGTTTGATCCTTTGTAAACGACAAGGCCGGAGGGATTGACAACCTCTATGTACTCGTTGGGAGCAAAGTTATTTGTATCTGTGTGCAGGTCCACGTTGATTGCTAATATCTGGCGCCGTTAGCAGTTGACACCTTCTTGTTGAAAATGGGAGTCTCAGGGGAAATCGATCCTTGGTATCTTTGCCATGGGAAAACTACCGCTACACTGCATCTCAAACCTTCCACTTGGGGTAACCAATGAGGGGCGAGAAGCCATCAGTCGCGAATTGAACATGAAGCCAAACGTGAGGGATATCTTAGAAAGAGGGGCGTACCGGAGAGTCATGTTTCGATCATGTGGAGCAATGGGTTATGGGCCCACCATGTGGGTTAAAAGCAGGAAGGGTGCTCACGTCTTGCACGATCATGATAGCAAGGCATGTTAGAGGATTGTCTATTAGTTATGTTGGCGACAATGTTGGTACCAAGGGCGAGGGGCGAATAGAACCATTTTCCTACTCGTAGAATGAGGCGGACCAATAGGCAAAATTCTCATCCATCGGTGATTACCGGAATGTCATCAACAATAGTAACAGGGTCTTACTGACAGAGTTGTACACCAAGGTGTTTACATAAGGAGACAATTATTACTTCTTAGATTATATGTAGATCAAAGAAAAGGTCAAACAAACAAATGGAAAGGAAAATGTGTTTAAACACAATGAATAGGAGTATATCATTCCCAAGATTAAGCAAGGCATGATATACGTGTCAGGAGATCAAAGTCATGACCATATAGATAAAAGGGGTAAAAATAATTATGATATGTACCCACACAACGATGTTGGATAGTTGATCAAGAAACATTTATCATTGCGCTTACAATGTTCTTGTGGATCTTCGGAGGACCACATACATGCTCCAAGATAGCACCGACATGGTCAGCAGGTAAAGGTCGGACTTTGGAAACACAAAAGGACCCAAACGGAACTGCTAGAACAACTCGAATTTTTTTATCAAGGAAAAGATGAGGATGTGGTCGATGGGATCAGCCACAACTCTTCGTGAGTTCCAAAGAGATGGAATTACATAATTATTTGAATAGGGAGATAATATTGGACATACTGAAGTATATAACGAAGTATGTTCGAGGAGAACATCCACGAGTAAAGATTTATCGAAACTACACCTGGAAATGTGGACCAAGTAGCACGATCAATGTTGAGAATGGTGATTTCATAACCGAAAGACTAGGAATGAAGCTATCGACCATTAATTTCAAGCAATAGAGTTGCTAGAAGTTTTGAATTTACGCGCCATAGTTCAGTGGTCGGTATTCCGGGTAGAAACAACACAGGGACCAAGAAATGCACAAAGATGGCGAGAAATACTCCTATATCAAGAATTCTTAAGAGGTGGAGCAATTCTCACAACATCCTTGATATAATAGATGGTAATAGTCCAAGGTAGAACATAATACAAGCTGGATAGAAAGGAGTTCCATAACATGGACAAGTTAGTGATGAAGGGAAGGTAAGTATGTTGTCAATGGTAACTCAATTTACCAAGGAATGAGGATGGTACTTATCATCAAGAATCTGATTGATATCTTGGAAGGGGTCAAAATGTTGATGATGATCACGACAAATTTTGTAAAGAGGCTCCACGAAGAAGCAACCTAACAGCGACTGCATCAGGCAAAAGGATTGATGCAGCGGAAGATTATTGAATCCACGAATGCGACACAAACTCATAATCAAGCTTATTGTTCAAGGCGAAACGATATGGTAAGGAAGATCGTCGTAATAATAGTCCATCGTCGAAATTTGTGCTCCAGGAATAAGGACCAGGTAGCATAGTTGAAATTTAGCACGATAACGATATAGCCAATCAGGCTAGGGATGACTTGAAGGATTATTAAACACGTAAGCAGCACAAATTACTTAGAGTTCTTGAATCGGAGTGTAGAATCGATTCACTTATCGGTGTTCTCGAGTGACCAATAACTCAGAACCCGGAGGGAATTGGAATTAGCGAGAGTAAAAGTTGATGAAGAACTCATAAGAAGTTATGTAGTTCCATGATATTCTCGAGATACCAGAAGGTATACTCGAAGGTAGAGCAGAATAGAGGTTGGATAAGTGTATTAATCTGCAAAAGACAAGTATTTCAACTTGTCCGAGATATGGGAACAAAGAAGAACAATGTGGTCGAAACCACGATTGCAACGGACCAATTCCTAGATATAAGATGAACTTACACCAAGGGGATAATTAATTTTAAAAGAAGCTTCCATGATAAGATCTACATCGTGTCCATGGGCATGAACACAAAGTTCAAGGTTGACTCCCACTTTTCTAGTGCATAAACTTTCGTTCACTTCTCATTTCCGAAATAATATTGAAATCTTATCTGGGATAACACCCGAAGAGTATGACTCGTGATAACTCTCGGGTTTACCCGGATTTGGGAAGGCATAGGTTCAACCCATAGGGGCATCTTAGAAACGTATACCACAAGCTTCAAGATTAAATATCACCAGCTCAAAAGGAGAGCATGGTTGTCAAAGCTGAGGATACAATTTACCGAAGGTATTATGCATTAGGGAAAGAACTTCTCGAGGTTTTTGTATACGATAGACACTGTCGGATAATATTTCAACAAAGGATCCGACGGTCCATAGCGGAGCTAGTGTGATCATCGACACACAACCAGAGGAAGAAACAATGCGATGCCATTGGATTATACATAGGTCAACAATCAATCATGGTTTGATATGCCGAGAACCAGCTCATATCCGGGTTGACGTCTAAGCCGGAAGGATAATTTATAAGGGTCAACTAATGATTGTGTGCATTCACACACAATAAATCATTAGGTTCAAAAATGGCAAGGACAAGGGACTTCAACGAAGACTACTAGACATATGGAATTAACCATAATGCAAGCAGACAAGAATTTCAAGAGCAATAGGCTGATGAGGATTTTCGGAAGACCGAATAGTATTTCATAGAATTTTGTGAAACCTATGAGCAACTGGGGAAGAACAGATATTCGGTAAGTGCGAGGAATTATCCGTAGGGGGTATTCATGAGGCAAGAACTGCAGGGCAGTAAGCTCAAAGGATTCTCGGAACAACGGAGAGCAGTTCGGGGCATCTTGTAATAACAAGATCAATGGGATTGAATGTAGGCAAGTGTATACAGTTATTCATACATGTATAATAGTGGTAGGGAATTTGCAAAGGCGGTGGCACAAGTGCCTCGGGAGAACATCGTAGAGTATCTTTGAAATCTTCTGGCGTAGTAGGCAATCATCTGTAATAAGGGGCTCTCCGGGAGAAAGTAGCGACGAGAACCTAGAGTCAGATTTAGTAAAATCATTTGACCCGAATAGAAGAGAGGTCAGAGTCCTAGAGTAAAGAAGAGGAATAAAAGATCCTAATACCACCCAATGGCGACGTGGGCCCCTAAGCCACACAGCCATGTTAGTAAAAGTTTTTCACTGACTAGACTCACCTTCGGCCAAGGAGTTGGAAGAGGGATTCCTATAGGAAGTCGGCTCTGATACCAACTTGTGACGCCCCTGATTTGACCGTATACTAATCATGCACGCAAATATGTTCAACCAAGATCAAGGACTCACTTGAAGATATGACAACACAACTGTAGACACAAATTAAAATAATACAAGCTTTATATTACAAGCCAGAGGGCTCGAATACATAAGCTCGAATACACCAGAGTCAGCAGAAGCAACAATATCTGAGTACAGACATAAGTTAAACAAGGTGCCATAAGATGGCTACCACAAAAGTAGCAACGATCGAAAATGCAAGGCCTCCTGCCTGGGACCTCCTAACTACTCCTCGAAGCCGAACTCCACGTAGAAACATCCTCGGGATCCTCTGGCTCCTGGACTCCACCGATCTGGTTGCATCATCCGAGAAAAGAGGAAAAAAGGGGGCAAAGGGGGAGCAAAGCAATCGTGAGTACTCATCCAAAGTACCCGCAAGAAAGGATCTACACTACATATGCATTGGTATCTGTGTAAAAGGGTAATATCCGTGGGCTAAACTGTAGAATGCCAGAATAAGAGGGGGATAGCTAGTCCAATCGAAGACTATGCTTCTGGTAGCCTCCATCTTGCAGCAGTAGAAGAGGGTAGATGCAATGTAACAAGTATCAATGCTTCTGGCAGCCTCCGTCTTGCAGCAGTAGAATAGAATAGATGGTAAGTTCAATAAGTAACATCGAATTGCATAATCCTACCCGGCGATCCTCCCCTCGTCGCCCTATGGGAAAGCGATCACGGGTTGTATCTGGCACTGGTAAGGGTGTGTCTTATTAAGTATCTGGTGCTAGTTGTCATGAGGTCAGAGTACAACTCCGGGTCGTCCTTTTACAGAGGGACACGGCTATTCGAATAGATTAACTTCCCTGCAGGGGTGCACCACATTACCCAGCACGCTCGATCCCATTTGGCCGGACACACTTTCCTGGGTCATGCCCGGCCTCGAAAGATCAACACGTCGCAGCCCTACCTAAGCACAGCAGAGAAGTCAGCACGCCGGTCTAAACCCTAAGCACGCAGGGGTCTGGACCCATCGCCCAACGCACACCTGCATGTTGCGTACGCGGCCAATGGGTGATGGGCCTCGAACCCCTCATTGGATTACCCCAAGTGGAAGGTGTAAGATGCAGTAAGTAGAAGTGTTTTCCCCTAGCAAAGATGCCAAGGATCGAATCCCCAGAGACTCCTAGGTTCAACAGGTATGTGTCAACTGCTAACTGCGCAATTAGCAATCAACGTGGACCTGCACACAGATACAAATAACTTTGCTCCCAACGAGTACAGAGAGGTTGTCAATCTCTCCGGCCTTGCAGTTCACAAAGGGTTAAAAGCAATATGATAGTAGTGATAGATAGTAATTTGCAATAGTAAATAAAATAGCGAAAAGTAAATAATGTATGTGATCAATGATAGTAATATGGACCGGAGTTACATGATGTTCACTAGTGATGTCTCTCTCCCAAAAGACGATAAAACAGCTATGCGAGGTAACAAATTACAGCTGGGCAATTGACAGGACCACGAACGCAAACCAATGCTGACTACATTGCAAGAAGGGTTGAGGTTCAAAGCATGGGCGGTACGCCAAAGTAAGTAGACCGAAATCCATCTGCATCTACTACTAATCATCCACCTTGAGATATCTATCCAGAACATCTCGCTGGTATTAAGTTGCGAGTCCCACCCATTGTGTAAACTCAATGCAACAGACAACTGCACTAAAAGAACTTTGCATAAAGTAAACAATCCTTGCACCCACGGGCACAAGCACCGTTGTTTTCCCCCTTGTGGCAACAGCACATCCCCTAGACTCATGTTTCTGCCACTCAAGCTAGTCATCGAGGGGCATGAACCCACAATCGAGCATAACGTTCCCTCTTGGAGTCACTACCTATTACTCGGCCAAAGCAATAAATAACAACGGAGAACATGCAAGAATTACTTATGAACTAAAATATTAAAGAGGTGAATCAAATATATTACTCAAGATCAATTTGAACATAATCTCATAATCCATCGGATCCCAGCAAACTCAACATAGCAACAGCATAAGGATTACATAGGTGCCTCGATCATGTAGGGCAGCTCACGAGGACTAATTAGTGAAGCACAAGAACGGGAGGAGAACATCACATAGCTACTGGTCATGGACTCATGGTCCAAGGGAGACTACTCACGAGTCATCCGGGAGGCGTCCATGGTGGTGGAGAAGCTCCCGGTGGTGATCCTCCCCTCCGGCAGGGTGCCGGGAAGAGTTCTCCTGGTGCTCCCGATCTTGGAAGCGGCGGCGGCGGCGGAACAGAGATGGGATCGCAAAAAGAAGTCCTGTTTCAAGGGTTACGGGGGACCCTTTAAATATCTGCCAAAGTAGGGCACCGGGGGGCTCTCGGGGTGCCGAGGCGCCCCCCCGGCGCGGCCCAGGGGGGGGGGGGGCGCCCACAGGGCGCCTGGGGCCCCTGTGCCCCCCCAGGCTCCCCTTCAGAAGCAGTGTCGTTCCCGATACGCTGATTTTTTATATATTTTTTCTGGATTTTTCTGGGCAGTTCTCGAAACATGAAAACCTGAAATACAAAAACAGCCGAAAACAGAAACTGGCACTGGGGTGCACTGGATTAGTAAGTTAGTCCAAATATGATCAAAAGTGTATGGAAGTGTATGAATATCATAGCAATATCACCCAAAAGTGGCATGGAGCAAGCAGAAATTATAGATACGTTTTGGACGTATCAATGGGCAGACCTAGCAATCTCCATTACTAAGGAAGTTACGTTACGCGGTTCAACTCGGCGCGCGCCGCTCAGTCGCTGACGTCAAGAAGGCTTCGGCTGATACCACGACGTCGAGAGCCCATAACTATTCCCACGTAGCTGGTTACTGCGTATAGGCCAGCGGCCAGAATCAGATCAAATATCTAAACTCGTTAAGCGTGTTATTATAAAATAACCGCAGACAACGACCAGGGCCAGGCCACCTCTCGACTGGGTGTCTCAACCTACCCTATCGCTCCGCCACAAAGATCCACTCGGAGGGCCGTCATGAACCCACGCCCACCGCTACCTGGAAGGAGCCAGCTGTCCTTTCATCCCCTACATTGGAATCACTTGCACATACTCAGCGAGCCGACCTGACTTTAGTCACATCATGTATCAGGTAAAGTATGTATATAGTATATACCCGTGATCACCATTCGAGTGATCATGGCCCGATAGTATAGCATGGCAGACGGACAAGAGTGTAGGTCCACTGATGGAATACTAGCATCCTATACTAAGCATTTAGGATAGCAGGTAAAGGTATCAACAATTGTACCAACAATGACATGCTATGCAACAGAATAGGAGCTGTCAAATCAACAAAAGTAGCAAACCTAATGCAAGAATAAGAGAGAGAAGAATGATGATATATGGTGATCAATGGGGGGGGGGCTTGCCTGGTTGCTCTGGCAAGAAGGAGGGGTCGTCAACACCGTAGTCGAACTGGGGGTCGCCGACAGTCTCGGGGTCTACTGGAAAGAAGTAATGGAGGGGGAACATAATAAATAACAGGGAAAGCAAAGCATCACAAAGCGTAACATGTCCATACGCAGTGCTACGTTTGACCTAACACGGTACTAAGTGATACTGGTGAGGATGGAAAACATCCGGGAAGGTATTCCCGGTGGTTCGCATTTTTGGACAAACAAACCGAAGGGGGACGGTTTTAGGTTCGCTATGCTAGGGATGTGCGGTGGCTGAACGGACTATGTATTCGGATTCGTCTCGTCGTTCTGAGCAACTTTCTTATATAAAACTTTTTCATCCGAGTTACGGTTTATTTTATATGATTTTCGGAAGTTTAAAACATATTCTGAAATTAATATTAATTCGAGAATAATGAGAAATTGTTAGGTGCACCCAGATCTATGTACACAAAAGTGTACAAGAGGGTGACATGTGGGTCTAGGGGGTTCCTAGTTGACTAGTCACTGTTTGACTCGTCAATGGGGGTGGGGCCCCTCTGTCATACACATATTTACTAATTAGTTGCTTAATTAAGCTAACCACATACTTAGTTTAATTAAACCAATTTTAATTAAGTTAATTGATTAATTAATTAATTATTTTTATATTATATTTAAAAAAAACTTCAGGGGGCCGGGCCCAGTAGACAGTGGCCGACTGTGGCCTTGCGGGGCGGGCGTGTTAACGGGCGAGCGCACGCATCATGCACGCGCCACGCCCGGGCGCGAGGGGAGGTTTCCGTGGGGCGCCGGTAGCCACCAGCTGTGGCGCGGGGCGGCCCTAGGCGGTGGCAGGCGCCACACCGGCGGAGGGCGACGCCGGAGGAGGGGCGGCGGTGCCGGCACGGACCGCGCGCGCAGGCCTAGGCAGGATGGCCATCGGCGGCAGCTGCTGACTGCAGCACGCAGATGGGCGGCCAGGGGCTCGCTGGAGATCGGTTAGCGGCAGTTGCGGTGCGTGGGCGCTAGGCATGCCGGAGGTGCGCTGGCGAGCGAAGAGAGGACGGTCGGCGAGGCGGGCGGCCGCGAGCAGAGGCGTGAAGACGACGGAGGCGGGCGACTGCATTGGCGCTAGGCGTGGCGCGGGCGCGCGAGGCCGGTGGTAGGCGCAGCGGCGGGTGCAAGGGGGCGGCTCGAGCGGAGCACCAGCGCGGCCGGCGAGCAGCAGAGCAGCGCGACAGTAGCAACAACGAGGCCACGGGCGCCCGCGGATGCTAGAGTTGACCGGAGCAGGGCGCAGCGTCGTCGACATCGGCGGCCGGAACTCGGGACGATGCGGGTCAGCAGCGGTAGCTTGTTTGCGGAAGAACGAAATGGCCAAGGGGCCTGTACAAGCGCGTGCGAGGGCGATGGACTACTGCGCGCGGTCATGTGGTCACCGGAAGGTGGCTAGCGACGAGCGTACGCGGCGGAGGGCTCAGCCACAGTGGGGATGGCGGCCACGAGGTACGAACGTCGCAAAGAGGGGCAGGGGAAGAAGGCAGGGGCTCACCGTGACCTGCAGGTGATCAAAGCGGGCTCGGGGGAGAGATCGTCGTTGCGAATCATCGACGGAGTCCGCCGGGTCGAGGAGGAAGCCGGTGGTCAACGGCGACCGAAGGTGGACGAAGATGATGGCGCCAGCGATGCAGGGGCACCGAGCTCCCGCTGACGACCGCAGACGGCATAGTAGACGATGACGTTTCTCCGTGGTGCGGTGAACAAACTGCGGTGGCTACACGGGCGACATGGCCATGGCGACTACAGAGGCGGACGAGGACTGTGGAGATGATGGCGGCGTGCAGAGGGGGGAAATTGGGGTAGGATTTGACCTAGGGCATCGGAGATGGCCTTGTAGATGCTGGGGATGTGGCGGATCGGCGACACGTGCTCGATCCGCGACGTGGTCGGGCACACGACGACGACCCAGCCCCTGGTGAGCAGTAGCAAGATGGAGATGGGGATGATGGGCTGGGGCATTTGGTTTAATGGGCCAACTTGTCCAGTAGGTTTAGGTCTCTTTTTTTAATTATTCCTTTTTCTGTTTCTTTTATTTCTTTACTATTTTCTTTTATAGTTTCATTTATTTTAGTTTTATAAAATACCAAGTTGGCATCTAAATTAGTATTACTAATTAGGCCACTACCACAATTATTTTGACATGCTGCTAATTTAGTTATAATATTATAACCTTATAAAATAAATTAATTTAATTGTTATTGCCACTGTTACAATTATTTTGGAGCAATTAAATAGTTTATAAAAATGTTGTTTCTCCACCATTGCTACTTATCATTTATTTGTCATGTTTAGACCATTTTGGTTTTATTGTTTGAAAACTTTTACCGTTTGACTTGATTTCGATTTTTGAATTCGAACTAGTTTCGAATCAACGCGAGTTTATTAACAGTAACTCATGTGACGTGGCATCATTAGCAGAGATTACTGTATGTTAAGTATCCGGGCATCACAAGGAAGATCCAACACCAATCATAAGAAGGCAATGGAGTGGAAGAAGGAGACCTATACAACACCCTAGCTGCAGGAGCCCAAATCGGCAACAAAAGCTTCCATGCACCCATGAAGACACCAACGGGATGTGAACGGCTAATACGTCCAAAACGTATCTATAATTTCTGCTTGCTCCATGCCACTTTTGGGTGATATTGCTATGATATTCATACACTTCCATACACTTTTGATCATATTTGGACTAACTTACTAATCCAGTGCACCCCAGTGCCAGTTTCTGTTTTCGGCTGTTTTTGTATTTCAGGTTTTCACGTTTCGAGAACTGCCCAGAAAAATCCAGAAAAATTATAAAAAAAATCAGCGATCCGGAAACAACACTGCGTCCGAAGGGCAGCCTGGGGGGGGGGGGGGCACCAGGGCTCCAGGCGCCCTGGCGGCGCCCCCCCTGGGCCGCGCCGGAGGGGCGCCTGGGCCCCCCGAAGCTCCCCCGGTGCCCTACTTTGGCATATATTTAAAGGGTCCTCCGTAACCCTCAGAACAGGAACTCTTTTCGCGATCCCATCTCTGTTCCGCCGCCGCCGCCGCTTCCAAGATCGGGAGCACCAGGAGAACTCTTCCCGGCACCCTGCCGGAGGGGAGGATCACCACCGGGAGCTTCTCCACCACCATGGACGCCTCCCGGATGACTCGTGAGTAGTCTCCCTTGGGCCATGAGTCCATGGCCAGTAGCTATGTGATGTTCTCCTCCCGCTCTTGTGCTTCCCTAATTAGTCCTCGTGAGCTACCCTACATGATCGAGGCACCTATGTAATCCTTATGCTGTTGCTATGTTGAGTTTGCTGGGATCCGATGGATTATGAGATTATGTTCAGATTGATCTTGCGTAATATATTTGATTCACCTCTTTTATATTTTTGTTCATAAGTAATTCTTACATGTTCTTCGTTGTTATTTATTGCTTTGGCCGAGTAATAGGTAGCGACTCCAAGAGGGAACATTATGCTCGATTGTGGGTTCATGCCCCTCGATGACTAGCTTGAGTGACATAAACATGAGTCTAGGGGATGTGCTGTTGCCACAAGGGGGAAAAGAACGGTGCTTGTGCCCGCGGGTGAAAGGATTGTTTACTTTACGCAAAGTTCTTTTAATGCAGTTGTCTGTTGCATTGAGTTTACACTATGGGTGGGACTCGCAACTTAATACCAGCGAGATGTTCTGGATAGATATCTCAAGGTGGATGATTAGTAGTAGGCATTGATGGATTTCGTTCTAATTACTTTGGCGTACCGCCCATGCTTTGAACCTCAACCTTTCTTGCAATGTAGTCAGCATTGGTTTGCGTTCGTGGTCCTGTCAATTGCCCAGTTGTAATTTGTTTACCTCACATAGCTGTTTTATCGTCTTTTGGGAGAGAGACATCACTAGTGAACATCATGAGACTCCGGTCCATATTACCATCATTGATCACATCCACTATTTACTTTCCGTTATTACTTACTGTTGCAAAACACTATCTATCACTACTATCACTGCTTTTAATCCTTTGTGAACTACAAGGCCGGAGGGATTGACAACCTCTCTGTACTTGTTGGGAGCAAAGTTATTTGTATCTGTGTACAGGTCCACGTTGATTGCTACTAATCTGGCGCCGTAGCAATTGACACCTACTTGTTGAACCTAGGAGTCTCTGGGGATTCGATCCTTGGCATCTTTGCTAAGGGAAAACACTTCTACTTACTGCATCTTACACCTTCCACTTGGGGTAACCAACGAGGGGTTCGAGGCCCATCAACGGCGCGAGTAGACATTATTCCACCTAGCAGACCTCGTCGGGAGAACAAAACCTAGAATAAGCAAGACCACCTCCCTCCTACCGACGAAGATCCGGGGTCCGCTGCACCTCTAAGGCCCACAGGGTCCCCAGGGCTTGGGTAGACCGCCGGCACCGTGCGGACCAGAAGTCTCGATTGCCTTTGTATCGTCTAGTCTAGACAAGACGGGGTGGTTCCGTTTCGCCCAGCCGCCCAGATCGGGTAGGAAGTGGAGAGGTCGGGGATGGGGATGAGTCGAGGAGCGTGGCGAGATTGAGGGTGATAGAGGCAGGGAATGCTAGATCGTGATGAGTTGAGCAGGTCAGTGGACAATGCGGCCCAATTTGGTACCCTGCATTAGGCCTAACCAGGTCCGCACGGGATGTCTTTGGGCTCTCTGGTTACCTGAGTCACATGAAAAATTGGCCTGCACGAAACTTAAAGCTCCTCTCAGCCTGCATCTAAAGGAACTCTCTAATCGGCCGTTTCTACATGGCCAGGTTGAGGAGAGCCACCTTCGAGCGCACATGGTGGGCCCTCTTGCACAAGAGGATGCGGGCGGTACACACACTTCACATTGTTTCTTCTTTCACCTAAGCTCCTTCTCTAATGTTCTTTCTTATGTCCCTTCCAATCCACACAAGGGTGCATCAATTCGAGATAAGCTCTGTGATAACCCACAAGTGAAGGGGATTAGTTGTAGCCTCTTTCGATAAGTAAGAGTGTCGAACCCAACAAGGAGCTAAAGGTAGAACAAATATTCCCTAAAGTTCTATCCTCCACCGATACAACTCTACGCACGCTTGACGTTTACTTTACCTAGAACAAGTATGAAACTAGAAGTACTTTGTATGTGTTGTGGGATAGGTTTGCAAGAATATAAAGAGCACGTAAATATAAACTAGGGGCTTCTAGGTAAGGAGGCAATAAAGTTAGTATGGCGAGTGTGGAAAAGTGGTGGTAGGAGTTGCGAAATTGTCTCTAAGCAATTGACTCCGTTACTAGACCGATAGCAAGTTTTATGTGGGAGAGGCCACTGCTAGCATGTCCTCCCTGACTTGTAATTCTATGCACTTATGATTGGAACTATTAGCAAGCATCCGCAACTACTAACGTTCATTAAAGTAAAACCCAACCATAGCATTAAGATATATTGGTCCACCTTCAATCCCGTATGCATCAATTTCTACGCTAGGTGGAAGCTTCTGTCAATCTTACCCTCCAATATGTAGTCCTATGAACATACAACTAACCCTATGGTGTGATCCATACAGGCCTCATATGATGGGCACCAAAAGATAGCAACGTAACCACAAGCAAATTAAATCAATCATAGCAATTCACCAATCACCGAAAGGACAACGAAAATCTACTCAGACATCATAGGATGGCAACACATCATTGGATAAAAATATGAAGCATAAAGAACCATGTTCAAGTAGAGGGTACAACGGGTTGCGGGAGAGTGGACCATTGTAGATAGATGGGGGAAGGTGATGAAGATGTTGGTGAAGATGATGGAGGTGTTGGTGTAGATCGCCGTCACACGATGATGGCCCCGGCGGCGTTCCGGCGCCACCGAGAGAGAGGGGGAGAGAGCCCCCTCCTTCTTCTTCTTCCTTGACCTTCTCCCTAGATGGGAGAAGGGTTTCCCCTCTCGTCCATGGCCTCCATGGCGGTGGAGAGGCGAGAGCCCCTCCGAGATTGTACCTGTCTCTCTGTCTCTCTGTCTCTCTGTGTTTCTACGTTCCCCGATTCTAACCTTTCACCGTCTCTTATATTCCCGGAGATCCGTAACTCCGATTGAGCTGAATTTGGGACATGATTTTTATCCAGATATTAGCTTTCGTGCGGAGAAAGAAGGGCACCAACCGCCTTACGGAGTGGCCACGAGGGCCCAGGGCGCGCCTGACCCCCTTGGGCGCGCCCCTCACCCTCGTGGGCCACTCGGGCATCGTCTCACGTTGATTCCACTTCCCAAAATTCACATATATTCAAAAAAAACTCCGTCCGTTTTTATCCTGTTTGGACTCCGTTTGATATGGATATTCCGCGGAGCAAAAAACATGCAAAAAACAGGAACTGGCACTGGGCACTGGATCAATATGTTAGTCCTAAAAATAGTATAAAAAGTTTCCAAAAGTATGTAAACGTTGTATAATATTTGCATGGAACAATAAAAAATTATAGATACGACGGAGACGTATATGCATCCCCAAGCTTAATTCCTGCTCATCCTCGAGTAGGTAAATGATAAAAAAGATAATTTTTGATGTGGAATGCTACCTAGCATAATCTTGATCATGTAATCTAATCATGGCATGAATATTAAGACACGAGTGATTCAAAGCAATAGTATATCATTTGACATTAAGACAATAATACTTCAAGCATACTATAAAGCAATCATGTCTTTTCAAAATAACATGGCCAAAGAAAGTTATCCCTACAAAATCATATGGTCTGGCTATGCTCCATCTTCACCACACAAAGTATTTAAATCATGCACAACCCCGGTTTTAGCCAAGCAATTATTTCATACTTTAGTATTCTCAAACGTTTTTGACTTTAACGCAATACATGAGCGTGAGCCATGGACATGGGAACTATGGGTGGAATATAAGGTGGTGATAGAAAAAAGGTGGGAGAAAGTCTCACATCAACTAGGCAAATCAATGGACCATGGAGATGTCCATCAATCGATATCAATGTGAGTGAGTAGGGATTGCCCTGTAACGGATGCACTAGAGCTATAAGTGTATGAAAGCTCAAAAGAAAACTAGTGGGTGTGCACCAACTTGCTTGCTCATGAAGACCTAGGGCATTTGAGGAAGCCCGTCGTTGAAATATACAAGCCAAGTTCTATAATGAAAATTCCCACTAGTATATAAAAGTGATAACATAGGAGACTCTCTATCATGAAGAACATGGTGCTATGATGAAGCACAAATGTGGAAAAAGATAGTAACATTGCCCCTTCTCTATTTTTCTCTCTGTCGGTGTACTAAGGTAGGGATACCTCAGTACCCCAACTTGTGCACGGGCAGTTGCAGCCTCCCGCGGCAGGGTTTACCGCGTGCTCGCCGGAGACCCTTCTGCTCCTTATTAAACCATTCAAAAACAAAGTATACAAGAAAGAGGACCGAGACCCCGGCAAGAGGAGCTTGCCGGGAAGGCCGTACCAGGCTCAAGACTGCCCCACTAGCACAAGACCCTGGCAAGAGGAGCTTGCCAGGAGGACTAGAAGACACACCTCGGCGCTATATGCGCCCCGGCAAGGGCCCGGGGAGCGGCAAGCTCCCGGGCCCGGCAAGATCAAGGCCCCGGCAAGGTGCTTGCCGGGAAGGCCGCGCTGTGTGCCCGCGCTCCAGCTCATCGGCCCACGCGTCGCCCTGGGGCCTATCCAGGGACGCGTGGCGGATGGCTGTGCAGCCTGGGGGACACGGTGGCACTCCACGGTGGTGGATCCATCGCCGTGGCAGACGGAGACGCAAGAGCGGGAGCTTTTGGGGTCGACGGCGACGGGCATTAAATGCCCTTGTCCCCCACTGTCAAAGTAGGTATAGACCACTGTTCACGCACTGTAGCTCCACTGTTCCCGCACTGTTACAACTACCACCTCTTTTACGTTTTTACCCCTTTCTCCTACGTTGACACCTGTCGGTGACCCCTTGCACTATAAAAGGAGGCCCATGCACAACGTGGAGGGGGTTCGGAACCTAGATCACTCATACGCTCGGTGTAGCTGCTTCTTCAAGCTCCCGAGCGCTCCAACTCAATACACAACTAAGCAGGAGTAGGGTTTTACGCGACTACCGCGGCCCGAACCTGGGTAAAACTGCCCGCGTGCTCGCCACGATCTGCTCTTCGTGTTCCTTCCGCCCTCGTACCGCACAGACAAGGGGCTCCGGTCCCATAGGTGTTCGTGGCGGACAGTTTCCCCCGACATCTTTGGCGCGCCAGGTAGGGGGCGTCGAGGTTGTGCGAACCTGATCCGGCGTTCGCGCGGGCGCATTCTTCATCAACCTCTCCGAATTCGTCAACTTCATCAGCGACAGCTCCATGGCCCCGAAGAAGAAGGCTTCGGAGGTCGGAGGCCCGTCTGCGTCTCATCCGCCGCCACCAGAGCCAACGGTGGGCGGGGGAGACGCCGTCGGAAGGGTGGTCGCCGGCGAGGACACTCACGGCGCCACCAGATCCAAAAACAGGACGGACGACCGAACCTCGGTCTCCGTGGACGCGCCACGTCCATCCCAGCACACGACAACCCAGCAACGCCATACCACAGGAGGTGGTATCCGCTTGTTGGGCCAAGGCCAAACCGGAGGCTCGCGGGACGCCCCGGACCCCCGTCCGGGCACAAGCAAAGCGAAGGCGCCGGCGCGGGACCCCGCTCCTTCTAACGTCGTTAGAAGTCCGAGCGTATCCCGCTCCTCGCACCGCTCGCCCGCGTTCCCCTCCACTCCAGCAGAAGCGCTCGCAAGGGCGCAACTGCTCCTCGACTTCCCTCCAGCGGCAGACAAGGCCGAGGACTGGAGGGCCACCATCCAGAGCCTGATCGCCTTCGCCAACAACGATTCTCCACAGCAGCCGTCGGCCTCGCGGCCGCGGCAAGCTGAGAAGACGAAGGCCGACGGCGACAAGACCGCCGGGGGTGCGACAAGCGCGCACTCCCCGCAGCGAAAGCAGAAGACGCTGCCCCGCCGGAACAACGCCGACGACGGCTCCACAGCCTCGTCGGACCCGCGGGCCCGTCGGGACCAGCGCCAGGTCCTCGACGACCGGCAACAGGAAGACGCTCGGACAAGAATCGAGCGCCGCCGAGAAGCTCGGCGACAATCAGACCAGAGGGCTGAGGACGCTGTCGACGCGCGCGCGCCCGGCGAACCAGGCGACTTGCCGTACGCGGCAGGCTGCCCTGCGTTCACCCGCGAGCTGCGGCGCGTCCAGTGGCCCAGCATGAAGAATTTCAAGCCCGACGTACCGGAGAAGTACGACGGCAAGACGCACCCCTCGGAATTCCTCAGCGTCTACACCATCGCAGTGCAAGCTGCCGGGGGGCGCGACGAGAAGATCTTGGCAAACTACTTCCCGCTCGTGCTTAAGCCGAACGTCCGTTCGTGGCTTATGCACTTGCCGGAAGGTTCCATCTCTTCTTGGGCCGACCTTTGCCACCAGTTTGTTGGCGCCTTCACCGGCGGCCACAAACCTCACGGCCAGGAGAGCGATCTCCACATTCTGGCCCAGAAGGAAGGCGAAACCCTGCGCAAGTACATCCAACGCTTCAGCCGTGTGCAGCACAACATCCCTGACGTCCACCCTGCCGCGGTTATCAGCGCGTTCCATCAGAACGTGCGTAACCGCCGCATGCGTGAAGAAATGGCGATGACAAAGATTCGGGATGTCAGCGAGCTTTATGCTCTTGCTGACAAGTGCGCACGCGCAGAAGAGGGGAGAAGACTCCCCGGAGAGGATACTGGCGCAGGAGGAAGCGACAGCGACGACGCCGCCCCGGCAAAGAAGAGCCGACGACGGAATAACAGAAGGAAGGGCAAGAAAGAGGTGCTTGCCGTCGAGAAGTCCGACAAGGAGGCCCCCGCCAAGCAAACACAGGCCGGCGGCTCCGGCAAGGAGCCTGCCCCTGTAGCGGCGGCCGACAAGCCGGGCAACTCCGACAAGCAATACTGTAAAATCCACCGCACCAAGGGTCACGACCTCTCCAACTGCAAGCGCGTCGAGTACCTCGTCGAGCAGCAGAAAGCTGAGTACGAGAGGCGCGACAAGGAGAAGGCCCAAGGTGGCGGGGAAGAGCCAAGCAAGAAGCGGCCATTCAATGGCCGGGGAGGACGCCGCGGGAAGGCCAAGCAGCGGCAAGGAGATCGACCTCCCCGGGGCCGCGACAAGGACGAAGAAGATGACGACGAAGACATGGAGGACGAGGATAACAGCGAGCAGGAGTTCCAGAAAGCCACGGAGGTCCTGTGCGTCGACGGTGGCGCCTCTCTGCACACCTCCCACCGCCAGCTCAAACAGTGGGTGCGTGAGGTGAATGCAGCAGAGCCGCCCGTGGAGTCACGCAGGCTCCTCAAATGGTCCAGCACGCCCATCGTTTTTGATCTTGAGGATCACCCTGACCGTACCACTGCGGTCGGGTGCTTGCCGATGCTGGTCTCACCCACCATCCGCAACCTCAAGGTCACCAAAATGTTGGTTGACGGCGGGGCCGGGCTGAACTTGATCTCCTCTGCTGTGATCAAGAAACTCCAGATTCCAGATGGCGAGCTCGAAGAAACCGGTTCTTTCCAAGGAATCAACCCGGGGAGGAGCAAGCCCAAGGGAAAAATCACTCTGCCGGTGACCTTTGGCGGGGAGCTCAACTTCAGAACTGAGCGCATCACTTTCGATGTCGCCGATATTCCATTGCCCTACAATGGAATACTTGGCCGTCCTGCCCTCGCCAAGTTCATGGCAGCTTCCCATTATGCTTACAACGTACTCAAGATGCCGGGGCCGATAAGCGTCATCACTGTCCACGGCGACAAGAAAGATGCACTTGTCTGCGCCGACAAGATCTACCGGGATGCGGCAGCAGCGGCCGAGAAGGATACTCTTGCCGCTGAAGCTCCCGGGGGGAAGAAGACGAAGACCAAGTCCGGCAAGTGCTCTGGGACCCACTCCGGCAACCGCACCTCCTCGGAGTGCTGCGCTGCCGTCGAGGACGTTCCATCGAGCTCCACCGGCAAGAGTAAGAAAGGAATGGCCGCTCCTCCGGCAACCAAGAAAGTGTCCGCCAAGGAGGACGGCACTGGTGGTACCTTCACCATCAGTGCCACCCTCGACAGCAAATAGGAAAGCGCGCTCGTTGCCTTCCTGCGGGCGAATGTCGATGTGTTTGCCTGGCAACCATCTGACATCCCCGGTGTTCCCAGGAAGGTAATTGAGCACAAGCTTGCTGTCTGTCCTCATGCGCGGCCCATCAAGCAGAAAGTGAGGAAGCAAGCCGTGGAGCGCCAAGAATTCATCAACGAAGAGATCAAGAAGCTAGAAGCAGCCGGCCTAGTTAGAGGTGTGATCCATCCGACGTGGTTGGCAAATCCAGTCGTCGTGCGCAAGGCCAATGGGAAGTGGAGACTTTGTATAGACTTCACCGATGTGAATAAAGCATGTCCCAAGGATCCATTCCCTTTGCCGCGCATTGACCAGATCGTTGACTCCACTGCCGGATGTGAGCTACTCTGTTTTCTTGATGCATACTCAGGCTATCATCAGATTTTCATGGCCAAAGAGGATGAAGAGAAGACTGCATTTATCACTCCATGTGGCACTTATTGCTTCATACGCATGCCATTTGGATTGAAGAATGCAGGCTCCACCTTTGCAAGGGTAGTATACACCGCTTTTGAGCCACAGATCCACAGAAATGTAGAGGCTTACATGGATGACATCGTGGTGAAGAGCAAGAGCAAGGATACCCTGATCCAAGATTTAGAAGAGACATTTCAGAACCTGCGCAGGATACAGCTCAAGTTGAACCCCGAGAAGTGCGTCTTTGGAGTCCCCTCCGGCAAGCTTCTCGGGTTCTTTGTATCACAGAGGGGGATTGAAGCCAACCCCGACAAGATTAAAGCCATTGAGCAGATAGAGGCCCCAAAGCACGTCAAGGATGTCAGGAGACTTGCAGGTTGCGTAGCTGCCCTCAGTAGGTTCATTTCAAAGTCTGCAGAACGCGCCCTACCTTTCTTCAAAATCTTGAAGAAGGCAGGTCCCATGAAGTGGACTCCGGAAGCGGAAGCGGCGCTGCAGGATTTGAAACGGTACCTGTCCTCCACTCCAGTACTTGTCGCACCTAAACCACAGGAAAAGTTGTTGCTATACCTAGCGGCAACCAACCAGGTGGTTAGTGCTGCGTTGGTAGCGGAGAGGGAGTCCGACGAGGAGTCAGCACCACCGGCAAGCGAATCCAGCGACAAGCAGGGGGCTGTTCCGGCAAGCTCTGGCCCCGACAAGGATAACTCTGCGCAGGAACAGGATGAGGTGCGGAAGAAGATGGTGCAGCGCCCAGTGTATTTTGTGAGTTCCCTTCTCCAGGGGGCTAGATCAAGGTACTCTGGTGTGCAAAAGTTGCTTTTCGGCCTCCTCATGGCCTCGAGAAAGCTGCGCCATTACTTCCAAGCCCATGAGATAACAGTGGTCACTCGCTTTCCGCTGAAGAGGATATTGCACAACCCAGAAGCAACAGGCAGGATCGTTGAGTGGGCACTGGAGCTGTCAAGCTTTGGACTCAAGTTTGAAAGTACTTCAACTATACAGAGTCGAGCTTTGGCAGAATTCATAGCTGAATGGACCCCAACGCCCGATGAAGAACTCCAAGAAACAAGCGCACCCGTACAAGAAGCGACAAGTGAATGGGTAATGTATTTTGATGGTGCCTTCTCGCTACAAGGCGCCGGTGCTGGCGTAGTACTCATCGCGCCCACCGGAGAGCACCTCAAATATGTTATCCAGATGCACTTTCCCAGGGAGCAAGCGACAAACAACACCGCAGAATATGAAGGCTTGCTCGCCGGCCTCAGGATTGCGGCCGAACTTGGGATCAGGAAGCTGATTGTGCGGGGAGACTCTCAGTTGGTGGTCCGGCAAGTCAACAAGAGCTATCAGAGCCCTTTGATGGAAGCTTATGTCGATGAAGTGAGAAAGTTTGAAGAGCACTTTGAAGGTCTGCAGATGGAGCACATCCCGAGAGCTCAGAATGAAATTGCAGATGGCCTTTCAAAGTGTGCTGCGATGAAGCTACCTGTGGAACCAGGGACCTTCTTGCTCAAGCTGACTCAACCAACCGTTACACCGTCAATTGGGCAGCCCAAGAAGAGAAAGTTGGTCTCCGGTGACTACTTGCCGGCGGATCTTCCAGAAACCGCCGCCAAGGTCCCCAAGATCAACAACCACAACGCTGAGGAACAGTTTGCTCCTACAGATCCTCGCATCTGTACAGTTGAAGCAAGCATTCCCGACAAGCCTCGCCCCGGCGAGCTTGCCGGGGGACCATCAGCTCCGGCAGGACCAGAGGTCCTCGCCGTAGAAGCTGAGGTTCCCGCAGCGGCCCTCGAGCCTTTAGTCCTTGCCGCCGAGCCCCGGGCTCCGGCATGGGCACAGCAAATCGTCCGTTTCCTTCAAACTGGAGAACTTCCCGACGACCCAGAAGAAATAGAGAAGATAACCAGGCAGTCAAGTATGTACCAGTTCGTGGATAACGAGCTGTACAGAAGAAGACTCAATGGTATCAGATTGAAGTGCATCTCCAGGGAAGATGGATAGAAGCTGTTGGCGGAAATACACGGAGGCATATGCGGCCACCACATTGGCGCAAGGGCGCTTGCCGGGAAAGCTTTTCGGCAAGGGTTCTTTTGGCAAGAAGCCCTCCAAGATGCAACTGCACTCGTAACCAAGTGTGAAGCGTGCCAGTTCCATGCAAAGCAGATTCATCAGCCAGCTCAAGCTCTCCAAACAATCCCTTTATCCTGGCCCTTCTCGGTCTGGGGGCTCGATATCCTCGGCCCCTTCCCCCGAGCCGTCGGGGGCTTTGAGTACTTGTACGTTGCAATCAACAAGTTCACAAAGTGGCCAGAAGTGGAGCCAGTGAGAAAGGTGACGGCACAGTCAGCGGTCAGGTTCTTCAGGTCGATTGTTTGCCGTTTCGGGATCCCTAACAGGATCATCACCGATAACGGTACACAATTCACTAGTCGCACCTTCATGCAGTACGTCCAAGACCTTGGCGCCAAGGTCTGTTTCGCTTCTGTTGCTCACCCGAGGAGCAACGGTCAAGCGGAGAGGGCCAATGCTGAAGTGTTGCGTGGACTCAAGACAAGGACCTTTGACAGGCTGCGCAAGTGCGGAAGAAATTGGATAGAGGAGCTACCGGCGGCTCTTTGGTCAATCAGAACGACACCAAGTCGAGCCACCGGACAGACACCCTTTGCTCTAGTCTATGGAGCAGAGGCAGTTCTCCCCACGGAACTCGTATACGGATCTCCTCGAGTGCTCGCTTATGATGAGCTCGAGCAAGAGCAACTGCGGCAAGATGACGCATTGCTCCTCGAGGAGGGACGTCTCCAGGCTGCTGTACGAGCTGCTCGATACCAGCAGGCTTTGCGCCGCTATCATAGCCGCAAAGTCAAGGCCAGGAGTCTCGAGGAAGGCGACCTTGTTCTTCGGCGTGTTCAGTCCGCCAAGAATTCCAACAAGTTGACGCCGAAGTGGGAAGGCCCTTATCGGGTGAGACAAGTCACGAGGCCCGGCGCTGTCCGCCTCGAGACCGAAGAAGGCTTACCGGTGAGCAACTCCTGGAACATAGAGCATCTTCGCAAGTTTCACCCATAAGGCGCGGTTGCCGTGATCCGCTCCGGCAACCACCTTTTGTACAAGCTTTGCCGCTGTTGCATGTAACCCTTTGTACAAAGCCGGGCGCAGACCCCGTGCATCAGTAAAGTTTCCGTGTTTTGCGCTATTTGCCTTTTGCATGCTTTTTCTTTGCTATTTGCATGTGTTATTTGGCAACTTGTGCGATACACACATCCGGTAAGCATTACAACGCCGAAAGGCCATATCTTGTTTTCCTCTTCTTTTCCTTTGCCTCTTAAGCAGAAGGAACGTTCCTCGCGCAC